>OW804095.1:31257007-31725974 GCA_942159475.1 Sthenelais limicola
GGGGCAAGGGGAGGTGGAGGTGCATCTGTGTGAGAGGTGGGGCAAGGGGAGGTGCATCTGTGTGAGGGGTGGGGCAGGGCAGGGGGAGGTGCATCTGTGTGAGAGGTGGGGCAAGGGGAGGTGCATCTGTGTGAGGGGTGGGGCAGGGCAGGGGGAGGGTGCCTGTGTGAGGGGTGGGTCGGGGCAGGGGGAGGTGCATCTGTTAGAGAGGTGGGGTGGGGCAGGGGGGAGGTGCATCTGTGCGAGAGGTGGGGCAGGGCAAAGGGAGGTGCATCTGTGTGAGAGGTGGGGCGGGGCAGGGGAGGTGCATCTGTGTGAGGGTTGGGGCAAGGGGAGGTGCATCTGTTAGAGAGGTGGGGCGGGGCAAGGGGGAGGTGCATCTGTTAGAGAGGTCGCGTGGGGCAGGGGGAGGTGCATCTGTGTGAGGGGTGGGGCAGGGCAAGGGGGAGGTCCATCTGTGTGAGGGGTGGGGTGGAGCAGGGGAGGTGCATCTATGTGAGCGGTGGGGCGGGGCAGGGGGAGGTGCATCTGTGTGAGAGGTGGGGCGGGGCAGGGGAGGTGCATCTTTGTGAGAGGTGGGGTGGGGCAAGGGGGAGGTCCATCTGTGTGAGAGGTGGGGCGTGGCAGGGGAGGTGCATCTGTGTGAGGGGTGGGGCAGGGCAAGGGGAGGTGTATCTGTGTGAGGGGTGGGGCAGGGCAAGGGGAGGTGCCTCTGTGTCAGGGGGGTGGGGCAAGGGGGAGGTGCATCTGTGTGAGGGGTGGGGCAAGGGGGAGGTGCATCTATATGAGGGGTGGGGCAGGGCAGGTGGAGGTGGAGGTCCATCTCTGTGAGAGTGCTCCTGCTTGTATCAAACACGTTTGATTTGAAGCGGCTACTTTGTAGCAGGAGGTAGCAGGAAATAGTATAGGGGCTGAAGCGGGCCACTAGCACCACTCCACCCTACTTCTCACGCTACTTGATGTTTTCATTTCTATGTGAAAATAAAATGTTGTCTGCTTACATTTCTGAGTAGCGTCAGAAGTAGCAGTGGAAGTAGATGGGCAATAGCACCCATTCCTGTATACCTTCAGTTGCTTGCTCCCACTTCTAAAGAAGTGGTAGCAATAGGCTGTCAAAGAAACGGGAGGAGTAGCGGGAGTCGTAGCCGGCCAGTGGAACCCAGCCTTTATGAACTCATTTCAAATCCGCGTTTATGTTTTTGAAAAAACATAAACCAGGATTGGAAATGAAATCCTAAAAGAAGACCCGAATCGGCGGCCAAATCGGCTGTGTATGAGCAGGTTTTAAAGCTGTTATATACCTAACCTGGGCTTGGACTAGTATTAGGATAGTAAGGCATCCATATATCATGACTCAGTATTCGCCCCACACACTGTGCTTATAACACTAAGCTCCTTATGACCAACTGGTCTGAGCTCAGCTCTTGTTTTTATACACAAGCTCAGACTAAGTACTTCCTTGAGTTTCACTTGATGTAGGAAACTTACATCAACCCTCGTTATATTTTCTTTTCTGGTGTAGCATTAAAGTTGCGATGCCAGCTAATTTCAGTTTTTTTAGTGTATTTTGTGGTGTGTTTATATATATTCAAAACTCATCCAAAGGTAACCAGGATATAGGAGTAGAGAATATTTATTTTTTGTAAAACCAAATGTGATGTGTTACAGGAAAACAAGTAGTAAAATTGAAATTTCTCAAAGTGTTTTAATCACAAGATCTCTTGAATGTTCTTATTGTTGAGGTATCTATCACGTACTGATCAAGTCATATGACTACATCTACCAAATTTCAAGTGTATTAAATATATATAGATAACTTTATTTCCATTTTTGTAAAGGTGTTGGTTACATAGGGACGTCTTGGCGTAGAATACAACTTCTATATGGCATATAGATCTACCAGAAGTGCCATTTGAAAATAAAATAATTACAACAATCTTAAAGCAATATCATAATATATCTATGCTGCCAAATTTCACTGTTCCCACCCTACAACCCACGCCAATTGCTCCACCCACCCAATGACCCCACGTCAATTATCCCCACCCCCACAGGCCAATGCCCCCCCCCCCCCAACGCCCAATGCCCCCCTAACGCCCCCTCCCACACACGCCCATCCCTCATTATTCTATCTTGATGCTTTATCCTATATGGAGATGGGCAGGAAACATAGCCCCATACTATTTTTTTTTCATTTCTGGCCAATAAACAAATTTAAACAATTTTTACCAAAAGAACGCACTATCCCTCAGGGAAGTTTTCATGCGGTGCCCATATTTCTGTCTATAATAAAATTGCATTGATATTAGCTTAATTTGCAGCCGTAATTCCCAAATGTCAAATGTTGTATTTTCTTTAAATCCCCAAGTAGCAATGGTGGAAGAGTTTTTCTCAGCAAAGGCAAACTTACCAGAATAAGTAGCTTACGTGGAAGGCGTTACGTTAAACCTTACATACCTGCAATATAAAAAGTAAACATTAGGTTCAGTATTTTGACGTGATGTCTTTACAGTCAAGGTCAAATCGTCATGTTTATATCCCATCAATCTGACTTGTTACAGGAAAATTGCGAGTTACAAATCGCAAAATTCATATATGAAGTGATTTATTCAGAGGATCTCTTCATTGGAATGTACTGATTCTTAGTCATATGAATCTATGTGCCAAATTTCAAGACATTGTAATAAATATATCGTTTTGAAGGTCATCCTATTGGATATATTCAGTTACTTTACTGTTAAAAAACAGGGTATATCTGAGTATATTTTGGTATTTTGTGATTCAAAGGATATATTGATTTGTGTTGAATTTTATTTTGAATCTCATTTAATTATGTTTCACCATTTGGGGTTATTTGAGATAATTGGTGAATTCCAATTGTACATTATCCAGTGCCCTCACTCTTATACAGCCTCATTTGCCTTAAAGGCATATAAAGTCAATCGTATAATAGAACATATTACTTCAACAAACAGCCTGCATCCACTTTAAACACAATAAATTACTCACCGACGGCGAACAAAACACAACTTATAAGACATTCAAGAAAAATATATTTATTTGAATTTTATTCGCCTGGGTACATTTTTTTCTCCAGATTACACTAACAACCTCACCAGTTATAAGGGTCAGATTTTCAGAAAATGTACAATTTGCAGCTCTGCACATTTAGGAAATTCTCCTAAATAAGGCTGCAAGTTGGTCAATAGTAGGTAGACTCGAGTATATTTGGCGTTGCATTGATTCTAGCAATCTGTTTGGTTAGGTTGAACTGTGTTTTGAACTTTATTTTCGTCTGGAATTTGGGTTATTTGCGAGGATTGGCGAAGTGGAATTGTACATTTTCTGATAATCTGACCCATATACAATTGCTAGTAAATCCTCCTCGCAGAATATACACAGCCAAGTCACTGTATGGGGGAAAAAACGTATGTAATTTACATAAATACATAATTTCACTTTAAATGAGTGAATTATACACTGGTCTTTTGTTACGCCAACTTCCAGTCCTACTCGCCCAGGGAAATCAGAGAGGTCTGAGAAGTCCCTTACATAAGTGGGAAGGACATGCGGGTAAGGTAATATCTAGAGACGAAATTGGACAAAAACAGTAATTCAGTCATTTAAAAGTCACCATATGTTACCTTGGAGAGTATAGGATTTACTAAGGAGTTATGGCCCGGGGTCGGGCTGGCGTCCGCCAATGTATTTTCATCACCTATGGGGGGATTGGAGGGAGGGGGGAAGGAGGAGGTGAAAAGGAGGGAGGGGGGAAGGGGGAGGGAATGGGAAGGGGGAGGGAAAGGGGGAGGGGAGGGAGGGGCAGGGGCAGGGAAAGGGGGACGGGAATGGGGGAGGGAAAGGGGGAGGGAAGGGGAGGGGAAGGGGTAGGGAAAGGGGCAGGGAAAGGGGGACGGGAATGGGGGAGGGAAAGGGGGAGGGAAGGGGAGGGGAAGGGGCAGGGAAAGGGGCAGGGAAAGGGGCAGGGAAAGGGGCAGGGAAAGGGGCAGGGAAAGGGGGAAGGAAAGGGGCAGGGAAAGGGGAGGGAATGGGGGAGGGGGAAAGTGGGAGGGAAAGGGGGAGGGAAAGGGGGAGGTTGTTTGGATGTTGTGAATGTCCTTTTTAATACACACTTTTCACAGGATAATCAGAAAATACGTATAACCAGCTAATGTGATTGTTTTCATGCATTGCCATCGTTGAAAATACAAGTATCAATAATACTCAAGTTGTATAATTTAAGACTGGCGCACACATGGCCGATTTGGTCCCCAATTGCCCCACCGATTTGGGTCTTCTGATGAATCTTAGGGTTTCATTTCAAACCATGGTTGATGTTAATTCAAAAACATAAACCAGGAATTAAAATCGGGGGGCAATTGTAAATTGTACATTTTCTGAAAATCTGACCCAATTAACCTACAACTACTTTTTATTCTGACCCACACCCAGTATTTAAGGAACATCTTGGAAGATCTGGATTTATATTCAGATTTATGACTCTTATTTGTATAACAACCTAGACACAAATAAAACATGTTTTGAATTGTATTGAATTGAATAAATTCCTATGTTACATGGACAGGGGCTTAGAAATGTATTTGCCGAATACAAAAATAAGTTATACATACTAAAAGCTATTCACATGCAGACTGGATCATGTTCGCTGGATCTCAACACCCTCTACAGTTCATCCCTACCATACAATATATGGGTCAGATTTTCAGAAAACTTACAATTGGCAGCTGTACACATTTAGTAATTTCTGCCGAATTAGGCTGCAATTTGTTCAATACTAGCTAAATTCGAGTATATTCGGCATTGCATTGATTCAAACAATCTGTTTGGTTAGGATGAACTGTATTTTGAACTTTATTTTTGTCTTAAATTTGGGTTATTTGAGGAGATTGGTGAAGGTGAATTGTACATTTTCTGTAAATCTGACCCACATATACCCCACCTCACCTCATCCCTCATGTTCCTATAAGTCCGCCCCTATACACAGACTCAACCAGCCCATCCTACCTACCCTCTTTATCATCACAGTACAAGTAAAAAGGCCTCGCCGACAGCACAGGCTTATAAAAGGTAATTGAAAAGTCACGTAAGACTGGGAGAAATATCTATGTGCTGTAAGCTAACTCCTATTGGCTTACACATATTGTCTTTCTTCTGAGGATGATAAATACAAAATATGCGAAATTGGATCCATCCTGTTTTAATTGGACTACGATCCAGGTGCGTTGTTAAAGATGGATTCTCAGCTATTGTGATAAAAAGTAACTCACCAAATTTACTCATATTATTACTAATCGGACTCGATGTATTCAATATTCTGCTGCTCTTATATATGTTTATACAAGAATATGGGATGTTTCAGGAGAATGAGTCACAAGTCGCAAAATGGTTATTTTTCTAAGTCTTTTATTCACAAGATCTCCTTGTGGGAATATTGTCATCTTTGGCGTGTATAACGCTTATCGTAGCATGAATGCATGGGTCAAATTTCAGGACAGTGTATTTATAAGATATATTCATGCATTTCGAAGGTCATCTTATCGAGTATATTTAGTTACTTTACTAGTAAATGTCCACGCAGAAATATTGCAAACTTTCTTTCAAAATAAAAATATCACACTTAAAATATAGAAATACTTATGTGATGTCCTACTGTTTACCATCATACAATCGACTTGATCTCATCTTTTCAAATATAATAATATCTCAGAATCCATGTTTTGCGACTTGTGACTCATTTTCCTGATACACATCACAAACAGAAATTAATTATACACCATATTTCAGTCGTCGCTGATTCTTACAAATCAAAGTTTATCTCATAGAAAAAATAAAAAATCAGTATGAAAATCGTTACAATGGCTGTACATGACTACTAGGTAGGCGATACTAAATATACTCAGATATACCTGGTATTCTCCATTTCTCAGCCTAATTTAGTAGAATTTCCTAAATGTGCAGAGCTGCCAATTGTAAATTTTCTGAAAATCTAACCCATACATGAACATGCAGAACATGGATAAATTTTGGTAAGATGAGTTCCGTAGGCCTACTATAAGTGAAAATGCATCTTTAACTGAGAGTTCAGCTTTAATTTAGAAGGGTAAAGTCAATAGTACACATAGGAAGACAAGGGTCAGATCTTCAGAAAATGTACAATTCGCCTTCATCAATCCTCTCAAATAGTCCACATTTCAGCCAAAAAAGAGGTTCAAAATGCAGTTTAACATAACAGAACTGTATTCAAATATACCCGGTATTCATCATTTTTCTGACTAATTTAGCAGAACTATTCAAATTTGTAGAGCTGCCAAATGTACACTTTCTGAAAATCTGACCCACTGTAATGGAGGGCGGGACGAGTTTGTAGTGAGAGAAACATAGTATAAGCAAGCCGCCAGATGTCGTGTAAAACATACGGGAATCACAAGGCGTGCGTGACTTACTAAAGGGTGAAATATATCCAGTTCAATGGGGGCGGAAATATACATAAAGGTCAGCTCAGTCTATGTACAATTGCAAGCTGTAGTCAATTATTCACTTCGAGAAAAAAAATGTTAACTCTATAAATATCGGTAGTCCAATTCAGAAAGCATTTAATACCTTTAGCTGGTGTATTTGTTTTGATTGAGTAACTATTAACTTTAATCCTGTTATGTAATTAAATATTCTTTATTTTATCTAATTACTTTGGATGTAATGAAAATAATGCAAAGGACTACCATGGGGTATGACATGGATTAAATGTTTAACGTGAAACGTATATATACATTAAGATAATTCTTTGTTATTCTATTTTGTTTATTCTTCCTCACTCCCCCTATCTTCCTCTCCCCCTCTCCCTCTCTCTCCCTCCCTCCCTCTCTCCCTTTCTCTTTCCCTCACCCGTCCTACCTCTCTCTCCCCCTCTCTATCCCCCCTTTTTTCTCTCCCTCTGTCTCCCCCTCTATCTCTCTCCCTCTCTCTTCCCCTCTCCCTTCCTCGATCTCCCTCCCCTCATTCTCCTCTATCCCTCCCTCTCTCTTTCGCTCTCCCTTCTTAACTCTCTCTCTCCCTCTCTCCACCCTCTTTCTCTCCCTCTCTCTCCCTCCATCTCTTTCCCTTCCCCCTCCTCCCTCTCTCCCCTCTTCCCCTCGCTCTCTCTTCACCTTCCCTTCCTCCCTCTCTCCCCTCTCCCCCTCGCTCTCTCTTCCCTTCCCCTTTCTTCCTCCCCTCCCCTCTTTCTCTCCCTCCCCCTCTCTTATAAATACCCTACCAGCTCTATCCTCTCCACCCTCTATTCCTCTTCTCCCGTACACCTACCTATCCCTACACCACACCTACCTATACCCTACTACCCTCCCTAACTCTATCGGTCCTCTCTCTACCCTCAATCCAATTGAGATTTTATCTGGATCTAAGTGAGAGACCGTTATGTCAAACTCACAGATCAATGTAGCATGAAATGAATGGGAAGATGATCCCTCTGGCTGGTAGGATCATCAACTCCACATCAGAACCTCCCCCGTCTCCTCCCTTTGTGCGCCTATAACATCTTCCCTCCCATTAACAAAAGCTAGTGACATGTCGAGGTAACGGATACCCTCCTTCTATCCTACACCTGGTAGTGGATGAGTGGGGCCACAGTGGGGGCCTAAGGGGCCCCAATCCCCCAGGTATTTTCACACGACCGTGATGTATTAGAGGTGCAATAATGGGAGTGGAATAAATATATAGGTGAGATCGTCATAAAATGTACATTCGGCAGCTGTATACACTCCTGTCAATTCTGCTAAATTAGACTAGAAAATGATCAATTACTGATATATTTGAATATATTTAGCATTGCGTTCATTCAAACAATGGGTTTGGTTATGTTGAACAACATTTCAACCCTCATTCCTCTTTTTAATTTGAGTTATTTGAGGTGATTGGTGAAGGCGAATTGTACATTTATGACAATTTGACCATAATACAGAATGTAATTGGAATAAAATTGGAATTTCGTCCAATGAATATTAAATTACTAGAACAGAGTTTGATGTTATTTATGAGATATATTCCCATAATTAGCAAAGAAGAAACCCGTACACCTAAACATTTTCGCTAAATTACCGCGAAATAATTTCAGGCATGGCGAAATCTTTTCGGCATAGAGGCAATCAACCGCGATTTTTTTTTATTGAAATTGAAATTTGAACATCTTTCTTTGTTTTTTTAATAGTGAGGAAGTATCTAAATGTTTAAATGATATCAAATACTGTACCGTACTCTTTCGTTAGTTCATCCCAATATTACAGCCCTAATTCGACCCGGGCATATGATAGGAATACTAATGGTAATCACTGATTATGTACTATACGAGCTTGATATTGCTTATTCTTTAATTTTGAGATACTTTTCGGTGTGTCGGGACTACTAGCTGAGGATATTACACTAATCGGTACAATGTATATATGTGTCAGATTTTCAGAAAATGTACAATTCTCCTTCACCAATCGTTTCAAATAACCCATATTAAAGACAGAAATGAGCTTCAAAATGCAGTTTAACATAATAGAACTGATAGTTGAAATCAATACGATACCAAATATACTCAGATATCAAAAATCTATCATTTTTTTAAGCAAAATTGAGCAGAAATTACTAAATATGAAGAGCTGCTAATTGTACATTATCTGAAAATCTGACCCATATATATATATATAATATTATTATGTAAGAAACTTTATTTCCGACAAATAATAGAAAATAATACACAGCAATGAGTTGCTGCTCCCTGAATGTTACAGTTCTTCCGAGCTAACCTTTGACTACTTTCTAAGCTCTAAGGTATCCGTTACCTCGACATGTCATACATAATTATGTACATAAACATTGTTTCTTTTGGGCCAAGGGCCACTGCATTTTTCTGTTTAATCATATGTGATAAGTTGGTATAGGGTTTACATTCCTATGTCTGCATTTGTACTTATGTACCAATGTATGGACTATATAAATTACGATAGTTATTATTATTGTTGTCCTTCGGTAGAAATAAAAATACTTTACACCTTTTACATAAGGTAGCATTGCCTAAGATCTCTCCCTCTTTCCAAACCATGCACCCCCCTCTCTGTACAGCACCTAGGATCCCCACTGTCGGGTGGTTGCCTGAAAGCTGTGTGTTTTATAATTGATGTGACCTTTTGTTAGTTTACTTGTATCGTGGACACCCGAGGGACCCGCTCCCCCGCTGTGGAATCACTGGCGAGGCTGTACATCTGATATTAACTCATTCTAAACGATGTGATGTATTGTATGGAGGTACTAGTTGCCATTACACCACCATCAACCAGACTCCTGTGGTAATGGCCGACCAGCTTTACCTGATCCCAAATATGCAATGTTAGATCCGGGGGCTGAGTGGATGAGGAGCGGGAGGGGGGAGGAGGAGGCGGGGGAAGGGGAAGGAGGAGGCGGGGGAGAGGAAGGAGGAGGCGGGGGGAGGGGAAGGAGGAGCGGGGGCGGGGGGAAGGAAGAGGCGGGGGGAAGGGGAAGGAGGAGGCGGGGGAGGGAAAGGAGGAGGCGGGGGGAAGGGGAAGGAGGAGGCGGGGGGAGGGGAAGGAGGAGGTGGGGGATGGGAAGGATGGGAAAGAGGGGAAGGGGGGAAGGGGAAGGAGGAGGCGGGGGAAGGGGAAGGATGGGAAAGAGGGGAAGGAGTGGAAGCAGGGGAAGGAGGGGAATGAGGGGAGGGAGGAGAAGGAGGGGAAGGAGTGGAAGGAGGAGAAGGAGGGGAAGGAGTGGAAGGAGGGGAAGGAGGGGAAGGAGGAGGCGGGGGGAAGGGGAAGAAGGGGCCGGGAGAAGGGGAAGGAGGAGGTGGGGGATGGGAAGGATGGGAAAGAGGGGAAGGGGGGAAGGGGAAGGAGGAGGCGGGGGAAGGGGAAGGATGGGAAAGAGGGGAAGGAGTGGAAGCAGGGGAAGGAGGGGAATGAGGGGAGGGAGGAGAAGGAGGGGAAGGAGTGGAAGGAGGAGAAGGAGGGGAAGGAGTGGAAGGAGGGGAAGGAGGGGAAGGAGGAGGCGAGGGAAGGGGAAGGAGGCGGCCGGGGGAAGGAGAAGGAGGGGTGGGGATAAGGAGGGGTGGGGATAAGGAGGGGAGGTGGAAGGAGGGGAAGGAGTGGAAGAAGGGGAAGGAGGGGAATGAGGGGAAGGAGGAGAAGGAGGGGAAGGAGTGGAAGGAGGGGAAGGAGGGGAAGGAGGAGAAGGAGGGGAAGGAGTGGAAGGAGGGGAAGGAGGGGAAGGAGTGGAAGGAGGGGAAGGAGGGGAAGGAGGAGAAGGAGGGGAAGGAGGAGAAGGAGGGGAAGGAGTGGAAGGAGGGGAAGGAGGGGGAGGGTGAGGGGAGGCGGGTTACAGCCAGGTATTAATGAGCCTCATGGAATTTTGCCAACGATGAGATTAGATAGAAATTATCTGAGATTATTGTGACTGAAAAGATTAGTTTGTTTTTCCTCTCCTTAAAGGTATTAACGAATCCTGTGTCAACTACTTTTCGAACAGACTATATGCATGAACAATAGTGGATTTGCACTACATATCTAGGATTCACTTCAAATCTGATATTCACATATTTAGTAACATCATCTTAAGTGAAAATTGCAAGGATTTGTTCACTACTATTATAGCTTGTGTCTTGGAATCATGTACAGTACACGTCTATTTACACGGGAACACTGTTAAATATACTTTGTTAAGCATAACATGTTCTTAATGTGGGTCACGTCGTCAGAAAATGTACAATTGGCCTTCACCAATCGTCTCAAATATATAACATTTAAGACAGAAAGAAATTAAACTGCAGTTCAACTTAACCGAACAGATTGCCTGAATCAACGCAATCCTAAAAATATTCAAATATATCAGTGACTGACCATTTTTCAGTCTAATAAAGCAGACTTTACTGAATATGCACCGCTGCCAATTGTACATTTGCTGATGATCTGATCCATACCTTCTACACTGAGACTCTAGATATGGTAGGCCTACACATCCCTTATTAGCTCTATATTCTCTCTTCACTCCCTCAGCAATCTACTCCATAATTAATTGTTAAAAGAATCCAGTGAAAATGTGCTCAACAGCGCATTAACGTAATACATCTACTTAATGTCATTGAAAATAGCCCAAAATTGGTTTAGGTGTAATTGGACTGTCTTTAGTTTGCGGCATTGTAAATCAAGCCTTTGGTTTCGCTTTGAAGTCAGAATGGATCTAACTGAAGTCATTCCTTATTGATGATCGTCGAGCAAAGAGATCCCTAGCTTTGTCCCTAGTACAGAACATCACCAGAATTGAATGTCTTCAGCTATAGTCTGACCGAAAAGTAGTTGATATATTATTCCTTAAGTCCTTTAAGAAGACCCTTTAAGAAGAGAGAAAATGGGGACTTTTGACTTTCAAACTTTAGCCCCCTGAGTCGCCGTTTGTTACTGACCATGGGCAAATATACAGCTGTATTGTATTGTGCTGCCTCTGTTTCATGTGTAGTAGCTGTTGTTTTGCTTAGCAGGAAGGAAGAGTTGGTTATACTGGCCCTGTTTCCCCATGGTTGATTGCAAAGAGCGGCTCGCAAGGCAAAGGGTTGACAGGTGCTTGTCATAAGTAGAAATAAAAAAAAAACATTTTTCCCTCTTCTTAAAGGAACTGAGGAATCATGTGTCAACTACTTTTCGGACAGACTATAGAGTCTAGGCTCACAGCCGTACAAATCAGATAAGATAATTTTCCTGGGATTGGACGCCTACTCCTGAGCCAGGAAAGCCTTTAACTCATCCTAATGAGATTCTAAGGGCAAGTTGCGGTTTGGAACGAGAGATTTCCCTTAGTTTGAAGGGACTCTTCTCTCAACTCTGAGCCTAGACTGAGTACTAGCAATCTAGGCTCAGAGTTAAGTGAGTCCCTCAAAACGGAGGGAAGGCCTCTCGATCCAAACCTAGGGTGAGTGAGACTAGTTGCTTTACGCCCTTATCAACACATTTAATATGGTCATATCAAGGGCGGGAGAGCTGAGAGGGAGTGAGTGAGTGAGATTGGTTGCTTTACGCCCTTATCAACACATTTAATATGGTCATATTAAGGGCGGGAGAGCTGAGAGGGAGTGAGTGAGTGAGATTGGTTGCTTTACGCCCTTATCAACACATTTAATATGGTTATATCAAGGGCGGGAGAGCTGAGAGGGAGGCAGTTTATGATAATACCCAGGAAATAGAGATAGAGAAGAAGGGAGAGAGAGACAGAGGAAAGAGACAGACAGGCACGTTATGGTCATACCCAGGAAATAGAGATAGAGAAGAAGGGAGAGAGAGACAGAGAAAAGAGACAGAAAGGCACTTTATGGTCATACCCAGGACCAACCAAACCTAGGGTATAGCACCATTAGTAGATACATCTGAACAAGGAATAAGTTATATTTTCAACTTCATATAATCCATTCCTTATAAGTTACACCAACCATAACACCTATACAAACCCTTGAAGAGGATATTTGACTGCTTAAGTCTTCTCGTACAAGTACAAGTGGGAAGGGCATGGATTGATGACATTAGGTGTTACTTACGCCACCCGAGCTCTAAAGACTATAGTTTCCCATAGGATAGTCTTGTTAGATATAGTACATGGATAGTACATAGTCAAAACATTAATATTGGCACTGTCAAGCAAATTGACATTTCTTAAATGTGGGTTCTTTAAGAGGATTGGTGAAGGTGGAATTCTACATTTTCTAGAAATCTCACCCAGAAGGCTACAGCCAGGAGGGGGAGGAGGGGGAGGGTGAATCGCTGAGGTAGAAATAAGCTATCCCTTGATACGGGCTGACGAGGGTTAATGTTCAACTAGCACTGTCTGCACTGACAGCCTCAACACCATTACAGACAGGTTCTGTGACACTAGACCTCTCCTTCATTACTCCTGTCACTTCATTCATCCATTAATTAACCATAGACTGAGTACCCACCCACCTCCTGCCTCCCTCCTTCACCCCCACTATGCTTGAGGGTCAGATTTTCAGAAAATGTACAATTGGCAACTCTACACATTTAGTAAAGTCTGCTAAATTAGGCTGCAATTTGGCTAATACTAGGTAAATTCGAGAATATTTGGCATTGCATTGATTCTAGCAATCTGTTTGGTTAGGTTGAACTGTATTTTGAACATTTATTTTGTCTGAAATATGGGTTATTTAAGGAAATTGGTGAAGCTGAATTGTACATTTTCTGGAACTCTGACCCTTGAATCCCATCCCCCAACCCATCCTCGCATCCCATGTCTCTCTATTTAAGCTCTGGATCGCCTGACAAATGACTGTCATTTTAGAGCGGGCTTCTCTTTCATTTCCTGATGAAAATTGCTTCAAACCTGTGTTTACGTCACGATGACTTCTCAGTTTTAGACAATTTGAAATGGACGAATTCTACTTTTTCAACTCTTGCCAACTTCTCGTCTAGTAATCCATATAAGGGAGGGAGAGGAGTGTGGCAGGGTGGGTGGGGGGGGGGGAGGTGGGGGGGGGGGTATTATATTGATTAGGGGAAGAAGAAACTACTATATATTATATATATATATATATGTGATGTGTTTCAGAAAAATGAGTCATAAGTCGCAAAATGGATATTTTCCAAACTGTTTTTTCCACAATATCTCTTACTTGAAATATTCTGATTTTTAGAGGGTATATCACTTAATAGGCATATAAATCCATGTAACAAATTTCGGGACATTGTTTTAAATATGTCCTAGCATTTTGAAGGCCTTTGTATGGAGTATATTTAGTTACTTTACTGGTAAATTATCCATCCAGAAACATTACAAATGTTTGTTTCAAAAATAAAAATATCAAATTTAAAATATAGAAATACTTATTAGTAGACCTAGTTTTTACTATCATTGGGATCACCTTGATCTCCTCTTTTTCAATATATAATATATATGGTGATATCTCAAAATCCATATTTTGCGACTTATGACTCATTTTCCTAAAACGGACCACATATATATGTGATGTGTCACAGAAAAATTGCTTTGTAAAGGACTTTAAAAACTATCAATTCTGCGATTTTTGAATCATTTCCCTGGAACTCATAAAAAATATAATCACATGTATGAGAATAGTTGGTTACTGTTAGCCACTCCACTAACTCTACTATACATAGTAGGCTTGGGCTGTCATCATTGACTTGGAATTCACTAGCTCGTCATGTAAAGAAAAGTTGCTGCTTGAACTTGTAGGATGATCCCCATGACAAACTAGAGAGGACGTGGGTGGAATATTTAATACACTTTCCTTTAAAGCGTATATTATAGGCTATAGTTTGGTAAAATGGCCAAAGTTATAGTGCATAAATGCACCATCCACCCTGAATGGGCTCACTGTTGTTGAGCTATATTGTTTCGCCATTTTAATTGCAGTTTTAGTGGCTCTAATATATTTTCCTATTGATAATTATGCGTGTTCTATCTTTTTATGCATGCATTGCTCTGGAAACAACGTATCTAGAGTGATTTACGCATAGTGCGTATTTCACTAGTGATTTACGTGGGGTTGGCATGGCAACCAATCTGTTTTTTTTACTAAGATTACTGGTAAAATTCAAATTTAAGACTCGGTTTGTTTCTATTTCCATAATCGAAAGCATGTATGAGCTACGCAACTTGTGCAATATTCACGCTCCTTCAACCAACTCGTTAGTTAACCTGTATTCATTCAATACATGTATGGATCGCAATAAACGTTATACCACCCGTTTATTTATGAACAGGTATAATATCAAATTAACATGCGTCTTACTTTTCATATTTTGATCATTCATAATTTCATTGGTGTGTAAAGTGTGTTTATTGTCAATTATCTCTAACTCAGAAAGAATATTTAGATGACTTAGTACAATCTCCCCCCGACCTGTAAGAAATATAATGATATTGTTAACATAAAGTGCATTTATCTTAAAATCTGTATTGATATACACTCTCCCGCGCACCGTACCCGGGCGATACGGAGCGGCAAGTTTTTTCGTCTTCATTGAGACGATTTTTGTCTACAGAGCACCGTGAAGGCTACTGGTGAACAGTGGTGACGAAATTGCCTGAACTTCTGATACGAAAAACGGTCATTTGAATCACGGAGACGAAATATGATATGCTCCGTATTCGCGCTCCGTTTTTGGATGTTGGCCATGGCTCCTCAATGTCTGTTGGTCTGGTCATGCTTGGACGCACCATTGGGTGTTATTGCAATGCTTTAACACCTTCAAGAAGCCCATCACAATGGAAAGTGAGGTACAGCTAAAACCATTTTATAGTGTATTCATATTCTATAATACATGTAGGATAAAGTCGGGTGATTCTATATTCCATGATCAAAATAGTTATGTTAACTTGGACAATTACTAATAAAGTAACTCTATACGATAACCTTAAAAACACAAGGTTATATTCAATGCAATGTCTTAAGATTTGGTACACCTATTCATATGACTAAGAGGAATGACTCCTCCAAAAATAGGAACATTCCAACAAAGAGATCTTGTGAATAAATTACTTAAAAATATTGATATATAATAATGTTCGTAGTATGGCTGGTGGCTATACGTGGTCATTCTCGCGCCCGTAATCCCACTAACACACATTCTATTTATACCACACCCCAACACACCACCTTTCGTGCTCACCTCCCTACACCAAAACCCTCACTTCAATCTCAAACGTCCTCCGCGACACACCTATTACAATTTTTTGTTCTCTCTTTGGGAGATTGAAGTTACCTTGTGTTGAGTTACATCTCGAACCTCAACACTCTCTTCATTCACATATACTACTGCCTATCAAGAGTTACATTTACCATGGGGAAAAACGGTGACGAAAAGGAAGTTATTATTGAACCTGCTGGCTCTCAACATGGCGAGACCAGTTCTGGTTCTGGTTCTGATAGTGGACGAGAGCCGGAACCTAGCCCCGTCAAGAAAAAGGTTAAAACGAAAAAGCTAAGCATGAAACAATTGGACGGCCGCATGGTTAACATGGAGTCTAGCGTGGCTGCATTATCCAATGACATGTCCGGGATAAATGCAAAACTTGACAAACTGATAGGCCAAGGAGGTAGTACTGACACAAGTTCTGACGAGGAGTCTGAGGAGGAGGAAGTGAAGCCCCGACGAATAATGATATAAAATACATTTTATATCGATTCGAACGACTTGATGCGGCCGACGAAATTAATTTATTACGAAGAAACTAATCGTCCGATTAGCATGGCATCAGCATGGCTGTCTTCCTGACATTCATGGGGTTCATGGGATAATTTTTATATTCAGATCGGATGCATTTTGAGGGAGTTATGAGCTATCTAAAGCTGAAAGCAATATTCTTGAGGGTTTTTTTATATTGTGACAAATTTTCCTGTAACTCATCACACATATACCTGGATATATTCAATATATATTCCTGAAAAAAAATATTCCCTGCTCTTCCTCTCCTTTCCCGCCCATCTCTTTCTTACTTACTTTCAATTGCAATCCTCCTGTCTGCCTCTCCCCCTCTTTCTCTTTCTGTTCTCTATCTTTCTGTTCTGACACAGTATTAGCATTCAGATTGATTAGTTGAGGCCATGTTGATAGCTGATTCAGTATAGTATAATGGTTAAAGCACTTGACTGTAAATCACAAGGTTGCTAGATCGAACCCAAGCATGGGCAAGTTTTTTTTCTCTGCTTTGTCACATTGTAATGGGTGAGTGCACACTCCTTCACGCACTGCCGCACTCCAGATGCGCCAGATGCGCCAACTCTTAACGCACCACCGCACACCGGGGATTAAGAGATTTAGCTTTCCCAGTTTGTTATTTACCTCGCCGAATACGCTGAGACGAAAAAAATCGTATCAAAAGTGGGTACAAGAAATTCGTATTCATTTTCGTATCGCGCGGATACGTTGCGCGGGACAGTGTACTGATGATAAGTAATTACCACCATACATGCGATATATTTCTATTCAAATCTTGATCGGTGTAACCATGGTTTTTGTGTACATGAGAATATCTCCCGGAATTGTTGCGCAAAAAAACCTGTTTAAAGGTCAGGTTTTCAGAAAATGCACAATCTACATTTCCACACATCTCTCAAATTCTGCTAAATTAGAGTGAGAAATGATAAATACTGAGTATATCTGAGTGCATTCTGTATTGTATTCATTCAATAAATCTGTCTGGTTATGTTGAACTTTATTTTGAACCTGATTTTCGTCTTAGATTTGGCTTATTTGAGGCGATTAGTGAGGGTCAATTGTTCATTTTCTGAAGATTAGACCCCTAAAGAAAATCTCGTTGGGAGATAAAGAAACCATCCTCCCTACAGTACAAATAATACTAGTTTTATACTCTTTCATTCGTTTCAAATAATGTCAACTATAATATTTTGTGCACAGATGCAAACCACAAGGGAAGGGCACAAAATTAAAATCTTATTTATCTACAAATCACAGTTCGAATGCATAAACCTTCAATATAATTTCCAAGCAATTGTAAAGGCTAGGTTCCCACAGTGTTTGTTGCCACCGTCTGTTGTATGGATAATTTGAAATGACAACAGCTGTGCTTTATAAAACATAGTTATTAAACATGTATCGTACCCTGTCACTCTTCCCATAGGAACATTAGAGTAGGGCTTAAAGGGTGTGTATATTCAGCAATGCTAGGATCTGTGTTAAATGATGTTATAATATTCTGTATACAACTGAAATAAGGAAATATTTTACCTAATTTCACTCATGTTTGAAAGCTCAAATCTAATGAACAAATCTTATGCCAGAGACATTAATTTCCGTTCATATTTTAACTATTATTTCTTCTCTTAACTTTTGGATTGTTTATGGCCATTGTACATCCTAAGACGACCGGGCCCATTACAGAAAAGGTGTACATGGCTTGGTAATAACAAATAATGACACTTTTTTCATTCAATTCAGTTTATAGCTTTCTTCAATGATATACATTATACCCTCTCTCATACTGTCATTATACCCTCTATACAGACCATCCTCTCACTCGGCGAGGCTATTTGGATATCAGGTTACTTAATGTAGATACTTAAATAATGTTATTAACTCAGTGTGGGTTCTGTTCTGTTAGGGACAGTGCATTGGTGGTCGACCATTCAAGGACCTCTGTCAATGTATATCTGCAATATATCAACCTGGACTTAAACATAGGTTTGTATATAAGCAGTATTCACTGGGGTCTTTCATTAGAGTGGGGATACACAAAGAGGTGTACCACTATCCAAGCTTCTGGTGATTTCAGGGTCAGATCTTACTGATATATACACTTGGCCAGGTTAAATATTCTTAAAGTTATTTGGAAAATGTGGAATGGAACTGAACTTCTGTTAATTTTAACTATTTCTAGCAAGAGATACCACGTTTTTCTTATACTTCTGTGTTTTGTTATTCATAATATCATTATAATTATGTTTAATTATATTGCAGCCTCTTAATAAATGTATCTTGGATAAATGAACTTAAATTAGATCATAATTTGTACACTGATATCGTTATATGGGTCAGATGTTCAGAATAAATGGCCGCTATGGCTTATTACACACCAGGCGGCGCCCCCTGTAGCGGGTGTAGAAGGGATGAGGGGACCTATCAATTAACACTAACACATGGACACTGACCGTTGACCAGAGTGGGTAATATGTACAGAAACTGTTTGTCTAAATAGAGAAGAGCTTTATGTGTGTAATATGGGACTTCAGAATGTGTGTACATAGCGTTTAGAAACTGATTTATTGTATTTTAGTGATACATCAATATATACCCATACCAGTGCTATATCATGATATACAATTATGTGTACACACATATAAACACTGTATTACACATGTGTATACAACAAATGCATAATGGTCAATTCGTCCATTGGGGCGAATTTGTTACAAAGTTAGCTAAAAATTAATCTGGAAACACATTTACACATAGCTACAGTTGCATATGAGTAATTCTCCCAATCGGGTGTCATTTGGTTTTCCAAACTAGGGTGCCTACAACCTGTATTTGGGGTCATCACACATAATTATAACCATTTTATTTGAACTTTTTAGCAAAAATGAGGCTGTGGGAACCTCACTTTTAAAGCTTTTATGCCAAAATCTTCGCCGCTATTGTGATAAAGAACCTTTTCAGGCTAGAAAATATGTAATGACAGTGTTCCCGAAAACCTTTTAGTGACGTTGGCCAATGTGGTCAACGTGGACAAGCCCCACGACGGCCATTTGTCACTGACGCAGGCCATTTTTTACCCACAAAAAAGTAATAAAAGACTAAGGGGTTTGGGGGCATGCCCCCAACCCCACTGGGGATTTCTTTTTAAAAAAACAAATGAAAATTAGTGCCTTCTGGGGACATGTTAAGAGAGGGGAGGGGGTAGTGAGAGGGTAGGGAGAGGGGGGAAGTGGGTAAGAGGGAGGAGGGGGCATATATAGAGAGGAAAGAGAGAGAAAGAGTGAGCGGGAAAGAAAGAGAAATGAGACAAGAAAGAACCCCTTGGATTTTCGTTTTGTCTCTCTCAAGGCATAGGGATCATGTCTTCTGTTTTTTATTTGTTTATTCCTTCTTAATATATTTTTACTACATTAATACCAATAGTAGAACACCAGTTGGTCCCCTTTCGAATTAACAATCGTTTTAATTTGCCCTGTGTTGGTACCAGCAATGGCCAAATGTACTCGTTATTTACGAGTACAAAGCCCTTACTATGATCCCTGTTAGCCTACATCGAAGGTTATGACGACGTCGGCCAAAGAGGCCAACGTGAAAGGAGCAGATGAAATTTTACGTCAGCTTTTGCCGACTTCTTTTCGGGAACACTATAATTATGGATTTTGAATATAATACAAACGTTTATCATTATGAAAAAACACAATATTCATATAATCATAAACTGATCTAGAACTGGAAAATATTGTTTTGGAATATTTGTGTCGCGTTACAACATTGATAAGCTTCAAAATAGTGAAATATCCCAAGACAAAACATTAATATTAAATTGCAATTAGTATTTGTTGACCAAAAGATGCACATATATGTATGTTTTCATTAAAATAAAAGTTACTAGCCCATGATGTAACCTTGTATTCCCTTACTTAAAAATTCCTTTCTCTGGCTTTGACTTTTCATTTAATTTTGCTAAACGAATTAGTGAGTAATATATCTCATCTTTACACTAAATCATTGATTAATCGGGCTCAATGAGGCTGAAATAAGGCAAAATGATAGGGAAAATATAGGTATCTGAATCATAGGTTTAGGAATTTCGAAATATTGGTCCCAGCCTCCCCAAACATCACCTGCATTATGCTGATATTCCCTGCTATATGTACACCAAAGATTGCAGAGATTCAACGAATTTTTCTTTTAAAAAAATGGCCTCCTGAAATCAAATGCTGCCTGTTTGGGAGAATTACTCATATGTTCAAATCAGTGTGAAATTAACACCTGCCCGCCACATAAATGCGGGTACAAAATTATGTGGGCGGGTAAAACTTCAAATTACCCGCCCTCCTTGGCGGGTGAAGGAAAGTGAGACAGACAGAAAGAGACATTAACGTCCATTGCGATGTGTTTGAGTGATTCAGTTTTCAAGTATATTGCAATTATTATACTGTATGATGATCTTGCTTAAAGGTATATGCGGGTGTTCAATGGAAAAAAGATTGGTCGGTGATTTTTTCATAAAACATTCAGGGATCATTCCTGACTACATAAGAATGGAAGAAATGGAAAAACAAGTACATCTCATCGACTTATTTTTTTTTCTACAGCCGCTTGAAAATAACAGTGCTTTAGCATTGAAGTCTATGGAAAAATGTGTTTTTTTCACGTTTCAATATATGAAAAAAAAATGATCGGTGACTTTTCATCAAAACTTTCTACACATATATTTGGTATATTATGCTACAGATTTACCAAAGAAAAACTGTATGTTAACAAGGTTTAAAAAAAGTTGTAGTCATTTGAAGTAGACTAGATCACCCAAATTTAATAATCAAGTAGCATAATCAATGAAAATGAATCTTAAAAAACATGACTCAAAACTGTTGTAATAACAATAAACCCTGTAGATATTGAAAATGGTGCACAAATACATCTCAACCTATGATAATAATGAAATATTTCAAAGAAAAATAGGAACCGCTAGGTGGCGTGTGTGTTGACACCCGCCTATATCTTTAATATGGTATGGCAAAATATATCAAGATTAAAATGTAATTTGAATAGTAGGAAATTGATAGCTAGACAGCCATGAACACAATCTGTTTAAGGATTGTAATGTAATGATTAGCTATGATTGGCGTTGAGTCAATTGTTATGACCCAAGTTCCTATACCCCATCACTACCCCTGCCACCTAGCGTCTAACGGGTGGAACTACCCGCTAAAGTCCCCCATTGGCAGCTGTACACATATAGTAAATTCTGCTAAATTACGTTGCAATTTGGTTAATACTAGGTAAATTCGAGTGTATTCGGCATTGCATTGATTCTAGCAATCTGTTTGGTTAGGTTGAACTGTATTTTGAACTTTATTGTCGTCTGAAATTGGGGTTATTTGAGAGGATTGGTAAAGGTGAATTTGAATCTGACCCATATATTGAACAGCATGATCTGAAAATGTTTTAATGGTTTCAAAATGATTCTTCTGCTGAATAAAAATCTAAATACAAAATTGATATCGATTTCAGGATCGATAGTTTTATCATGAAAGATCTTTCAGGGATTGCCGTTAACTCGATTTATTGAATAAGATAAAGAGGAGATAAGATAAGGCCATTCTTTATTTGCCCTATTCATGTAGTTACTGACAAAACGGTCGTGGTCATCTCAAAAATAGTTTTTCCAGTCCATGAACTTGTTATCACAAATCACAATGTAATGAAAACAAGAACATGGTGCTGTGAGATGTGCTAGCAATAGTATGAGAAAAATAAGTATTAAGTCGCAAAAGTTAGATTTTGTAATACCATCATATCTAATAACAACTATAGATTTTCATCCCACAACACACATACAATGTTATAATTCAATGTAGCAGACTAGAAAATATATATATGGAAACAGCAGTCTCTTTCTTGTTCTTCTTCTGCAATATTTCTTCCTTTTCTTCTGAGATATGTAAGGTCTTTAGCTTTTATCTGCCACCCCGGGGAAGAGGTAATTATAAAGACTGGCTTGTTTAGAGCGAGAGATATTGTATGGTTGTTTAGAGCGAGAGATATTGTATGGTTGTTTAGAGCGAGAGATATTGTATGGTTGTTTAGAGCGAGAGATATTGTATGGTTGTTTAGAGCCGGTGTGGTGCTCTTAAGGTTTTGTTTGAGACGATTTGTGCACTCTCTCTGCACTCTGTAAAGAGATATGAGATCGGACGGATTGCAATGATTGTAACATCTTAGGAAAAATCTAATGAGTACTTCTATATGTTTGTGTTTAAAAAATTAAGTTAATCATATTTCTGTGTGGACGATCATTAGTTAAGTAGTGAAATATATTCCTCTAGGAACGCATCTAGATCTATTCGGTACAAAGTCTTGACATTTAGTATATGGGTCAAGTCTCCAGAAAACGTACAATTGGCCTTCACCAATCCTCGCAAATAAACCAAATTTAAGACGAAAATCAGGTTCAAAGTACAGTTCAACATAAGCAGATAGATTTATTGAATGGATACAATACAGAATACACTCAGATATACTTAGTATTTATCAATCTTCACTCTAATTTAGCAGAATTTGATAGATATGATAGATGTGTAGAACTGTAGATCGCATTTTCTGAAAATCTGACCCACATATCTAATTATAACTTAGAGGATCCAACACACCAAGAATGAAAACATTCCTATAAAGAATTATTATGACACATAACCATTTGAAAAATATCATTTCTACGACTTATAACTGATTTTTCTGTAAAACATCATATATAAAGCTTTTCGTCAGTCTTACCAGATGAGAGCACTACATTTATAGCACAATATTACCAATAAATAATCCCCCTGTTACATTTAATAACCATTGTCTACTAGGTTTATATATACATATACACCATGTACAGCTCCCCGGTGGTCTTAAACTCTCTATTTTCCCTCTCCCCAAGATGTTTCTATCTTGAGAAAGCCTTTGTAACTTCTTGTCAGGGTGGGGGGAAAGTAAAATATGTCTCCAACTCATTCACAGAATGGTCTTTCTTTTGCCTGGTCCACATAAAGGCCCTTTGGTTGGTGACCCTATAAAAACGCCACCTATGACAGGTAGGGTCATTGGGGTAATTCACAACATCTTAACTCCCTTTCTTACAAATGTCAGGCCTCTGCTTTTATGCCTTTTGTCCTCTTGTGGGAACGATTCTTTTTTTGTTTCCAGAAAGCCAATGGTAGAGAGAGAGAGAGAGAGAGAGGGTGTATGAGTATGAGTGTGTGTGGGGGGGTTCAGATTTTCAGAAAATGTACAATTGGCAGCTTACAAATTTAGTAAATTCGGCTAAATTAGGCTGCAGTTTAGTCAATACTAGGTAAATTCGAGAATATTTGGCATTGCATTGATTCTATCAATCGGTTTGATTGGGTTAAACTGTATTTTGAACTTTATTTTTGTTTGAAATTTGGCTTATTTGAGAAGATTGGTGAACTTGAATTGTACATTTTCTGAAAATCTGACCCGTGTAGCCTACGAGTCCAGCTATGAGACTACATACACACAGGAGACTTGTACAAATCCACAAATATATAAGAAACTCCTTTTCCGACACATAATAAAAAACAATAGAGGGAAATGGGTTGCTGCACTTTGTCTGTGACAGTTCTTCCCAGTTAACCCTTGGCTTCGTTCTACACATTCAAGAACTCGCAATTCGTATGAATTGGAGACTCACAAAAAGTCCAAAATCTTGCCTATAAATTGTTGTAAGAACTGATGATTTGTCATATGAATTGGAGGTTTCTTCCTAAGAAAGCCCCCACATTACCAAACTCAAGTATGTTTCTTAAGAATGATTTTGAATTCATACGAATAGTCTTAAGGACAATTCGGCTCTGAGTTCTTGAATGTGTGGGCCCGGCCTAAATAGTTTTAATCATATGTGATCGGTTGGTATTGGGTTCACATTCCTGTCTGCATTTCAACTTATGTCAAAAGTGATATTAAATAATAATAACAATAATATACAGAAACTTTTAATAGTAGTAATAAATTGTTCTTTGGATGAAATGGGGAACGAGGAAGGATGGCGACCCAGGCTTCTTATTCGCCTAACATACAATCCCTAAGGAATGATCTAAATTCTTTTAAATTGTAACATTGTTTTGGATGCCACTCCAAAGTATTGGTCCTTTGTAAATGAGGGACTTTTTGATTTGTTGGGTTTGGTACTATCAATCTTTTTTCAAAATTACATATTTTTCCCCCAAGGTGATATTTTTTGGGGAAAAGGAAACGTAGCCATATGGGTGTTAATGGAATTAGATCTTAGTAATATAGCTCATAATGAACTTTAAAATGTTAAAAGAACAATTCTTGATGCCATATTTTCCTCAGAATAAGGCCCATTCAATCATGATGTCCAGATTCAGACTTTCACTAGGTTTGGGAGATTATCCTTCGTACCATACATTTGATAGAGGGTTATTAGGGCTCGGGCCTAATGGGAGATGTTGCTATATAGGCTATATTATTTCAATAATGCTTACCAGAAGTGGAATCAACAGTGCTTAACAGAAGTTGAATTCCCTTCAATGACTATCGTATTTATTGGTTATATCTTCAAAAAGATTCTGATAATGAAACTGAAATTAGACCGGAAAATGGGCAACACGGTATATCTGAATATATTTTGATATTGACTTGATTCTAACAACCTGCTGGGCTAATTTGAAACAAATTAATTTTGTCTTAAATTTCAGTTATTTACGACGATTGGAGAAGGCGAATTGTACACTTTCTGGTGATTTCACCCTCATGTTCTTTTTCTAATGGACATACAAACTCACAAATAGTGAGTGAATAAAGGAAAGAATAGACCATAGGCCATACCACTCCCCAACCTCCCCCTCCCCCCTCCCCCTCCCCCGTCCCCACCCCCCCGCCCCTGATTGACTGCATTGAAGAAGTCATCAACACTTCTCCCCACGATCCCCTCCAAGCTAACAAAAGCTCCCTGATGAAGAAATCAACACTATATGGTCAGGCTAGTGGCCAAACACTATAGGAGATAGACCACATGAGTCATGGGGGGAGTGACAGGCCTACAAACCCCTTAAATACCCTCTCCAGATAGGGGGTGGTCCATTCAGAGGCACCCATGTAGAACACCCATCTAACACTGGGACAAAGTGGTCAAGCGAACGGCTCGGACTTCTATACAATGGCCAGGTAATTTATAACCTGTGTCCACAAATGGTTTCAAGATCGGGTCTTTTCTTGTAATTAATGGCCGCGGCTATACATACTTCAAGATAGGAGTGAGTGCGATTGGTATGATTATAAGGCTACTTGTGATAGGTATCTCATATATGGGGATCATTGGGGTATTTTATTGCGATGGAAATCATTATCTTTGTCGGGTGGGAGTGGGATATAAATGAGATAGTATTGCCCAGTTGATGACAAAGCATACAATTGACATCTACTTTAATAAAAATAAAAGTTCTGATAAAATAAAAGTTTTTTTACAAAGATACGAGAGTCTCATGCCCTTGGTGATGCCTTTAGCAAGACACTATTCAGTCTAGGGCCAAACCCTCAGATCAGATACGAATAGTATGTCAGTGATTGGACGCCTACTTCGCTAATCGGTTTCCTGGCCTAGCACTATGCGTTTTAATCGGAGTATAATGACATTTTGCGGTTTTAATGGAATTATAATGGCACTTTGCTGTTTTTGGCGAGAGGCTTTCCCTCCGTTTAAAGGGACTCTCTGAACTTTGGGCCTTGACTGTATTGAAATATGAACCTGTATTCTGAATGATTAAAATACTAGAATTTCTGATTTTACCAAAGGCTATTCTCGGGTTCACCCCCATCCCCACCCCACTAAAAAAGAAAAAAAAAGAAGAAAAAGTTATGCTTGTAACAGTGTATCATAAAGTAGAATTAAGTACATTGGCAAGCATTAATACAATGTATAGCACTGCATGCATCGGTTTCTAACGAGCTGCATTTGAAATTTGATATTACTTTTGAGGCCACATTATACCCCTCTCTCTACCCAACTCTCTTTATGCACGTTTTTCATTGTTATTCCCCATGCTGTGGGGTTCTCTTTTACCTTTGAAAGGAACTACATCTCGAGGCGATCGCACTAACGCCTGTGATGTCTTCATATTTTTGGTGCAGTACTTTTTTTCTTCTTTCTTTTCAACTTCAATAGGAATCTAATGGGTGTAATGCAACCGATGGAATGTACCATACCTAATGTAAGAAGTATAAGGGGTCAAGTCGACAGATAATTTACAATTAGTTTTCTCCAATCCTCTCAAATAAGACAAAGCTAAGACAACAATATAGTGCAAAATACAGTTTAACACAATCAACAAGATTGGTTTAATCAACGGAATGCCAAATATATTCATATATACTGTGTCTATTTATCAAATGTTATTTAGTCTACTTTTGCAGAATTTACTAAATGGGTGGAGGCTGGCGAGTGTACATTTCCTAGTGATCTAACCCATATAGAAGGGTACGTGCTTTAGAGTAATGAGATCAATCATAACAAAAAATCGAAACTGAATGTTAGAACGTGGCATGTGTTAAGGTCTTAACTTACTAAAGTGCACCGTACATCTTGTGTGTGTTTAAGTGATAAGTTACATTTGTAATGCATGAGCTTCGAATAGCGAATAGTGGACTGAGACACAAACAGACAAACATAGAGACAGTCAGAGAGAGCAGCAGACAGAGAGACAGGCATAGAGACAGACAGAGAGACCGGTAGAGACTTAGACAGAGAGACAGGCAAAGAGTTAGACAGAGAGGCGGACAGAGAGGCAGACAGCGAGGTAGACATAGAGACAGGCAGAGAGACCAGCAGAGAGACCAGCAGAGAGACCAGCAGAGAGACCAGCAGAGAGACCAGCAGAAAGACAGGCAGTGAGACAGTTAATGGGGCAGTCAGTGGGACAGACAGACAGACCGACAAACAGAGAGACAAGAAAAGAGACAGACAGTTAACTACTACAAGTTTCAGGTTGTGAAGATATATCCTCAGCTGCATCAAAAACTCGTAGAATTCTACCGACTTATTTCACAGTGTATTTGAACTCTAGCTAAGGCGTCTCATGGGAACTATTATATATGATTATCATACTTTCAGTTTCGTTTTACCTTCGATCTTAATTAATTGATATATCCTGAGAAGTAACATCTGTAACAACGCCAGGGGATCACGGATACCACTAGTTGATTACACAAATAACCAACGCCCCAATGTGAGAGCCAGAGTAAGTCAAGCAATGAATAACACCTGCAGAACATCAGAACATTCATTACAATCCTCAAGTAATTAGAGAAAGAAAGTCAAAATAAATCATTTAAATATGATCCCCTCGATGAAAAGCCACCAAAGGCAATACAAAAAAAGAGTCGTTACATTCCTTCACCTTCAGCTAAAGGGTCGGATCATCAGAAAATGTACAATTCGCCTTCAATATTTTTCTTAAAAATCCCACATTTAAGACATAACTGAGGATCAAAATACAGGTCAAAATAACCAAAAACATTGTCTGAATCAGTGCAATACACAATATACTCAGATATGCATAGTAGATATCATTTTCAGCCTAATCTAACTGAATTTACTAAATGTGTAGAGCTGCCAATTCTACATTTTCTAACGATCTGACCCAAGCTTTCTATGAAGCTGAGGAGATTGCGTTTCCTGGCTTGAAAGTGAAGGTCAGAGTGACATGGAGTGTGCACTTACCTACGCAATGGACACTGGATACTCGGTAAAGGGCGATAAACAATGAGTTGATGTGTGAAGTTGGGCTACTATCCCCTTCATCTAGCTACACTTCATTTCCCCGTGAATGGGGGTAGAGTGTGTGCAGGGCCACTTCACAACAAATGCACACCAACCCAACACCATAACGCTAATTGCCTGGCCCCAGGCTAACGGACTGAATTTCTGTTGTTACATAAAGCTTTGCCATCCTCTGTCTCTCTCTCTCTTTGCCACTCTCTCTTTCTTGTTCTTCTGAGGTGGTTATTTCTTTGCTTCTGAGATATGTAAGGTCTTTAGCTTTTATCTGCCGCCCCGGGGAAGAGGTAATTATAAAGACTGGCTTGTTTAGAGCGAGAGATATTGTATGGTTGTTTAGAGCCGGTGTGGTGCTCTTAAGGTTTTGTTTGAGAAGATTTGTGCACTCTCTGTGCACTCTCTCTCTCTTTGCACTCTCTCTCTCTCCATTCTCTCCCTCTTTCTCTGCACTCTCTCCTTCTCTCCCTCATTCTCCCTCTCTCTCTCTCCCTCACTCTCCCTCTTTCTCTCCATTCTCTCCCTCTCTCCCTCTCTCTCCCCCTCTCGCCACACTCTCTCCCTCTCTCCCTCACTCCCCCTCTCTCTTCCCACTTTCCCCCTTCTCTTTCCCTCCCTCTCTCCCCTTCTCTCTCCCTCCCTCACTGTCCTTCTCTCTCCCTCTCTCTCCCTCTCTCTCCCTCTCTCTCTCTCTCTCCCTATCCCCTTTTGATTTTGAAACAAAAAAAATACATTAATCAAACACAATTGAAGCTGAAATATAAATGTGGACTTTCATGAGAGGCCCTGTAGCAAAAGCAACCAGACAAAATCCTCCAAAATTCTCATCAAATGATTTGTTGATGGGTTGGAATAGTTAACTGAGGTAAACTGAGTGTGCAGCTCAAACAAAGGCCAGGGTTTCGGAGGTGTTATGCATGACAATCTGCTCTCAAAATATTATCCGGGAGTTTCAAATATAAACCGAATCTGTGTGGACGAAATATCAGCGAGCAACTGAGATTAATTCTTTCACCTGTTACTTCTTTTTTAATTCTTTTTTTAAATATTTTTATTGGCCAAGATTGGCAAGAATTAAGACTAGATTGCTTCGATATATATGTTCCCTACGTTGTATTTTCTTTCCTTATTCTTTCCTTTCATTAACAAAGCAATGCAAATTATTTCTTAGCATCCTCAACTGAACCAGGATATCCTGCTCATTTAATATTTAAATCTAATTTACAATTTCCCTTAGTGTTTCTTATATGTTTTTCTGGAACACATAAAAGGATGTTGAATATGACGTACGTCCTCGGTTGAGGTCAAATAGGGACAAGCAAAGTGGAAATAAAACTTCAAATTAAACGGATGAAATGGGTGAAATTGCCAGAACTTGTACAATTCCCCTTCACAAATTATCTCAAATAACCCACATTTAAAACAGAAATGAGCTTCAAAATGCAGTTTAACATAGCAAAACAGATACTATAAATCAGGACAACACCAAATATATTCAGATATACCCGGTATTCATCATTTCCAGCCGAATTTAGCCGAATTTCCTAAATGTGTAGAGCTGCCAATTGTACATTTTCCGACCATCTGACTCAAATGTTAGTTGTTATTTAATCACTGTGTCACACTTACAGATGAATTCGCACTTAACATATACCTAGAGGATGTGCACATTAGCAGTTACTTATTTCGATTTGATACGCCATTTTATTTTATTGCTATTCCTTTTTTCTTTCTATGGAAAGCTCATTAGAGGGAATATCATTGTGTACCCGTTTGAGCTGTGAGGTCATGAACTTGTGAAGAATGAATTAAATACCTATTTGAGTAAGACTTCGGTATGTCAGGAATGACAGCGATAAATTGCATATTTGTGATAATTTTCACGCTGAATCGGTGTGCGTTGCAGGTGCCTAATTATTCAAACCAGGTAGGATTTCTTTTGACAACATTGTAATTATTCTGTTTGTTAGGAGACATTCGTAGCGATACATCACACAATGCAATTCGTGATACAACAGTTAGTTACACCTCATATGTAGGTGAGATTTTCAGAATGTGTACAATTCATCTTCACCAATTCTCTCAAATAACCCAAATTGCATACAAAAATAAGGTTCAAAATACAGTTCAACCTAACCAAACTTATTGATAGAATCAATGCAAGGCCAAATATATACGCGAATTTACCTAGTATTGGCCAAATTGCCGGCTATTTTAGCATAATTTACTAAATGTGTACAGCTGCCATTTGTACATTTTCTGAAAATCTTACCCATATATATTTATTTGTATACCTTTTGAGAAATAAACGATTTTCAAATCAAATCTAATCACGTTCCTGACAGTGTACTGTGTCATTTCCATTGCATTATAGAGACAAACATATTTCTTTCATTTATTTCAAAATGGGCTCAGCTCAAGTCAATAAAACCTCTTCTTTATCCAGAATGTGTCAATTAGATGATGTTCCCTAGATTTTAAACAATTAGTTTAGTCTTCCCTGATGAATAAACAATTAAAACGATGTATGTTAAAGGGTTGCATAACCTTTGTCATTATTGACAAATGGATTTATAGTTGTAAAGTTGCAAGTGACTTTCCCTCGGAACCATGCACAGTTTTATATTAAGTATTCTCAATGAGATATTCCAATATTCCACTTCATTAAGGGCATAATCAAAAGACAAAAACTGAATAGAAATCGCTCTAGTTTACTAGTCATAACAGTTTTAGATTATAACTGAAATAAATATGAAATGAAACTTGTACTCCTCTTTAAGAGAGATCTTTGTATGGTTCAAAGCATGTTTACTGTCATTTTCTAACTGTAATATTAGGGTTTTAGTGTCAATTCTTAATGACCAATAGAGCAAATAGATAGTACAATCAATAGATTAAAATCATGTAAAGGAATTCATGTAATAAGTAAGAATCGTTGTATCACAATCATCATTTTAAACTTTTTACTTGTGATTGAATGTAATAATGTAATTATTTTCAACATTTGGTTTAGGTTTGGCTGGAAGAACTGCTCTGCAGAATCTAATGACGAGTTCCTGTATCTTTATTACGGGAATAAAAATACTTATAAATAGAAAATAGTCGGAGTCCAAACTATTTTTACGAATGAACGAGTCTACTCCTTTAGGGTTTAACAACACTTAACGCTTGTACATTAATTACAATTAATGTACAAGCGTTAAGCATTAAGTGCATTAAAGATGAGAGTTAGAGAGACACAACTGTAACTATGTTAAGGTATGCAATCAGGGCACTTGATGCTTGAAACAGTTTTTCAAGAGCGAGCGTGATATACTTGATCTTATATGGGTCAGATTTTCAGAAAATGTACAATTGGCAGCTGTGCACATTTAGATAAGTCTGCTAAATTAGGCTGCAATTTGGTCAACACTAGGTAAATTCGAGTATATTCGGCATTGCATTGATTCTAGCAATCTGTTTGGTTAGGTTGAACTGTATGTTGGACCTTATTTTGTCTGAAATTTGGATTATTTGAGAAGATTGGTGAAGTTGAATTATACATTTTCTGAAAATCCAACCCATATAGTAGATCTTATATACCGCCCCGCCTTCAAAGAAAATAATGAAATAGTGTAGGTTGTTAGAAGGTCCTTGTTGTGTGGTCTAGTACACACCCTGTATGAGTCGTAAAGGCAGTAATTGTGATATGGTTCAGCTCAACTCTGACAATAAAACCACTCTATCCGTTAAGATTAATTATGATAGAGCATGAAATATACTCTTTACACACCTATTACCCAGGCTGTCATAATCATACCCTGCCATCTTGATGTATACCATGAGAAAGGTGTATACTTTCAACACTATCGGTTACACAAAGCTAACAAAAAAATATGTTTCCATTCTCTCCTTTGTGTACGTTATTCATATCATTACATTAAATCTCGTAACCCAATGCTAAATAATGGAAGAATAATAACCAGAAAAAAGACACATGGGTCAGATTTTTAGAAAATGTACAATTGGTAGCTGCACACATTTAGCAAAATCTGCAAAATTAGGCGGCAATTTGGTCAATACTGGGTAAATTCCAGTATATTTGGCATTGCATTGATTCTAACAATCTGGTTGGTTAGGTTGATATGTATTTCGAACTTTATGTTCGTCTGAAATTTGGGTTTTTTAAGAAGATTGGCGAAGTTGAATTGTACATTTTCTGAAAGTCTGACACATGTATTGCATCTTTCATCGGTGGGGACTTTCAGTGCAAGTTATAAGTTGTCAAGGTAGCTGAGGTATGTGTTTTTAAAAGGAGTCTAATTTCAGGGTGAGCGCTGTATAATTCAGGTCCTTTTTCACCTTGGTTGATAATGTATGTATTGTAATGGGACATATTGTGGACGGATGGGGGAAATACACCTTGAATATACCTTGAGGGCATAACATAGCGTGAAAATAGCTCAGCAATTTGAACATTAATCATGACAGCCGAATCTGAGAACTGGTTTAAGGAATTGCTCTACCTATTACTTAAAGAAGTAAACACAATCCATATATTAAGGGTGGTCTCCACTGGCTGCGGTAAGCTCTGCGGTAAGCCTTGCGATGGTGTTGTGATGGCGAGAAGTGGCGAGGTCCTGCCTACATGGTCAGTGAACCATGAAGGCAGGACCTCGTCATTCATCTCCATCTACAGAACCAGCACAAATCATTGCAAGGCATACCGCAGAGCTTACCGCAGCCAGTGGAGACCACCCTTTATTGTACGCGAAAGGTATTACATGCATTGGTAGAGTTTAAATATTAAATGTCTTCATTGTTCAGAGTAGAAACGAGGTATATGGATCAGATTTTCAGAACATATACAATTAGCAGCTCTACACATTTAGGTAATTCTGCTAAATCGGGCTGAAAATGTAGAATACTGGGTATATCTGAGTATATTTTGTATCGCATTGATTGATAGTATCAGTTCTGTTGTGTTAACCTGCATTTTGAGGCTCATTTTTGTCTTAAATATTGGTTATTCGAGAGGATTGGTGAAAACAAATTGTACATTTTCTGAAAATCTGACCCATATATCAGAATTAGAGTTAGAGAGACAGATGCGAGCGAGATTGTGTTTTGTGTTCGCCAACATTTGTATTTTAGATTTTCATACAAGACTTGATGACTTCGCCAGCAATTCGATTCCGAGATTGAGCCATTGTTTCTGTGTAATAACAAAAAAAACCATATAACTCGCCACAAACAGCAAACACGGCACAAACTGGAAGAACTCTAATTTGAGTTCACGACCTTTTTGTCAACGTTACACATATTAGTGCAAATAAAGAATCATCTTATATGATCTTATCTTAACGCAGAAACTTTGCATTTCTCAAAAATGTCAGAAAATCCACAATTGGCAGATTTACACATTTAGTAAGTTCAGTTAGATTAGGCTGAAAATGATAATTGCTATGTATATCTGAGTATATTTGGTATTGCACTGATTCAGACCATGTTCTTGGTTATGTAGACCTGTATTTTTGTCCTCATTTCTGTCTTAAATTTGGGATGTTTAAGAGGATTGCTGAAGGCGGATTGTACGTTTTCTGACGATCTGACCCATATGGGTGAAGTCGCCAGAAAATGTACAATTCACCTTCACCAATTCTCTCAAATAACCAAAAATTCAGACGACAATAAAGTTGCTAGAATCAATGCAATGTCGAATATATTCGAATTTACCTAGCATTAACCAAATTCCAGCCTAATTTAGCAGAACTTACAAAATGTGTACAGCTGCCAATTGTACATTTTCTGACGATCTGACCCATATATAAATATATAGGTTTGAAGATTCTCATTTCAAAAGAAAATCCTTCAACAGCTCAGTTCTCCGGACGAAGCACAGCTAAGACAATAATGCTCATACTTCCAGAAAACTACTAATTAGGAAAACTATAAAGCAGAAAAAGCACGGCCTGGAATATTAGAGCCTGAGGGTATTGAAAGACAAAATTGAGCTTCAAAATATTGTTTAACATAACAGAACTGATACTTTAAATCAATGCGACACCAAATATATTCAGATATACCCAGTATTCTTCATTTTTCAGCCTAATTTAGGAGAATTTCCTAAATGCGTAGAGCTGCCAATTGTACATTTTCTGAAAGTTTGATCCCCATAGAGGTGAGAAACAAGGACACCCATAAAGCACAACAGAATATCATTTGTTTCTTTACTTCGTTTATTCATACCCTCATGTATCCAGTACACTATTTCCAGCCTATATAAAAATATTTAAATAATAATACAATTACTTGTAAAAAAAGAAAAAAGAAGTACATACATCTTAATCAGTCGTCGGCCTTAACCTTCTGACACAACACATAATATCATACAGTTATACTATTTCCTTTTTGGGTATAAGGTAAGACTTAATATTAATTTTTCCCTTTTTGGTTTGGTCTTGTCAGTTAGTAGTTATCAGGATGTTAGTTTACAATGAGTCTCCTAGGAGCAGTCTAGGTCCAAAGTTGAGATCCCTTCCCTTTAAACATAGGGAAAGCCTCTCGCCTCAAACCGCAAAGTGCCATTATAATTCCATTAAGCCTGCAAAATGTCATTATATTCCTATTAAAACACCAAGTCCTAGGCTAGGAAACCGATTAGCGAAGTAGGCTTCTAATCACTGACATACTATAGTGGCATTCTTATCTGATCTGAGGGTCTTCACAGACGGTGGTTTCATAAGATGTTAATTTTCCAGGTAGGTAGGTAGGTAGGTAGAGGTGGTATATCGTTTTGTAAGTTTGCTTGCTGTCATAGTTTCTTGGACACTAGCTGTGGTCAATGCAACTCGTACTCCATACTCCTAATGACCCAGGGTCAATGGTCAATCAGCTATACTATAAGCAATCATGGCATTGCCTCAGTCCAGGGACAGGGATACTTGGTGTCCGAGGGTTTCTACCTGTAACCAGACACTCCACTAAAAGGGGCCAGTGTTTTCCTGCGATGACCTTACAAATATGGCTGAAATCAATTCGTTTATCTCCCCTTACATGTCCTGTCCCTTGCTTCTAAAGGGTGGTCTCCACTGGCTGTGGTAAGCCTTGCGATGGTTTGTGCAGGTTCTGTAGGTGGAGAGGAATGATGAGGTCCTGCCTGCATGGATCACTTGCCATGTGGGCAGGACCTCGCTACTTCTCACCATCACAGCACTTACCGCAGAGCTTACCGCAGAGCTTACCACAGCCAGTGGAGACCACCCTTAACTTAACAGTTGAGGGTTGGTGTTTGTCCTGTGGGGACGGGCTGGGGTAGAGGAGGGGAGGAGGCTGGGGCCAGGGGGAGAGGAGGGGAGGAGGCTGGGGCCAGGGGGAGTGGAGCGGTTGCTTTCCTGTGAACTAACTGCAATGGAAAGTTAACGAAGTCGAATTTCAGAACGTAAGTATGACTTTATGTATTTGGGGATTTAATGCCTAATATGTGAATATTTCAATTATGAAGACGAAAAGGAATGGCTATGGGTCTGTTGCATCAGGTTCCTTGCAGTTGTTATGAAACAGACCCATTGTTTTGCATCTTCAACAAATTTATCCTTAATTATCCTTCGTTCATTTTATCTGTTGGACCGGGACAAATAGGGAAAACATGCAGGAAAAATCTGGATTAATAGCGAAAATAGGGAAAACAGGAAAAATCTGGATTGTTCACCTTTTTACCAAGAGAAACAAGATATTTTCTGTCAAGGTGACTTCCGGGAAATTAATGAGCCGAAGAACAAAGGATTTTCCCCTGTTTCTTGTTGTACTAAATTATCTGACATAACAGCTATAACCAAGAAGTCCCACATTCACTAGGCCAAGTTGCAATAAAACCAAGCACAGGCCTCGAACACTATCAAATCCTCAGAATGTACATGGGTCAGAATATAAAAAATGTACAATTCAACTTCGACAATCTTCTCAAATAACCCAAATTTCAGACGAAAATAAACTTCAAAATACAGTTCAACCTAACCAACCAGATTGTAAGCGTCAATGCAATGCCAAATATACTAGAATTTACCTAGTATTGACCAAATTGCAGCCTGATTTAGCATAATTTACTATATTTGTACAGCTGCCAATTGTACGTTTTCTGAAATTCTAACCCAACATGTACGTGTCACAGGCTTTGACATGTGGAATAGGTTCTCTTCAATATCCCTCCCGGTTGTTTAAAGGGCTAAAAGGATGTTGAATCAGATTGGTGAGTATTTCATGTATAAAATAATTTGACACGCGCGTACACCTCAGTGAGGCTTTCAAAATCTCCATCAAATGTTGAGGTTTTTTATTTGATCCACTGTCAGAAACCTTGGCTGTCATGTATTGCTGCCCTTGATATTTATGTTAGTGCTTATGGTCGATTGCTAACGTTTCTTAGTGAGGATAAGGGTCAGATCTTCAGAAAATGTACAATTCAACTACACCAGTCCTCTCAAATAACCTAAATTTCAGACAAAAATAAAGTTCAAAATACAGTTCAACCGAACCAAACAGATTGCTAGAATCAGTGCAATGCCGAATATACTCGAATTTACCTAGTATTGACCACATTCCAGCCTAATTCAGCAGAATTTACTAAATGTGTACAGCTGCCAATTGTACATTTTCTGAAAATCTGACCCATATATGAGGTGTAGTGGATTAGGCCTTTTAAACAGCAGTAGAATATTCATAGTTTCAGTCATAAATAATATGAGTGAATTCGGTCAGCCTTTTTAATCCTAATAGCTGAAAATGCAGCCATACTTACTGACTTACATAAAATAACAGTCAGCTTCACATCCTCCACTGGCCTGACTGCCCCCCGTTTCTCCCCCCGACTACCCCCCCCCCCACACACACACACACATGTCGACATAATGGTTAGAGTTTCAGAAAATGTACAATTCTCCTTCACCAATCCTCTTAAATAACAACAGAAATGAGCTTCAAAATGCTGTTTAACATAACAAAACTGATACTTTAAATTAATTATGCGATACCAAATCGCTCAGATATACCCCAAATTTATCATTTTTTTAGCAGAATTTAGCAGAAATTACTAAATAGTAGACCTGCCAATTGTACATTTTCTGGAAATCTGACTCATAATCGGCCCAGTGGATCCGGCCCTTAACCACTGCTGGGTTAAAAAAGCTCTGCTGGAAGTCACAGCCCCAAATGGGAAACTTCATCATCGCTTTATGATTTTATATTCAATTTTACATCATTTTATCATGAACGCTGCGCGGGCAAAGAGAAATGGACGCGTGACAGTGCAGACATGGAGCAGTGGAAGCTGTCATTAAACTCTTATTTGTACAGTAGCCTCTGTCACTATTGAGCTTCGGATGTGCGTGCTATGACAGCCCATTCATGCTCTTATACCACTTCTCTACCATACAATACCACCAACCTTCTGGCTAAAAAAATAAACCCAGAGGGAAAATATCTTAAAAGGGATTAGAATTCTAAATGAGGAGGTGAAAGGGGTTAATACACTGAAGCTACATTTGTATTGAGTACATAGAGAGAGGGTCGGAGTGTGAAATAGATGATCATTGCAGTGGATTACGGTGAGAGGGACATAATCGGGTTCCACTCAGGTAATTTCTATGGGTTTTCGCCACCTATTATTCTCTATATCTTTCCTCCCATTAATGTTTGTTATGTTAGGATGGTTAATGGGTCAGATTTTCAGTAAATGTACAATTGGCAGCTGTAGACATTTAGAAAATTCTGCTAAATTTGGCTAAAAAATGATAATTACTGTGTATATCTAAGTATATTTGCTATCGCATTGATTTATAACATCAGTTCTGTTATGTTAAACTGCATTTTGAAGCTCATTTCTGTTTTAAATGTGGGTTATTTGAGAGGATTGGGGAAAGCGAATTGTATACATTTTCTGAAAATCTTACCCTAGTGCACCTGTGGTATTGGCCATGTGTAATTTCTATTTGCACAGATTCAACTGTGAGGTCCTTGGACCTGTTTCATAATAGGGTGAAATCACCAGAAAGTGTACAATTCAACTTCACCAATTCTCTCAAATAACCTAAATTTCAGAGGAAAATAAAATTCAAAATACAGTTCAACCTAGCCAAACAGATTGCTAGAATCAATGCGATGCCGGATATATTCGAATTTACCTATAGTATTGGCCAAATTACAGCCTAATTTAGCACAATATACTAAATGTGTACAGCTGCCAATTGTACATTTTCTCAAAATCTAACCAAAGAATTCCTTACTTGAAATGTGTCTTGCTTAGGTATTTTCATTGATTTGATGGGGAGTTTGTACTACAGGGATATCCACACATAGCATTTCAGGTGTACGAAATCAGTTCCTTAAAAACGGCGGGACCAAATCTTGTTGTTACCCACTATTAATATTAAATCTTTCCCTTGTTGGGGAATACGTCACCCCATGTGGGTCAGATTTTCAGAAGCTGCACAATCTACAGTTTTGCACATCTATCAACAGATCTATCTGTTAAATTAGATTGAAAAATCATAAATACCTTGTATATCTAAGTATATTCTGTATTGTATTCATTCAGTAAATCTGTCTGGTTATGTTGAACTGAATTTGAACCTGATTTTCGTCTTAGATTTTGGTTATTTGAGAGGATTGGTGAAGGCTAATTGTACATTTTCTGACGATCTGACCCGTATCCATCTCGAGCTGAGTACTCTCTTATTACCCATTTACTAGCATATTCTTCAGACTGTGATATGTCTTTTCAATATGAACTGAATCGTGTTACTTTATCTGGGGTCTCTTACTATGGACAAGGGACATCCCAGATATGGCCATCCTTAGTCGATGTAGCAAAGAAAGAGAAACATATGTAGCAAAATGTACACTAACCCTTTTAACTTCTCATGTTACCAACCCTGGTTTCACTCTCCGTAATGATAGAGCTCTGATGGACTGTAAGATATCCTCTATTTCACTACAGTCCATGCTGGGATGGATTCTGATCAAATCTGACATGGGAATATTTGATAGGAAAGATGGGGACTTGTGTTATAATGGAAACATGCATAGCACATGGATATTGACATCAGAGCAGAGATGAATAGCCAATGCTGCATAGAATATGTTTTCTAGTGATTTTCGTCTATTTCAACAGCAAGAACTATACATTCATTGTAATAGGGTATTTGCACACCGCCTATCTATATGCTATACATCATGTATTCTTTCTTAATGATGATTGCTCTATTCCGCCCATATTCATGAGATCTCCCTCATAAGTTTCCCACGGTATTATAGATTAGAGACTAACATCATAAGGATCATAAGTCATTTGATATTGGTTATACTAATGTATCATGTAGACATCTATACATGGGTTAGATCCTTAGAAAGTGTACAATTCACCTTCACCAATCCTCTCAAATAATCCAATTTTAAGACAAAAATAAGGTTCAAAATTCAGTCCATCGTGAGTAAACATTGTTTGAATCAAAGCAATATCAAATATACTCAGATATATACATAGTATCGACCATTTCCCAGTCTAATCTAAGAAAATGTACTGAATATATGGATCTGCCAATTGTACATTTTCTGAAGATCAGACCCACATGTCTAACAGGGTAGGGTGTCCTAATGGGATTAAAATGGCATTTTGCTTTTTGGAGAGAGAGGCTTTCCCTCAGTTTGGAGGGGCTGTCTAATTCTGAGCCTAGAGTGGGTAATTATTGGTGATGAGGATTGAAGACGAATGTGATGTGTTCCAGGAAAATGAGTCACAAGTCGCAAATTTATATTTTTCAAAGTGATTTATTCACAACACTACTTTATTGGTATGTTGTTTTTGGTGTTTAGCATTTTAGTCAAATCTATATGTACCAAATGTCAGGACATTGTATCGAATACCTTGCGTCTAGAAGGTCATCCCATGGAGCATATTAAGTTGCTTTACTGGTTATTGCCCACACAGAAATATTGCAAAATAGTTTTCAAACATAAATATATCAAGCATAAAATAATTATAGAAACACTTTTTAGATATCCTAATGTTTACTATCATTGAAATAAAGATGTCATCTTTTCATATATGGGTCAGATTTTCAGAAAATGTACAATTGGCAGCTGTACACATTTAGATAAGTCTGCTAAATTAGGCTGCAATTTGGTCTATACTAGGTAAATTCGAGTATATTTGACATTGCATTGATTCTAGCCATCTGTTTGGTTAGGTTGAACTGTATATTGGACCTTATTTTTGTCTGAAATTTGGGTTATTTGAGAAGATTGACGAAGTTGAATTGTACATTTTCTGAAAATCTGACCCATATGTTGATATCTCAAAATACATGTTTTGCGACCTGTGACTCACTTTCCTACAACACATCACCAATTGTACATTTTCAGGCCACTTTCCCCTCAGATTAACCCCATAGTTGATACAAGCCCTTACAATACTAATGCACTATTGTTGACCCTGCCGCACCATTGTCAGTCACTCACACTTACAATACAAGAGAGATAAGCATTTGAAATGGAGGACAGAGGTACGTGCGTTTCTATGGAAACCCGAGAACTAGATATTCCTTTAGCATGTCAGGTTGGCATGACAACTGGTGACCTGGTGTAACATGCTTCATGTCATGTCGGGCATGTATCGAGGGGTAAACAAGACATTGATACCATGGCAACCGGTGCACTTTGGTACGGTATCTTTGTTCAACTGTACTGGATCATGGGGTCCTGGAAGACTCATTCAGATACTCCAAAAAGATAAAATTGATTCCCTTATGGAAAGAGAGGGCAACTTTAGAAACACATTTTTACTCTCAGGAAGACGTATCTTCTTTATAGTGTGATGTGCTACAGAAAGATGAGTCAGAAGTGGCGACAATTATATTTTTCAAATGTCTTTATCACAATAACTCGTTGTAGGAATACTCTCATTCTGTGAGTACCTAACGCCTTAGGTCGTATGAATATATATATATATATATAACAACTTTTATTCAGTTTTCAGCTTACAATAAATTGCCTTTTACATCTGAATTGGAAAACAATACTCTGCGGGGCAGATCTACCGTACGATCCAATGCTAGTTAAAAGTTTATTTTGTAATAGTTAATAATGTAATGTTCAATGTTCTTTCTTGCATTACGTAGATTCAGTGTTCTTTCCTCGGATTGTCCAAGTTATAATTATAGATACGAAGTACAGTCCGTAATTAGCACATGTAGTACTAGTAACAAAGATTTAGTACTAGTAACAAAGATTTAGTACTAGTATCCTCAATGTTTATATAAGGTACTCTATAATCATCGATGTTTTTGATGTGTCAGATGAAATTTCACAATGTTATCAACCATGAATTATGGTCAGGTAAAAGCTGTCTGAATAAACAATACCTCAATTTGAGATATACAATACTTATAACAGTGAATGCATTTTTCCTTCCCTATCCCGCTAAATGCCGCAATGAGTCGGCCTTTCGATTCACAAGACCTACATGCTTGTTTAGTTCCCCCCTATAGTATTCCCCTATAGTATTAATTATTTTGCAATGTATCCTACAAAATTTCTATACTCAATTCCACAATAAAATTTGCACATATCATGAACAATATTCAGTTAAGTTTATATTCCAGACTCAAGTCCATGAAACGTATCGAAGACTCAAGTCTACAACAAAACTTTTACAACATTAACAACAATATTCATTCAAGTTTATATTTAGGTATCAACATACAAATAATCGTCATGTTCCTGGGGGTAGCTATTTTTCAGATAGCATTTAAAATCCTTTCTTGTTTTAATATCTCTGTTTTTTCTGGTCAGGTTATTCCATAGACCCGACATTCTGTAGATTTCTTGAAAGCTTCATTTTTGGGGTGTGGGACAAGAAGTTTCTTTCCATCCCTCAGGCTTCTGAGGTTTATACTTCTATTGTCTATATTTTCCTCCTTCAGTGCTCTCCTAAAAGCCAATTCAAGAAGGTGGCTATTTCTCCTTGTTTTTAAAGATGGCATATTTACTTTTATGTGTATTTCTTTTGTGCTAGTATATCTTGGTAGTTTAAGTGCTATTTTGAACGCAGAATTTTGTAAAGATTGAAGTCTATCCAGATAATTTTGGGCACAACTCTGATAGAAAATATCCCCGTAATCAATTAATGGTAATATTGTTGCTTTATAAATCAATAATAATGTCTGAGTGTCACATACTCCATATAGCTTAGATATAGCCTTTACCTTACTCTTTACAATGTTGATCTTCTTAACTAAAAAGGTTTTAAAGTCAACCTTACTGTCTATTTCCACCCCCAGGAATTTATAACAATCTACCTGTTCCAATTTTTGTGAGCCCAGGTAATATTCCATTTCATTTTTCACCTTCAAAGCTCCTTGTTTCATGTTAATAGACATGAACTTACATTTTTTTGTGTTTAAGGAAATCTTATTCCTGACACACCAACGCACTACATTTATCAAATCTTCCTGCATTCCAGTGTTTGAATTTTCATTTCTGTCTCTACCACTATAAACTACCGTATCATCAGCAAAATGTTGGACTTTACTGTGTTTTACTACTGTATGAAGGTCATTTATATATAATATAAATAATAGTGGGCCTAGTGATGTTCCCTGAGGAACACCACATCTGACTTTCCCCTGAGAGGAAAGAAAACCATCTATAGTCACCGCTTGATGTCTTTCCGACAGATAATTTTGAAACCACTTAAGTGTGTTATTTCTAATACCGTATTTATATAATTTAGATAATAATAATTCGTGATTCACCGTGTCAAAGGCTTTTTTAAAGTCCAGAAACACTATATCAGTTAACTTTTTATTATTATGGTGACCTGGTGTGACATGCTTCATGTCATGTCGGGCATGTATCGAGGGGTAAACAAGACATTGATACCATGGCAACCGGTGCACTTTGGTACGGTATCTTTGTTCAACTGTACTGGATCCAGAAAGGTACAACAAAGAATTATAAATATGGTTATAGTTCTGTGGTCTCAAATTTCGGGGCTGTGTATTAAAGTCAACTATGCATTTGAGTATATTTAGCTACTTTACTAGTAATTGTCCAGCCAGTAATATTGCAGATTTTGTTTTTCAAAAATGTAAATATGAAACTTAAAATATAGTCATAGTTATTGAATGATATATTGTTTACTACCATTAGAATCGGCTTGATCTCATAGTCTCAAATATGTTGATAACTCAGATTGCATTTTTTGCGACTTGTGGCTCATTTTCCTGGAACACATCACATATTCGTGTAATTAGGGTCATGTCAGAGATCCAGCTGCTACATTAACACTAAGATTGAACAATTTAAAAAAAATATCTTCTTGGTCATCTTTTCAATTAGGTGATTACATTCAAACAACAGGTTATACTTTTAAGATCAAGTCATGTGTCTTTACTAAAAACTTTAAAAAATTAAAGTTGAGTTTCCAGAATTTATCTTTACTCTGAAAAACAAGTTTAGATCAAAATGATGAATTTTATGTTTACAGTTCACTTAGCAATTTATTGAGCGATTAATCATGAAATGTTAGGCCGGAACAATGCAGAAATTGGAGGAGTTTTACATTAGTTAATTAAATATGAGTCATCACAATTTCTTACTTGATTGATTCCTGATTTATTACTTATTAACAAATTTCTCAAAATTGTAATTGATTTAAATTATGATATATCAGGCAATATATTATGGCCAGTGTACACATTTACTACTCTAAATAATAAAACCAATGATAAAATAATTAATATTAGGTATGTCTGGTTATATTTGGCATTACGTGGTAAAACCGGTCAAAACCCTTCAAAATGTTGGTAATAATAATGTTTACAGTAGATTAGCAAGTACCAAAACCTCCACCTCATATTCACTAACTACTTAGTCTCAATAGATTAGATAGAACATTTCACACCATAAACAAGATGATTATATCCATCAATGTATGTATGTATGTATATACTCCATCCGAACAAACGTGTAATTGTTTTGTTTAGGAAATAAAAGATTATAATTATTATAACTACATGAGTTGGAAAAGAACGAAACCAAAACAAGTTTTTGACCGATGTTAACTGAACATACAGCTTTAAGACTCTACATACGAGATCCTCCTGATCTCTTAATACGATTAACACATCACACCAACCCTATGGGCACTGAGTGCAATGGAGTGCAATGGAGTGCAATGGCGACTGCAATACGAGTGCAATGGAGTGCAATGGAGTGCAATGCAATGCCAGTGCAATAGAATTACACTCCTATTGCAGTCAAGTCTCTAGTTGAGTGCAATAGGAGTGTAATTCTATTGCACTGGCATTGCAGTATCTTATTCCTTTGCTATATTACATTCTACAACAATCATCAAGTTACATTTATTATTTAGATAACTAAAGGATCTTTTCCTATTAAATTTTTGCCGATTTTTTTAATACAAGAATTCCGACTGCAATGCCAGTGTATTTCTATTGCGCTACCATTGCGCAATGGCCATTGCATATCTATTGCAGTAATGTAGTAACCATTTATTGTCTAAATCGTTAGAATTTGTGTTTTTGAAGGATAGATGACCCCCTTGCTCCGTAAAAGAGCCACAATTCTCGTCCATATGACAACTCTAAAAACACTAAATATATTGAAATGTTTTTGAAATCTTTTCTTCCATAAGGTGAGAAAAGTCCCCTAGACTACATATATCATATATCATTAAAATGTTTTGATTTCATTCAATTATCGAAGAAGGTATAGTGCAAATAAATGCAAATGCAAAAGTGTTTTGCAAAGATTTTCAGAATCAAAAAGAATATATAGAAATAAACATTTTATCACTTGCATATTTCATTGGAGACTGTCGGACCCTGACAAATATATTTTATCAGCCTTTTGGAAGCTGTGTGTGTCGCATGTTAAGGGGAGCGTGTCACAGTGTCGCCCGTGATTTAGTGGCCGTGTCGCGTGTCAATTGGGGTGTCAATCGTGTCGAATTTTACCCATATGCATCATTGCATGTACCCATTTTACAAACAAGCAATGAACAGTGCACAGGAATCGAGACTTAAAACAGAAGGGACTGACCCACATGTAATACTCCGAGTTTCCTGTATAAAGAGTGATTAATAAACCCCCTATGTGCAAGATCAAATAACCAATTAAGACCCATGCAGTAGAGAGAATTTGCTCCCCGGATTATCTCTATCACAGAACTAGCTAGTTCTGTGTCTCTATCTTAACTTTCCCTATTATAGCATTGATGTCAGACACAAATTCTTCTTTTCACCAGCCCAATTAAGACCCGTTTTTTCCATTTTCGCGAAGTCCTCCACAAAAAAGACCACTTTCTTTATGTTTTCAAGAACATGCAAAGTTCCTCAAAAAGAACCCTATCCCCGCGAAAATGGTACCAAGCATGAGTACCATGCCTATGTGTGAGAAGTGCCAGGCCATTAGGCCGCAAGCGGTAGCGCATACAAAAGCATGGCACAGGCCAAGAGGTCAAGAAGTGGGTCAAGTGTTACAGCTGTTCATACACGCGCATGCGTGTAGCCACCAAAACATATTCAAAATGGTGGTTTGTGTCGGCGTAGTTTGGAGGAAACCGTTTGGAGTTTGCACCCATCACATCTACACTTCTGTACTTCCTCAAAAGCACAATGGAGTCAGCCTTGTAGCAGGGACATTTGCGATGTCAGGTAAGTTATAATGGGCCGTTATAATTAAGTATTAAAACAGAGTTTCTATTTAGCAATGTTACCGTAGCTTCATGTCTGCCGCCGGCCCTACCACAGAGGGAGCCAAGGGGAGCACAATCCCAACCTGGTCTCACCCAGACGGAAAATTGTCACCAAATACTCTGGTTGTTCCTAGCTGGATTGACGTCTAACTTAAAATCCAGGGTGGTAAACAATTCTGTATTCTCGAGTACCAAAATGCAATAAAACATAATGCATTGTCTACCATTAAAATGCATGAAATCGAAGGGTTTTTTATGCAAGGAGGGGGCGGGGGATGTTCTCGCCTACCCAGGAAATCTTTTGAACACATACTCTTAAATTTTAGATGGTGCATTTGAAATGAATGAATATACTTCCACAGAAATATAATAGATATCGTTATAGTTCTGTGATACTTCTTAGTTCCTGAGTTCTACGGATATTTACCAAATCAACCTCTCAATCATTAGGAAGACATTCAATTACCAATGTAAATTGTAGTAATTGTAGTCGTAATTGTAATTGTACAGACTCTGTACAATAATTGTATTTCTCTGACGAAACTGGATTTATTTGTGAGATTCTACTTATACTGTTGTTTTTTGATCGATCTCCATATTATTTAACATTGATATTTACTTTCACCACGATAACTAGTTATATCATTATACCTAAAGAAATGGAAATATATTAAAACCGATATGGTTGTATGTACAGTATATAACATAGTAGAGCATATTACTACAAAATCAAAAATTCTTTCATTCTCGCCTAAATGACATGTAGTTGAGGAGTTGGCTGTATAGCTAACACCCCCGCTAACACCCCGTCGCTGGCTGCCGGGAGGTGTAGCTTAACACCCGGTCACTTTACATGGTAGCGCATCGGGGGCCGTTTTGACGGGTCCGTTTTCGCGTGGGGACGTTTTGACTGGATACCCTAAAATCGGTGCCATTTAATAAGGATTATATCGATGTAGCTGGTTTAACTAGACCTATGACGGCAGACGCCAGAATAATGTTTCACCTGTAATTACATAGTAGGGCCTACAGAACTATATACTATGTATATTACCTCATATCACCCGAAACTACGTTCCGAATTCCCAAAATCAACGAAGATATTAACTGTTTACCCTTGAGTTACTGTTAACTATAAAATGCCCATTTCCCAGGCCTTGAATATCTTTTCAATATTGTGCAAAATGTTCGAAAATATTACTGATGGAAGAAAAGAGTGGCTTTATTTATAGCATCGGGATGTAATGGAAATACATCAGTTTGGTTTGGTTTGATCATATATTTGTAGTTGCCCAGAGTCGGACAGTGGTCAAAATAACATGGATCGTAGTAAGGGCTTTGTACTCGTAAATAACGAGTTCATTTTACTATGGACGAGTACCATTGCTGGTGCACTCGTCCACACTTACGAGTACCAACACAGGATAAAATAAACTATAGGGTGAGCTATTCGCCGAAATAATGTCTAAAATTATGTCCGAATACTTATGCTCATTACTCAAAAACTATTTAAGCTTTTTACACAATTTAAATTGTATTAAATACCCCAACATATCTATTTGACTTTCCTAGTTTTATATGATTATCGCGCAATTAGTTATACCTCAATTTTCAATCGTTGGTCAAGTAGCTATAAAATAAACTCTATAGGATGAGCTATTCGCCGTAATAATGTCTAAAATTATGTCCGAATACTTATGCTCATTACTCAAGAACTAATTAAGCTTTTTCCAAAATTTAAAATGTATTAAATACCCAAACATATCTATTTGACTGTCCTAAAATCATATAATTATTGAATTATTATTTGTACCTCATTTGGCAATCGTTGCTAGTAAGGTATTATAGAAGGTGAATATTTTATATAAGTGTTGGCACAGTGATTCTCGATTTTTATTAACGTTTAGCTATTCGTTGGTATGAAGCCTGCTGGCTCGTTGCAAATAATGAAGCAGGTTTTAATACAATATAAAATTAAATATTTAACCAAGGTTAAGTCAAACATTTTGTCTGCATCTACATTAATACTCCTCCAGGGACTGCGAGGCTTTTCCCAGCTTTCATTGGTCTCAGATAAATAATGTATTTTTCAATTCAATGGATAGGTTGTGGACGATTGCTGACTGGATGTGGACGAGTACCTCCATCAGTCCACTCGTCCACAATACTAGTACTGACCCAAGGCTTACTACGAACCCTGAAATAAGGAAAAAAATTAGCTTGCCCCTCCGGGCAAGTTCCATGACAAATCAGCTTGCCCGCCAAAATTTCAGGTTGCCCACCAACATAATGAGTAAAGTATGAAATACTAAATACTATTTACTATTTCATACTAATAGTAAATAATAAGTATATAGTCATTAATACTACATTACTGACTAATTATCCCAATTTATACTGCCTTTTTACTAACAAATTAAAATCGTTAGCAGGGAATAAAAGATCCTTAAAATACACAACAGCAAGCCCAAAAGTAGTTATTTTACATGGGTTTGATGATTATAAAGAATACCAAGAAATTAAAATGATAGACCTCTGATCAGGGTTCTCGTGCTGTTTTAGTGCATTCTACTAATTTTAGAGGGATGCACATAGACAATTTCTGACTTTTAAGGTCCTTAAAACTCCAAAATCATAATTACTTTTACAGACTTTTTACTAACCTCAGGAACCCTTTACATGACCACTTGACTTAAAAAATATTTATTGGATCGTGCAGGTAGACCACAAGACTAATCCAAGAATTTCGACCAACCCCTCTCAATTTAGAAATGACACAAATCGTTAAAAGTCATTTACCTTTATAATGATCATTAAAAGTCATGAAATTTCGTATTTCATTTAAAAAAATATTTAAAAGTCATTAAGTACTGGACAACCCAGCACCTAGCTTGTATTGAGGAATCAAGCAGGGATACAAGTTCTCAGATAATGGTCTGAATTCAGATACTTTGGAAATTCAGTAACATGATAGTAATTAAAGGAATGTATCATTATTTAGGCCTACTAGTGTCGGATATTTAAACTATAATAAGTTTTTAAAATTCTAACTGTTTGCAGGTTCAAATGCATAGGACTAGCTGGAGACTGGCCAAGGTAACCATGGTTTCATCGCCAGGGGCCCTTGACCATGAAGGGATATTGACAGGTATGTTTATTGGTGACTATTACATCCCCCTGTGCCCCCTCCTGTACGTCCCCCTGTACCTCTTCCTGTATCTCCCTGTGCCCCCTCCTGTACGTCCCCCTGTACCTCCTCCTTAACGTCCCCTGTACCCTGTACCACCCCTGTACCTCCCCCTGTACCTCCCCCTTGTATCACCCCTGTACCTCCTCCTGTACGTCCCATGTACCTCCGCCTCCCTCCTGTGCCCCCTCCTGTACGTCCCCCTGTGCCCCCTCCTGTACGTCCCCCTGTGCCCCCTCCTGTACGTCCCCCTGTGCCCCCTCCTGTACGTCCCCCTGTGCCTCCTCCTGTACCCCCTGTACCTCCTCCTGTACATCCCCTTGTACCTCCTCCTGTACACTCACCTGTACGTACCCTGTACCACCCCTGTACCTCCCCCTTGTATCACCCCTGTACCTCCTCCTGTACGTCCCCTGTACCTCCTCCTCCCTCCTGTGCCCCCTCCTGTACGTCCCCCTGTGCCCCCTCCTGTATGTCCCCCTGTGCCCCCTCCTGTACCTCCTCCTGTACCCCCTGTACCTCCTTGTGTACGTCCCCTTGTACCTCCTCCTGTACATACCCTGTACCCCCTCCTACACATCCCCCTGTACCTCCTGCTGTATCACCCCTGTACTCCTCCTGTACGTCCCCTGTGCCCCCTCCTGTACGTCCCCCTGTACACCCTCCTGTACGTCCCCCTGTACTCCTTCCTGTATGTCCCCCTGTGCCCCCTCCTGTACCTCCTCCTGTACCCCCTGTACCTCCTTGTGTAAGTCCCCTTGTACCTCCTCCTGTACACTCACCTGTACGTCCCCTGTACCCTGTACCCCCTCCTGTACCTCCTCCTGTACCCCCTGTACCTCCTCCTGTACGTCCCCTTGTACCTCCTCCTGTACACTCACCTGTACATCCCCTGTACCCTGTACCACCCCTGTACCTCCCCCTGTACCTCCCCCTTGTATCACCCCTGTACCTCCTTCTGTACGTCCCCTGTATAGGGGTGATACAGGAGGGAGGAGGAGGTATACCTCCTCCTCCCTCCTGTATCACCCCTGTACTTCCTGTCTCCCCCTATACCCCCTCCTGTACGTCTCCCTGTACCCCTCCTGTACATCCCCCTGTACCTCCTGCTGTATCACCCCTGTACCCCACCTGTACGTCCCCTGTACCCCCCTGTGCCCCCTCCTGTACATCCCCCTGTGCCTTCTCCTGTACCCCCTGTACCTCCTCCTGTACATCCCCTTGTACCTCCTCCTGTACACTCACCTGTACGTACCCTGTACCACCCCTGTACCTCCCCCTTGTATCACCCCTGTACCTCCTCCTGTACGTCCCCTGTACCTCCTCCTCCCTCCTGTGCCCCCTCCTGTACGTCCCCCTGTGCCCCCTCCTGTACATCCCCCTGTGCCTTCTCCTGTACCTCCTCCTGTATTCAGGGGAAATCCCCATAGCTATGTTGTTATTGACTACAAATATGTAATGTTTTCCGCAATATTTATTTGGGCTATATCCATAGACCTAGTCATCTGCAAATTTGAATATGGTTGCCATGTCTAAAATATGTAATCAGAAGTTTGCTTATATTTACAGGATCTACATCAATATTAGCTCAAGAAGTTGAATCTTGTCCAGCAACAAATGCCATGTTTCATCCCAAGATTTCTTCAGTCTACCAGCAGTCCGGAGCATTCCTATTGAGGGGCTACAGTTCCAATGATACAATTAGCAAGATCTACCAGTCTACCATTATTCGGCCTGCTGCATTATATATGTGACACATGTGTGCAGATTATCTTGAAATATTATTTGTGATAGAAACATTGAGACTACTACAAAACGACCTCCACTTTGCGGTGCTACCACTAATCTGAGATGCTCAGAATCTATGTGACTTCATAATGTATGATAGATTTAAGAACAAGACAAACTTTGGCACCTGCTGTCATGAACCCATTGGGCCATGTATACATGTCTATGGTGTCCCCTGCCGCTGCCCCTGCCCTATCTAGGGCGCACTGACCAATATACACTCAGAGCTAGGGTGACGGGAGACATGCATGCTTTTTGTCCGTCACTACGATGAGGGTTCTTAAACATTGTTTATCGTTGGGGTGAATTTCTTCTACCTACAAACCCGTTTTCTAAGCCATTTATACTATATGGTCAATCCTATTTTGTTGGCGTCCAGTGGGGTGAAAAACGTCCATTTTTCAAATAGGTCTGAGTTAGGGGTGCTTGTTATACCATGAAACTAGATGTTTTGAAGGGTTTTTTGGGCATACATTGGTAAGCTTATCTCTGGATATTAACTGAGCTATAAGCAACGGGTCAAGTGAAGGCCAATGTACATCTACCGTGTGTATGCTATATGATTTATTAAAGATCTTTCCAATTTTATTAGATATGTATATATACATATTTTGATTTCTTTTTTCCTGATGTAGTAAGCAGATATATATCTATTGGTCTTAAAGTGACAGATTCTGTATTGATTTATTCTTAGATAGTGATTTATGGATTCGAATCGGGGTGTTTTTTTTATGGAAATCGTCTATTTTAAGCATATATATTACATAGTTGTGTTTAACTTGACAATATCAATAACGGATAATAATTAGCCTGCTTTTCTTCATAGGTGAGATCATATAGTGTATCATATCATATATTGTAAAAGTTGAGAAGAAATTTACAGACTTTTTCAATACTTTATAAACTCTTTGCCTAAGGCATACGCACAGTATAACAACTGAGAAAAACAATAATTTACCATTTGATTAAGTTCAGAGAGCAATTGATAACAGTATAGACATCTATGGATAACTATTTTAGGGTGGTCCGTATATGGTATAATTTTCTGTTTGGTACAAGAACTAGGTATTTATTTCCATTGTGAATTCCTCATTCATTCTATGCATACGCACAGTATGCATATTCAGGCATGCATTGGAAGGGTATTTTGATAGGGGACTTTTCCCACCATCAGTGATATTACTTAATATTTTGATTTTCACAAGATTTAGGTGATTTTAAAATTAATATTTGGTCGAAAAGTTTCTCTATGGAGATTTGGCTTGCCATCTGATGTCAGGACCTTCTACGAATCAATGGTTTGTTTCAACAAATGGAATATTATATTGCTGGAACTGTATGATGAGGATATGTTTCCTTCACATTTCAAAATGATGGTTAGATATTATTAAATATAGGTCTGTTTAGCTGGTTGTGAACTCCGATGGAGTTCTGATATGGGATTGTGATTGAATTTGTATGAACAAGAATTGTTATGATATATGACCTGATTTTAAGGTTTCGATCACTATTGATTTAATATGGTAAATATGGCCCAATATTTTTATAACCAGTAATACCAATCCTATATTTGATAAACGATTATGTTAGATCACATTACGATTATGTAACATCACATAATAATATGGCATATATTATTAGTATTATATAATGTTACACGTTGAATTTATGATCTGATCTTGTACAATAGATGCAGAATGGGAAAATAATAATAAATTAATGATACATCCTTGAGAAATCAGTGATGTTCAAACATGTAAACCATCTAGTATAAGATGGTATAGACTAACTTTTACAGAAATGTCATCCAGTACAGGATGCCTAAAAATTCATAAAAGTGTTATGTTCTTAGCCAGTTTCATCTAAAAATAGAAGGAATATTTGTGAACTATGTGGCTTATTACTTAAATATTTCATCCAGTACAGTATGTTTAATATTTTTTAACCGGTTATGTGTCATATAGTCAGACATCATCTAAGGTTAAAGAATTAATGGTCAATCATATTGTTATTTAATATTGGTATGTATTTTACCAGTCAATGTTAGATTTAAGTGTTTGTGAATGTGATTTTGTATTTTGTACAAATTATGCCTAGGGTACCTTGGAAGAACAACTCTGAGCTGAAAGGTTTCACCTAGTTTCTTTCTGGATTATTTATGTAAATGATGAAGAGAAATACAAAATATTTATATATATATATATATGTATTTCGTTAATTATGTACAGGGCTGCCATCCATGCATATGCCATGTGCGACATTAAATCCTGCCTGTCTGTATATCGTCCAAAGAATGCAAATGGAAGTGTTATATGTGACTGGAGTTTGAAACGAATAATAAAGGAGTAAATTGTATATAATATATCTCTACCTCTGTCTTCTCTTGCATTAATTCCACCGATAATAACCCGATCATTTTTTTATACAGCATGGTGCAGTACAGTACAGTAATTGCAATATAATATTGGATATAGACGAACCATAATTAAAGCTAATAATTTCCGTTTTTACCCTGCCGTCCCCCGCGCGAAATTCACCGTCCCCGTCCCCCCCTGAAGCCTGGCCCACAACGCTCATATTTTCCGTTTTCACCCCCGCGAAATTGACCATCCCCGTCCCCCCCGCGATATTGACCACCCCGTCCCCCCCGAAGCCTGGCGCACGACGCTCCCGCTGCGCTAAAAATAGATTTCTGAGTGCAAAAAAAGCCCGTTCTATTGCAGTCCCATTGCGCTATCATTGCGCTATGGCTATTGCGTTCACATAGCGCAATAAGTGGTTACACCCATTGCGGTCACATTGCACAATCATTGCGCTATGTGAACGCAATAGTGAGTGCAATGATTGCACTCAAATGCCCATAGGGAAGTAGTGTATGTTTTAAAGTTTAAAGACAGTATTGCTTCGTTTCAAAACCTGAGTGTCTTAGTCTGCACCGAAAATGATAACTTAATGATCATGGAAAGCAAGATCAAATCAAATTATGTCATTAATCTGTCAGCTCTTTCCCCCAAAGGAATGTCTTCCTTCATATTTCATCTGTCATTGAACAAGTCGAATATAACTCCAAGCATCAGTGTGTGGTGTTTGTTTTCCTCATTATCTGAGGGTGGAAAGTGAGTATGTGTAACGTTTCCTACTCTGACAACTTTACCATTATTTTTTTTACCATTTATTTATTCATTATGTCCCGATATATGCCGATTGTGAAATTTTAAGAGGATTTTATAACTACAAAATGGTAAAGGGACCCGGTTTAATCATGTCGTTAGAAGTATATAAGCCACGATGGCAGGATAGAAACTGAATAAAAACTTTTTTTAAGAAAAAAAAGAGGATTTTATATATCCCGCGGCTTGACAGTTCCATTTGAGGATTTCTTTAAGCTGGAAAGATCCCAACAGGGTCAGTATAGAGAACGTGTACAAGAAATTGTACAATAGTTTTTAGACTTATTATAGTTGGTCCTATCGATAAGGGACTTGCTGGGACTCCATGTTGGATATTGATTTGTTAAAGTACTGAAGGTTCATCTGGCTTCTGGCTTCAATAATGAAAAGATATTATCTCATACCCTGATTAAAAGCGACAACTATTGTTTTCAATATTTATTTTTCGATTTTGATTTGTAATTCAAAGTTGTCCTGACACGGGATTATATACTGCTTATATTAACGGCGTTTTCTTAAAAAGAATATCTCATACTTAAAATTAAACGCTAAAGTTCTTCTATGTCTGCAACATTCAAAGGTTTGTTTGTATAAGGGTCAGATTATCAGAAAATGTAAAATTGGCAGCTGTACACATTTAGTAAGTTCTGCTAAATTAGGATGCAGTTTGGCCAATACTAGGTAAATTCGAGTATATTCAGCATTGCATTGATTCTAGCAATCTCTTTGGTTAGGTTGAACTGTCAGGGACAGAGGCTGGCGCATCTCATGTGAAAAGCTATAAATGTCACCTTTGAAAGATAATTGTCCATCTACATTGGTGTCACATTATACGACATAATCAATTTAATACAAACCTTCAGAATTAATCATAGATATTTTAAATTGATCGATATCCCTTTTACATAACCATTACAACCACATACAATCCTAATATTTTATTAGAATGAACATAGCAAACTACCATAATTAGAACCAGTGACAGAATGTCCATGTTAGATACTGCTCTTGTCATCTACCATTCTTCCTCATCACATTTTGAAACCTATCTGGCTGCACACAATCAGGCGTCTTTCATGTCAAATCCTTAGTTAAAATATTAGTTTCCCTTGCTTTGGTAGAGTGTTCCACCATAGGAAAAGATGGATAGGATTGTGTCGATAGCAATGTCCTTCCTTTATAGTACTTTAACAGCTTTTAGTTTGAATACGTCAACACTACATTTTAATTAAAGTTGCACTCTCAGTTAACGTCGGTCAAGAACTGGATATTGTCTACATTTTCTTCCATTCTTTTTCAAACCCATCTAAAAGGCATTCAACCGTAATTTTGGAGGATTCTGACAATTTTTCAGCTACAGGGCTTCTAAAACGTCCTTATTTTATTCGGAGGACCTGCCTGAATCCTATCTTATGATGACTTATTATCGCTCACCGGCGGCTCTTCTCCCTTGACTCTCTCTATTTCAAGTTGGTAAGATAATAGTAATAATAGTGGGGATGCAGCTTTAATTGAGAATTTGTTATGAAACAGCCCCCTGGGGCATATAAAGATAATAACAGTAAGAATGGAGCTTTAATTGAGAATTTGTTATGAAACAGGCCCCTGGGGCATATAAAGATAATAGTAATAATAGTAAGAATGCAGCTTTAATTGAGAATTTGTTATGAAACAGGCCCCTGGGGCATATAAAACAAACACAAATGAAGCATTCTCATATATCCACACACATATCTGTTCTTCTAAGAACTCTCTAGCTACAATACCAGGTGGCAAATGTATATAAACATACAATGTGAGTGAGCGAGAGAGGGACATATTAGGGAGATTTAGCACCACAACGCACCAACACAACGCTAACGCATCCACTAACTATTTGTACATTATTACTGCTGTGGGGATATCTCGAGTGGCGCTAGGCCGAGGGCATCTGCAATGCAGGCCTCTCGAGACATCCCCACAATAGTAATAATGTACTAACATTTAGTGGATGCGTTAGTGTTGTGTTGGTTCGTTGTGGTTGCTAAATCTCCCTATTATTATCGCCTTCCCTGGCAGTAGTAGTAGTTGTTCATGCGAAGCTACCATCATCTCTCACCGCAAATAGTTTTAACCTGTTGTCTTGCCCTCACACTCGTATTACACCTACCAGCTGGTATGGCATTATGTGTTAATGGTCCACTAAAGGCCCTCGCTCAGCCCAGGAGGCCGGGGAGATCTACTAAAAGCACAACAAGATGGAGCGAGGGAAGTATGAGATCAAGACATGAGGGGTCAAGGCACCTTGGTTTAACATGAGTAAAGTGGGCAGCAGCAGATTGTGCAGCAAGTGTAGCTCCATGTGTACGGTACTGATTGATGGACAAGGCACTATAGGGTCAGATTTTCAGAAAATGTACAATTCAGCTTGGCCAATCTTTTCAAATAACCCAAATTTCAGACGAAAATAAAGTTCAAAATACAGTTCAACCTAATCAAACAGATTGCTGGAATCAGTGCAATGCCGAATATACTCGAATTTACCTAGTATTGACCATATTGCAGCCTAATTTAGCAGAATTTACTAAATGTGTACAGCTACCAAATGTGTACAGCTACCAACCAGCTACCATTTTCTGAAAATGCAGGTGCAGGTAGGGTCTCCCATATAGGGTTCCTTCATAAAAGGGTTGTCATATATGTTCCAAATCGTCTTGATCAATACATACATGCATGACATACATGTTTATTATATATACATACAGGGGGACTAACGAGTTGGCTGAAGGAGTGTTCATCAAATATCTGTTGTGTTTCAGGAAAATGAGACACAAGTCCCCAAAATGTTATTTTGAAAGTGATTTATTCACAGGATCCCTTTACTGGAATGTTCTGATTATTGGTGAGTTTATTTATCATATAAATCTAAATCTAAATCCTTGAATTTCAAAAAATGAAGGTTTACAATGTAACTTCATTATATAACAATGTAACTTCATTATATAATATGGTTCATGTCATATCCCGGTATATGCATTACAATGAAAGCCTCACAACATAAGTCACATTTCTTAAAAGCCAAAGGAGATAATTCACCCTCCATTTAAAAAATATCCCATTTTCGCCAAACCTCTTAAAATATGAAACTGGCTGAATAAAAGCCACTACGTATGTATATGGGTCAGATTTTCAGAAAATGTACAATTGGCAGCTGTACGCGTTAAGTAAATCCTGCCAAATTAGACTACTATTTGGTCAATACTAGGTCAATTCGAGTATATTCGGCAATGCATTGATTCTAGCAATCTGTTTGCTTAGGTTAAACTGTATTTTGAACTTTATTTTTGTCTGAAATCTGGGTTATTTGAGAGGATTGGTGAAGGTGAATTGTACATTTTCTGGCGACTTCACCCATATCCCCCTCCTGTGACCTGGCCCATAAGACCCAACCTTTTTCTGGAACAAGAGCCCTTAAGTGAAGGTTGCCTAATAGGGCATGCACGTGTGGCAGCATACCCTGCTGCATCCCCTGACCTGCCACTCTAAAGTAACATCTCTCAGCTTTAAGAGGATGCTTTCCTCCAGGTGATGGCCTAAATGCAGTCAGACACACAACATTAGTCCCACTCAGACCATGGATGTCCTCGCACTACAAACACCCTCTTCTCTTTCTCCAGTGGGTGGGCTGGTGGAGATGGGAGAGGGTGGGTGGGGGTCCAAGGGCCTGGTGTATGAGGGTCAGATTTTCAGAAAATGTACAATTCAACTTCGCCAATCTTCTCAAATAGACGAAAAAAAAGTCAAAATACAGTTCAATCTCACCAAACACATTGCTAGAACCAATGTAATGCTGAATATACTCGAATTTACCTAGTATTAACCAAATTGCGGCCTAATTTAGCAGAATTTACCAAATGTGTGCAGCTGCCAATTGTACATTTTCTGAAAATCTGACCCATAAGCTAAGGAAAGGAAATGTATGGGTAGGATTTCCTACACTTTGTTTCCTTTACTTTGGTGGGTAGGAGTACAAATTCCTACCCACTATTGTATGTATACGCTATTCCTACCAGGTGGGAATTTCAGGTAGAAAGGACTTATACACTTCCTAAAAGTGAAGGAATTCCCACACCAATATTTTGTTTTGTGACCAGGTGCCTATTGTATAAGCTAAGGAAAGGAACATTGTCTGTAGGAATTCGTTGACTTTTTCCTTTTCCTTCGGTAGGTAGGAATAAAAACTTGTACCATACATTGTGTATATGGGTAAGATTTTCAGAAAATGTACAATTGGCAGCTGTACACATTTAGTAAATTCTGCTAAATTAGGCTACAATTTGGTCAATACTAGGTAAATTCGAGTATATTCAGCATATGATTCTAGCAATCTGTTTGGTTAGGTTGAACTGTATTTTGAACTTTATTTTCGTCAATGCAATGCCAAATATTCTCGAATTTATCTAGTATTGACCAAAATGCAGCCTGTATAACTTAGAACTTCTTATATGTTCCAAACGACGGGGTACTCGGAAGAGCTGTGAATAGCACAGACTGTATTCCAATTCCATTACTATCTTTTGATTTAATTCATATGTAACTGTGAGATGGAAATAAAATCTATTATTATTATTATTATTAATTTGAAAATCTGACCCATGTTCCTTACCAAAACTAATCGCCAGGTCCATCTCTCCAGTTCCACGAATTCTCAACACCTTCTAAAGCCTTGCATATGCTATATCCCCAGAGATCTCCTGAGGTAAAGTCGATGATTGTGATTTGAGGCCTTGCACTATTGGCCCTGCTTAAATATATTTATTTCTCTAATGGTTGCTGAAGCGATCTATGTACTATGTTGCCTGAGTGGGAGAATTGGTAGTACTCACAGTGCTTGCCACGGGGGAGTTTGACAGATAAATTTGTTAGTACACGTTGCTAACATGTTACCTTGCATACAAATGAGTGTTTAACAAGGATATGCTTTCCTAGTGTAAAGTATGGGATGATTAGTAGCTCTGCCTGGGCTTATACTTGTTTACACTGTTGATGTATGTGGGCCAGAACTGAAAAAATATAAAAAAATGTATGTTTCTTACCACCAGGACTCCACCAAAGAGGAAATTGACACTCACCTGGAATTAATTAAACATGGGTTAATTAGTGAATGAGATATACAGGAATATAGGAATGAACAACTGATAGATATTACATGTATACAGTGATAATTATTTCATTCAAACATACAATAGAGTCATCTGATACATATTTGATATTGCCTTGATTCAAACAATATGTTAGGCTATTTTGAACATGAATTCTGTCTTAAATTTGAGTTATTTGCGACGATTTGAGGAAGTGAATTCTACACTCTCTGGCGATATTTGTCATTGGTACTCACATGAGTATACCAAGATAGCAGGAGAAGAGAAGTGGGCGGGGCCCTATCACTGATAGGCCCACCTCACATGTCCATCACAGAAGGGTGAAACCAATGGGGATGCTTACTATATAACATCCCCACAAATAAATACAAGGAAATATATCTACTGCCTCGTGATTAGTCGAGGGTAAAGAATTATCTCAGTAAATAACCAACAATATGTAATATGGCATATTATCACAAAGGGTGGTCTCCACTGGCTGCGGTAACTCTACGGTAAGCTCTGTGGTAAGCCTTGCGATGGTGCTGTGTTGTTGAGGAGTGGCGAGGTCCTGCCTACATGGTTCACTGACTATGTAGGCAGGACCTCATCATTCCTCACCATGCACCTACAGAACCAGCACAAACCATCGAAAGGCTTACCGCAGAGCTTACCACAGCCAGTGGAGACCACCCTTTATGATACAATGTGTCAGCAGAATAAAGATATTACTCAACAAACGATCAGTCAACAAAGCATTGCATTATATCACAGTCATTTTAATGGTTAAAGGGAAACAATAGAACTTTGGTGACTGCTCTAACATTTGATTTAGGGAATCTCAAGAGGCCTAGAGCCTTTCATGTGAGGAAAAACGTATGGTGCTTTCATGGGCTCCTCTCTGTATACGGCTTCCCAATTATTTTCAGTTTAATCTGGTTAAGCCACCCCATACCTTACACATATATATATGCTTTTAATGGTATAAGTATAAAACATTTTTTAGTCTTAAAGTTTAACTTCGGCTCTAAACTTGGTCAAACGCATTGATTGCCATGACTACCATACATAACTCACTGGCCAAATACACAGTGGCATATGTATGTAATAGTTTTATTTGTTTTCAATATGACTCAGCAGAATAAAGATATTACTCAACAAACGATCAGTCAACAAACCATTGCGCCATATCACAGTCATTTTAATGGTTAAAGGGAAACAATAGAACTTTGGTGACTGCGCTAACATTTGATTTAGCAAATCTCAAGAGGCCTATAGCCTTTTATATAAGGGAAAACGTATGGTGCTTTCATGGGCTCCTCTATACGGCTTCACATTTATCTTCAGTTTAATCTGGTTAATCCACCCCATACCTTACAGTCCCCTGGGCCTATTGCAATACATCAAGTTATGTCTGTCAGATCGCCAGATAATGTACAATTCGCCTTCATCAAGTCTCTCAAATAACCCTGATTTAAGACCAAAATGACTTTAAAATTTGCAGTTCAACATAACCAATCAGGCATTTTGAATGAATGGAATACCAAATCTATTAAGATAAAGCTTACATTATATAAACATTATTTTTACGCCTAATTTAGAAAGAATTATTAAAACTGCTAATTGTACATTTTCTGACGACCTGGCCCATACACTATCATATATGTTAGTGTATTGGTTCATCTTAGATTTGAAAAGTATAGGCACTGAAAGCTGCATTCTCAGCTATTACTCAAACAAATCTTACTAAATGTACTCATGAATATAGGACTGGATTCATCAATATTCTGCTGCCTGTTATATATGTTTAGAATTTGAAGTAGAATTGAACGAGTGAAAACAGCCGGTGACCAATAATAGGTAAAGTCATCATATGAATGGATTCGGGCGGGTCCTCCAAATATAGATAAGGACGTTTATGATGCCCTGTAGCAAAAACAACTAAAGAAATCCCCCAAATTTTGGACAAATGACTGATAAATGAGTTAGAATAGAACTGAACAAAAAGTAGAAAATCTTGCGTTTTGACTGATGTTAGCTGAGAGTGCCAAGTGTAAATTACATTCTTTTTAAGAAAATAGGAAAGATTATTTAACCAGAAAGGAAACCGATGTGGAGTTAAAGTTTCAACTCCACATCGGTTTCATTTCTGGTTAGATAATCTTTCCTATTTCCTAAAAAAAAGATTGTATTTAAACTTGGTAGTCTTCTCTCCCTCCTACACTGTTCCAAAAGTATACTGGATCTATGTAGCAATTCATTCATACAACAAACAAAGGCTTGCATTAGAAAAGCTTCTCTTTGAGAATGCAGGCCTTTTCTCTGGAAAGGTTTTCCTAGCCTTCAAAGATTAGCAGAAGTTGTTAATAGGTTCTATGTACTGCAAGACTGAGATCAATGTTACTCGGTTTTTAAACTCTAAGATGATGTACAGAGTGACTCTGAACCATTAATGCATTCGTTCAGCTCTAATAACTAAACTAAATAATAACTAAATAACTAAACACTAATAATGGAAAGCTGATGTTGTGTGTCATGAAACAGCCATCATTGTTAGACCTGAGACTAATGGATTCTACTGCATTGTTCGCCATCTTATTTACGAATAGACGTCATGTTTACTTCTAGAGAATATTGTGCATAGGATATAAGGGTCAGATTTTCAGAAAATGTACAATTGGCAGCTGTACACATTTAGTAAATTAGGATAAATTAGGCTGCAATTTGGCCAATACTAGGTAAATTCGAGTATATTTGGCATTGCATTGACTCTAGCAATCTGTTTCGTTAAGTTGAACTGTAATTTGAACTTTATTTTCGTCTGAAATTTGGGTTTTTTGAGAGGATTGGTGAAGTTGAATTGTACATTTACTGAAAATCTGACCCATAAGCCAATACCATATGGGTCATATCTTCACAAAATGCACAATCTGCAGTTCCACACATCCATTAAATTATGCTAAATTAGAGTGCAAAATGATAGATACTAGGTATATCTGAGTGTATTCTGCATTGTATTCATTCAATAAATCCGTCTGGTTATGTCGAACTGTATTTTTAACCTGATTTTTGTCTTAAATTTGGGTTATTTGAAAGGATTGGTGAAGGTCAATTGTACATTTTCTGGAGACTCGACCCATATAGCTTGAACCATGGTGAGTTCATCCCTTATCATTCAGCTCCTCTAGCTTTGCTTGTGCTCTACACCCTCTATGTCCAAACCCTCAGATCAGATAAGAATGGTATGTTAGTTTACTTCGCTAATTAGTTTCCTGACCTAGGACTTTAATGGGAATATAATGAAATTTGGCGGTCTCAATGGAATCACAATGGTACATTACGGTTTGAGGCTAGAGGGTTTCTCTTCGTTTGAAGGGACTCTCTCATGTTTGGGCCTAGACTGTACATACCACACGATCTTCTAATTTCCTGACTATTTTCCTCAAGTACTTTAAAGCTGCTCTCAGTTAACATTTGTCAATAATTAAAGAGTTTTTTGTTCGTTTTTCCCCGAACCCAGCTTGAAGTCAGTTGACAAACATTTTGGAAAGCTTTTCTGGTTGTTTTCTTCTACAAGGCTTGATAAAAATCCACATTCATATTTAGGAGTCGGACCAAAATCCTTTCCTGCGGTTGATTCAGTTATCTTTTCTCATGACCGTTCCGACTTCAAATTCTATTTAAACTTCTAACTGCAGCAGACTATTGATACATTTGGTTCTACAAGTCAGAATATTAACATGTTTAGTAATATTTTGTTGTTCTATTAGCAGAAAATATAGCTTAAATTACGACATACCTTACTTATATCCTCTTTCCCATTCCCTCCCTACTCTCAACCTCCTCTTCCCTTAGTCTATCTTTTTCAGAGGATTAATAGTGTTCCAGAAGAATCAAACATCAAGACCAACATACACTAAAGGTCATATCGCCAAGCGCACAAGCTAACATGGTCTGTGATGCTCAAACTTTCTCCATAAGAGGGAAAATAGATCCATTTTGACACACAAATTTCATGATGCACAGTCAAGTTTCGATTTGCACATTCCATTCCATGGTGGACGGCCTCTCTCAGAAAAGTAATTCTTTGGCAAATAGGAAAAGTTGATTTAAAGTCCGCAGAGATGAAAATGTGTCTTGCGTGGTAATCTTGCCTCTGACATCGCCTTAGACGACAAGGCGACATGCAAAATATCAAGAGACAATTGGATTCTAGCAATGGCGAATCGCTACACTCTCAAAACTGAGGGTACTACCTCTCCAGACTTTGTTTTTATATGTGGTGGGTTCTGTGTTTCAGTTCAGCGAACAACTGAGGGGACTACCTCTCCAGACTTGTTTTTATATGTGGCGGGTTCTGTGTTTTAGTTCAGCCAATCAATGTTTTTATTCCATTCAGGAAAGTTATATATATGGGTCAATTCATCGGAAAATGTACAATTCACCAATCCTCTCCAATAACACAAATTTACGACAAAATTGAGCTTCGAAAATGAGTTTAACATAACCAAACACGGGGCTTATTATTATAGAAATAAGATATTAGGATCAGCACCAATAATTCAATTCATTTGTTTTGAAGAGACGCAAATCGACCTTCATATCCAAACGCAGCCACTTATATTATTGGTTCTTAGTCAAAATTCCCTAGTCAGACTAAATTCAAGCTTTATACCTTATCACTTTACTCCATAATATGAGGTATGTTCTGGAAGGAATATCATTAGAGTTATACGCAAAAACGTGAAAGTCGGCCACCTAGCAGCGATTTTAGAAACTACCCCCGCGGCTACAGCGGACAAATTTAATAAGGGAGATGTAATGAAGAAATTCCTGAAAAATATGTTTTTTTGCAATTTGTTTTAGGTCTAATCACAGATAGACTAGACTATACTGCCTAAACTCCTTGTTTAAGAAGTATTATTATTTAAGATGTATTTTAACCCCAAGGAAAAGCTGCATAGAAACGAGAATACCTCATCAATTGGGGTAAACATGTAGAAAAAGATTTAATTTTAAGTGGGAGAGAAAGACATTGATAACTTCAGAGAAACCAAATCTTGAACTTTTGCCCTTGTTTTCCATGCAATTACCTACCCAGGAACCTCGTCTAATATCTAATTTCCTGACTATATCGTGAAGGAAATGACGGGATTCCTGGCTTTCCAGGAAGGGACAAACCTAATAAAAAACTAAGAAACTAATCATATTGCCTTTCTTGTTAATGATTGTAAAAAAAAAACAACCTCCATCATTTGGTAAAATCTTTTTACAAGCCATTGTTGGTGGGAATAAGAATTGGATTCATCAACGAACCTCAAAGCCATTTTTTTTGTAGGAAACTCCAGAAACAATCACATTTAACAATGTACACTGTAGTTACTAGTTCCATGGAACGGTGCAAAAGTCAAATGTAGACGGCAATGCCACTTGCCCGTCGGCAAGGCGAACCTTGACATTTTTCTTTCTCCTCCCCAATGCGAGTGGAAATTGCTTTGATTGTATAAGAATAACAAAGCGGGAGATATTATCTAGTTACATACTTATATTGTCTTGTTGAAGGCATGTAAGGTTAACACACAATTGAGATAGGAATGCAACAGCATTACGGCTTATATGATCAGACATCAGTCATAAAGCAAATGTCTCAAAGCAAATTATTTTCTGGTCAATTTTCTTTTTCAATTCAGTCGTTCATGACCATGACCAAAAGGCAAATTCACATTGGCATCACTGACATTCTTCCATTAAAGGTATTGTTTTAGAGTTAATAGTTTCAAACTTTTCTATTACAAATTATACGCATGTCCTCTGACTGTATAATAGAACATGTAATAAACATGTGCGTATCATATGAGGCTGTACAACAAAACATATAAAGGAAGAGGGAAAAATCCAAATGTATGACCTTAATATATTTGTCATTAGAGTATCTTAGGTATAAAAAATGAATCACTTAACTAAGCCATTCGTCTCACTTGCTAAAACATTACGTAACTTGTTGCTATGCAAATATACCACACAGCAGCAAACTGACTGAGAAGAAACTTATGGGGAAAACATGAAAAGAATCAGAAGACCGAAGAATGTTTCCCAAATGGTACTGATGATATATCTGCTTTTAATAATTATCATATTATTACACACTAATGTCTTGGCTGAATAGAATTATTAAAAACCAACTACCTCATGTAATCTATATTTATTGTTTGTTCCTGAATCAATTCATTGTAAGAAAATATATATGAAAATGGGTCATAAGTGGCAAAATTGAAATTTTGCGAAGTGTTTTTTTCACAAGATCTCTTTGTTGAAATGTTGTGGTCTTTAAACGGTGTATCACGTATAGTCACATAAATCCATGTAACACATTTCGGGACATTGTATTAAACATATCCTTGCGTTTTGAAGGCCTTCGTATGCAGTATATTTAGTTACTTTACTGGTAATTACTCATCCAGAAATATTGCAAACCTTTTTCTTTCAAAAGTTAAATATCAAACTTAAATTACAGAAATACCTATTAGATGTCCTAGTGTTTGCTATCATTGGAATCGGCTTGATCTCCTCTTTTCAAATATGGTGATATCTCAAAATCCATATTTTGATACCTAAAACGGATCACATTTATTGTTCGTTCCTGAAGTAAATGTATTCAAGGAAAATAAATACGTTGATTGACATGCATAATATGAAGCTCTGATACATCTAACATGGGAAATGAGTTAATGCATGCAACAGTGCTTCCAGCAAACCTCAGCAGCGTGAAGCGTTATCCGTGTAAACAAATCAATCACTGTCATCATTATTTATACATTGCCTTCACTTGTGATCACAACAAAAGCAGATCAGTTATCTAATGATCTATTTGAGGCAAGGAATCAGCTGCATTGTCGATAATTAGCTGATTGAGTGATTAGCTACAGTTAATCATGGAGATCTTACAATAGGGCATTTGTACTGGAGGGTTCCTGGGTGATACACTGGTGCATGTAATACAGGTGAAATCGCTAGAGATTGTACAATTCGTTTTCTCCAATCGTCGCAAATAACCCAAATTTAAGACAAGAATAATGTTCCAAATTCGTTTCAACATAGCCCAACAGATTGAAATCAAGGCAAAAGAAATAAGAATCAAAGCCATGCCCATGAGAGAGGGGAGAATGCCCTGAAAAACTTGATATTTTTTTCACTTTTTGCCCTAAATTTGCCTTATTTTGGCTTCCAGCATTGATTTGTCATAAGCAATACCAGATATTGCCCTTAATAATACTTAATTGAGAAGGAAACGTAATGATTGAGAACATTGTGGCCTGGCAAAAGCAAACAATCTGATTTGTACATTGGTTTTACTTTGGCCCATGTACACATTTATGAACATGTTGAAGATACCTTGTCTAATTTACCACAAACAATAGGGGAGTTGCATGTCTCACTGCGCATGTCTGTCACAGTGCATGCTGGGAAGGATTCTGTTTAGGTCTGATACAAACATGTTTAGCAACATATTTTATACAAAAAATGCAAAAGTGTTTTCAACTTTATCATAGCTTGTATAAATGATCAATAAAAACCAAATGCATAATGGAAGAGATGAAGTCTTGTGTCATGGACACATATAAAAACACATGGATATTGACATTGGAGCACAGGTAAAAATTCGATGCTGAACGTAGTATGTTTTCTTTAGATATTATACTGTACCATTACTCCCATTATTCCATGCGAATCAAGATTCAAAATGGCGGCTATGCAAATCCCCTATTGGGAAGAAGCAACAATAAGACGCCAGTGTAACGAGGGAAGGTACTATAGGCGAATCATTGCAGACAGATAAGGTATTACTCATGGACTGCTTGTAAACAATTCCCCAAGGAATGGAAAACAGAGGAATTGCGGTCAGGCCGACAGACAGCCAAGCCTAAACCAAAATGAACGTGTGGTTATCAGACAAGGGAGTAATTAAATTCTCAATCACATCTTGATTGCTGTCATTAAAACCAAGATGGATTGCTTCTTCAACTGTCGCTATCATCTGGGCATTGTTTCACAGAGCAAATTTATCTCATTCATAATATATATTTATGTAAACTTACATAGAGAGAATGGAATGAGCCGGCAATAATACAAAAATTATCGGACGAGATTAGTCCGCGTAAGCACTCTGCCTACGGCATCGTGCTTATGCGGATACATTTTCAAATATTTTCGATTATTGCAGGCTAATTCCATTCTATGTGGACATGAATCCCATTCAGGAATATAGCTGAGCAGAAGGGGGCGTGGCTTCAATCTCTGGGTCATCCCAGTGACCATGACAACCTGGACTATCATCCAATCAGACTCATCCATTTGTGTGCCTCGAATGGAACATGTAAACAACGGTCACTTTTGTATAGCAACTGGACAGATAAGGTTACATATTTATTTCCACAGGAAATTTTTAAACCTTTATCACAATGGGTGGGCGTTATTGTTCCAAGTGTGGCGAGAGACATGATTCCCCTACGGGAAAGAAATGTCAACATTTTAATCAACGTCATACTGAAGATTTATTTACCAGTTTATCTGGAGATCCAGTGGCAGCAAGATTGACGGCGTTGGAGGGAATGATGAAGAAATTCTTGGCATCTAAACCTAGCTCAAGTCGTCAGGGTAATGATGAAGATGGTTCGGAGACAGAGGTGGAGATAGGATCTCGGGAATCATCTGTAGACAGTGACATATACAGAGTGTCAGGTGGGCGTGGCCGCCGGAGACGTTCCCGTTCAAGAAGCACCGAGCATCGGGCCAAGAAGCCTTTTGATAGGACCAAGGACCTCCCAAGAGGTGAGAGTGTCGATTCCATTGAAAAACTTTTGTCTTTGACAATAAAATTAGCTTTGAAACTTCTCACTGATAATCGTCCCAGCTCGGAGGTAGAAGGAATCCTCAGGCATGCTTTGTTGATGTCGGACAAATCGGCCAGTAATGTTTACTCACTGAAAGCCAGCCTTGATTATGACTCTTGTGTTCGGGAGAGGGCTAACAGAATAGGTTTAGCTGCCTTTACCGATATTCGCCAAGATGAGATTCTCAAGTATTATGCATTTGAGAACTCTAAGAAGGTTGCAAGGGATGGTGAGCGTAAATTCAAGCCAACAAAGAAAGGCATATGTTTCAATTTCAACTCGGAGGCTGGATGTAGCTTACAAAGTTGTAGATATTTTCATAAGTGCCAGAGGTGTGGGTCAACAGACCACGGAATCAAGTCTTGCTCTAGTAAATCAGCTGTAAACTCTAAATAGGATGAGGCTCATCGTGGGGGAAAGTCATCAAATGTTGTGTCTTCAGAATGTTTTACTTCACGTTGTAAACAAAGTGTTGTCAACAGTTGCCATGGTAATTACGAAAATAACAAGTCGCCTGACTCTGTCTTGCATCACTCTCCTGTCTTGGAGATTGGTTTTGACACACATTCTGGAAACATGGTGGACACGGACGTTGTTTGCGGAGATGATGGAACAAGTAAAGTGGTTATTTCTCCCACGATGGATGCTGATAAACACCTGAGCCTTGAGAATTTTACTGAGTGTGTTAATGTAAGTACCAAAATGGTATGTGACGAATCTGTTATTATCAAGGCACATGTTTGTACGGACCGAAAATTGTTGTTTAAAACTGACCCAACTGCTGGAGGTCATGTTGTTGAGGTTTTCGAATGTTGTAAACTTGGCTGCTGTACCTGTGTATTTTTGCTTGACAATGTTCGTAGCCAGCTAAAGCCATGCAGATTTGCCTATTTAAAAAGTCTCATTAATTCTGATGCTGCTGCTGAACATGAGAGTACTTTTGCTGGTATAACAGATGGTTTTCCTATTGTCGATACTGTCCCTCCTGAATATCACTGTGATAACTATAAATCTATTTTGGAGGAGGGCCCTCGTGATAAGATGAATGCTATTGTGTATGAAGAGTTTACTGAGGGAATGGTTTCAGTCCTAGATACTAAGCCTCACTGTGTACATGCTTTAGGGGCAGTCCCTAAACCTGATGGGAATATTCGCCCTATAACTGATTGTAGTATGCCAGCTGGGAGGTCTGTAAACTATTTTTGTGATTCTCTCATACGAGAATTTAGTTACAAGGGTTTAGAAAATGTGGTAGCTATGCTAGAAGTAGGAGATTTCATGTCTACAGTTGATATAAAGTCAGCTTATAGGGCGGTTCCCATTGACCCAGGACATAGGAAGTATTGTGGTTTTTGTTGGCAGTTAGATGGGCAAGATAGATATTTCTGTGACAACCGCTTATGCTTTGGCTTAAGAACAGGCCCCTGCTACTTTGATCAGATCTCAAATTTTGTAGCATGTGTGTTGCTAGACGTTTATGGTATAGTAGTAGTAAACTATCTCGATGATTATTGGGTCAGGGCTAGTACCTATGATGAGTGTGTTGCTGCCCAACAAATAATTATCAATCTGCTTAGATATCTAGGGTTTTACATATCCTGGAAGAAAGTCTCTCCCCCTTCCACCAAATGTATTTTCCTAGGCATTGAGATAGACTCAATGAATATGACCCTAGCGCTTCCAGAAGGGAAGCTTAGAAAATTAAAAGAATTACTCAAGAAGGTTAGTGGATACAAGTATATTCTAAAGAAAGATCTAGAACGTATGAATGGGTATATGGCCCACTGTGCCACTGTCTACCCTGGAGGAAGGACATTTTGCCGCAGATTTTTTGATTTGTACAAAGAAATGCTGGCTAGGAGGGTCAGATCTTTACCATTAGATGCTGGTTTCATGAAGGACCTAGAGTGGTGGAAAGCTTTTACTGAAGTGTTCAATGGAATTAGATATTTAGATAGGCCCCAATATCCTCACCCGATTATTACAGATTCTTCAAAGAGGGGTTATGGTGCTGTTTTGGACATGGACTGGGTTGCAGGGGTATGGAAAGGCTATGAGGCCCCTATAGTTGACACTGACTGCAGTCATTTAGGCCCTACTTCTGATTATTTAGAGACAGATGACAGTATCAATGTATTGGAGATTTTTCCTGTACTTGTTGCCCTAAAAAGGTGGTGTGAGTCACTCCGGGGTTGTGATGTAGTCTGTTTGATTGACAACACCCAAGTGATCCATATGATTAGGAATGGGGCAAGTCATAGTCCAATATGTATGGACCATCTATATGAACTATTTTGGGTTTGTTTTATTTATGATATTCAGCTCAAACCAGTCTACATTAATACAAAAAATAATCTTGTGGCTGATACACTTTCTAGGCTACCATACAGAGGCACATTTAAAATAGCTGGGGATGTTTTGAAAGCAGCTCACTTATGTTGTGCTTCTACCATTTTTTCTGATTGTAGAGGCCCAAGTCTGGATGGATAGAGTAAAAGTGCTTCGTGCTGCCTCAGTATCATCCTCTACCTTTAAACAAAGGCAGCACCAGTGGTTATTTTACCGGAGGTTTATGGCCTCGGTCGGTATCAACCATTGTCCTGTTACTACAGAGAAGATCTGTATGTATTCTGCTTATTTATCCTCCTTCCTCAAGGCCTCGTCGGTGGTTTCCTATTTATGTGGGATTACCTTTCATATGAAATTATTAGGACTGGAGCCAATTTCTTTATCTCATCCAGCTATAAAGTCTGTGATACAAGGTATTTTCAAGCTACCTGGGTCCTCCCCATGTCCCTCGGACCCTCTATTACCTAATCACTTAAAGAGGATGTACTTATGTTTAGACAAATCATCCCCTTCAGAGGTTTTAACCTGGACGGCAATTATATTAATGTTTAGGTCATTACTGAGAGTGTCTCATGTTACCATTTCTAAGCATACATTGCTTCGTTCCCATGTCAAAATTCATGACTGGGGTTTGGAATTAACTATCCTTTCTTCAAAAACCTCTTCTACACCTTTTATTATTCCCATTGCAAGGATCCCAACTAAGGGCCTGTGTGCTGTATACTGGGTAGGAAAGCTTCTGAACTCACATAGGGCTCCTCCTTCAAGTCCCCTTCTCTCATGCCCTTCATGCCCTCCTATGACCTATGACTGTTTTAAGGTCAATTTCAATAATATTGTGTCTAAGGCTGGCCTTAGAGGTAGATTTTCTTCCCATTCATTACGCAGGGGGAGTGCTACCTTTATGTCGGCCTCAGGGGCATCTCTCCTTGATATTAAAGCCAGAGGGCATTGGAAATCATCTGCTGTGTACCGGTATATCACTCCCTCTATTCAACACATGTTATTGGTTGATGCTAAATCTTTCTCAACCATTTGATTGTATAATTCATTCATAATTCCATTAGGTGGGTTTGGCGAAGTGTTTTTGGTGAAAATAAATATTGTGTTTCGCCAAACTTCTCCTCTATGTCATTATTCATGTTATGTCAATTAATCTCTTATTGCATTTATGCATATAAACATTAATTCTCTCAGCCCCCCCTCTCAGTCTATGTGGACATGAATCCCATTCAGGAATATAGCTGAGCAGAAGGGGGCGTGGCTTCAATCTCTGGGTCATCCCAGTGACCATGACAACCTGGACTATCATCCAATCAGACTCATCCATTTGTGTGCCTCGAATGGAACATGTAAACAACGGTCACTTTTGTATAGCCACTGGACAGATAAGGTTACATATTTATTTCCACAGGAAATTTTTAACTTTTATTGTATGTTAGGGTGAAAATAAATATTGTGTTTCGCCAAACTTCTCCTCTATGTCATTATTCATGTTATGTCAATTAATCTCTTATTGCATTTATGCATATAAACATTAATTCTCTCAGCCCCCCCTCTCAGTCTATATTATTTATATGGGCATAAAACTTGATGTGTAAAATCTGATAAAGGTAGCCGACTTGGTGACAAAGTAGTTCATATAGTACACATACTATATGAATATTTTTATAGCACCCCACTTATTGCACCTCTCATATGGAATGCGCGTATGATAAATAGATCCAATGTTTTAGAATTTGTGTTTCGATTCAATGTATCAAGTATTTGTAGCTAAAAGCAGTGTACACAAAGGAGGCAAACATCTGCAAAGTGAATTCCAGGTTGTCGAGACAATAATTTAAATAATTATTATGTTTAATATAATTGCACCATAGTATTGTGTATAATTTGTAAGTAGGGGAAATGAGTCTCAATGTTTCATTTGTTTGTGATTTCTATTATATCCTGATATACTGTAAGATCTCCATCTTCATCTTGTGTATAAAATCTTGCAGATATTTGTAAATATCCTCCAAAGCCACTCCACCAATCGTAACCACTCCACCAATCGTAACCACTCCACCAATCGTAACCACTCCACCAAAGTTTGTCTTTTCTATCCACATATTTATTAGGACCTTTATTTTCACATTGTTTTTAATTTGATTGAAAAGTTGTAGAAGGGTGGAGAGGAGTTTGATTAACATAGAAACCTAAATTGAACATTGGGTCAGATTTTCAGAAAATATGCAATTGGTAGCTCTACACATTTAGGAAATTCTCCAAAATAAGGCTGAAAAATGAAGAATACCGGGTATATCTGAGTATATTTGGTATCGCATTGATTTAAAGTATTGGTTCTGTTATGTTAAACTGCATTTCGAAGCTGATTTTTGTCTTAAATATGGGCTATTGGGAAGGATTGGTGAATGCGAATTGTACATTTTCTGAAAATATGATCTATTTATAGTTTCTTCTAGTTATGACTCCCATTATTCCCTCCGAATCAGGCTTCATAATGGCGTACATTTATATTATTTGTCAGAGATTTGATAATGACAGCGACTAAAGAGGCTATCCCAATTGGGCAGAATGTTATTCTCTATTACTATTTTTTTCCATGGAAAATTTCCAATAGCTTTATAGCCATATCGCCCTCCCATGCAATTCTGATTAAAGGAATGTTTTGTACATAAACAAAGTAACTTATGTAATGTCTGTATGGTTACAATCACCTCAGAAATCTTCTCCTCATAAAGAATTCATGTTTCACATTTAAGGGATCCACTCGATCACAAGAAGACCTTGAAACTGAAAGTTACGGGTCTATTTTTAGCTGTGTAATGAGGTTCACAGTTACACATTCAGGGCAGGCCTCATTTAGTGCGAGAACATCTTGTGTACTATGGCTTAAAAATAACTTTCTTTGTAGAGTGTAAAGGGCACTGGTTGGACAAGTGTGAGTGAGTGAGATTGGTTGCTTTACGTCCTTTTCAACACATTGAAAGTTATATCAAGGGTGGGAGAGCTAGCTGAGAGGAAGGCAGTGTATGATCATACCAAGGACAAAGAGATAGAGAAGAAGGGAGAGAGAGACATAGAAAGAGACAGAAAGGAACTTTGTGGTCATACCCAGGACCGAGGTGGGACAAGTGTCTTATTTCACCTCGGGAATGGAGTGTCCATAGACTTTGTATAGACTCGCTATATGCAAGTGAGCGGGAAGAAATATGTTTCTTTCGTCCCTAGGGACGAAACAGATGACCCAGTTTCTCCATCTGCGTTTTCATTGGTTATTCTGAAAGTAGGGCAGGGTTGTCATGGCGTCGTCAACGTCACGCCCGGCGTCAACGACGGCCGTCATAAACTCAAGCGCTAAGTGGAACAATGCCGCTCCCTTGCCGTGTTTCTCTCGCAGCAAGTTACCGTAATTAAAAGCAATCTAATATGTTTAAAATGGTTTGAAAGAGGTCAAATAAATCTCTAACTAACCTTGGTGCTGTCTGTGGGACCTTTCTTCACCTTGTTTCCGTCGTGAGGAACCCCTTGGTGCTACGCTACGCTCCGCACCTCGGGGTTCCTCACGCCTTCAACGCGGTGAAGGAAGATCCCACAGACAGCACCGCGGTCAGTTCTATATAATATTATTTACTACCCAGTATAGGCTCAGAGTCTCCTAGATCAGGTAAGAATGGTACGTAAGTGATTGGACGCCTACTGCGCTGATGGATTTGGTCATGGAGTAGGCATAATTCATAGAAAGAATAACATAAATCAATTCATGGTTGCAGTGGAAATCCTAGAGACCATGAAGGCCGCCTTTATTAAAGATTTTTTTCCAAAGCAATGTTAGACAACTGGCATCTTGCTTGCTCGGTGGAGAGGTAGTGACTGCCCACCTCAAAATCTTTAGGCATTTGGCATTACGAAAAATGACAAAAAAAAAGAAAATAGGGAGAAATGAGACGAGATGAGATGAGGTATGTGAGATGAAGGCTACGTCCTCTGACATGAAAAATAGTTAAAAAAAAGTGAAGATATGTTATCTTATCTTATCATGCTTTTTCATTTTACAACTGATACTTACTTGTAAACAATCTTCATAGTAATAGACCTATTTAGAACAATAGCGAAAATGTGTTTCCCAGACTCTATAATAAACCTACGATTACTTATAATTTTAGTTCTGACACAACCCACACTGGAAGACCTGGATTTACATTCATTATTAATTTTTTTCCTTTTTAATTACAAATTTGGCCAAAAAGTTACATTAAATTCAATACAAAATACGCGTGTCCACTCGGTGGATATTTTCCTGCGTTGCCTCTATTCTTTTTATAACTAGATCTTAACATATCAATGTTATTTTGTCATATACATACTCCTCTACACATTAACATACGAACAATCATACTGCTTGGCATCATTACTAATCACAAAATTAATCAATTATTGTCTCAAATTCCATACATCATTCCGTGAATTCCTATATACGAAAGGGCGCCTCAAGGTTAATTCTATGCGGTTCATACCTAAATAACTAATAATGGTAAACGTGTAAGAGCTCGGCGCTGGTGGATTGGAATTTCTTGGACGTATCTTTAATATATGTCAACCGAATTGATGTGAATTATTTTCTAGCCTTATGTTTAATCACTAGTTATTATTTGATAACTACTTAGATGATTTCTATGTCGACTCGTATGACGAACTACTTAGTTACCTGATAATTTACTTTAAATGTATAGGATAAAATCAGGCTATTCCGAGAATGTTTGTACTATATGTGGTGAGTTTCAGGAAAATGAGTCACAAGTCGCAAAATTGATATTTTTCAAAGTGTTTTGTTCACAAGATCTCTTTATTGAAATGTTCTGGTCTTTTGACGGTTTATTACTTATAGTCATATAAATCCATGTATCAAATTTCGGGACATTGTATTAAATATATTATTGCGTTTTGAAGGCCTTTGTATGGAGTATATTTAGTTACTTTACTGGTAATTGCCCATCCAGAAACTTTTCAAAAATAAAAATAATCAAACTGAAAATACATAAATACTTATCATGTGTCCTAGTGTTTACTATCATTAGAATTGGCTTGATCTTCTCTTTTCAAATATGGTGATATCTCAAAAGCCATATTTTGCGACTTATGACTCATTTTCCTAAAACGGATCACCTATGTATAGAAATGTCTGCGACCTGAATAAAATATTTTCAAAATCAAAATCAAGATGTATGGCTCCTATTAGTATGATGCGCTTAGATACAAACAAATAATGTTTTGAATTGAATAACTAGCTCCTTACTATAACTATACTCCCAGTGAGGCAAGCGTGAACCATGGAACAAGAAGCCTTGAGGGTCAGATTTTCAGAAAATGTACAATTCAATTTCGCCAATCTTCTCAAATAACCCATTTTTCATACGAAAATGAAGTTCAAAATACAGTTCAACCTTACCAGACAGATTGCTAGAATCAATTCATTGCCAAATATACTCGAATTTACCTAGTATTGACCAAATTGCAGTCTAATTTAGCAGAACTTACTAAATGTGTACAGCTGCCAATTGTACATTTTCTGAAAATCAGACCCTTGTGGCCAGGAGGAGGTGGAGGAGAAGTCATTTCCTCCAATAACATGGGCTGTCAACATAGAGAGAGGAAGATGGCCTCTTATTGCCAGACCAGTGGTTGCTCCTGTGACCAACTGCTGCTAATTAGGCGTGAGGACCCACTTGAGGGATTCTGGTAGCTGGCTGGTGGTGTAGTGGTGGGGAGGGGGGGGGGGAGGGTTGGTCAGAAGGGTGGTGTCTCCTGTGGTATATTGAATATTGTATTTTTAGCTAGTATAAGGTCATATTTATCATTTCATTGTGTTGCTTTCAGTCGGAAGGTTGGTGTCTCCTGTGAGGTTTTCTAAATTGAAGATGTTTTATAGCTTCTGTTCTCAGTGTAGTAAGTCATTTTCATTATTTTATGTTGTTGTTTCAAGTGTATTTTTTTGTTCTTAGTCATTTTACAAGAGCAATGTTATCAGTGTAAGTCCTGACTATACAAAGAGAACTCGCTGCCTGGTTGTGTTCGTGGTCGGGTGGAGGGGAGGGGGGGGCGGGGGAGGGGGGGAGGGGCGGGGTTAGGGGAGGTCAGAAGGATGGTATCTTTTGTGAACATTTTATATTGAATATTTGGAGAGGAGGGGGGGGGGGGGGGGGGTATGTGTTTACACTGAGACCCATTACAACTAACAAAGGTGACAAGGCCAAACAATAGGGGGATTTGCATAGCCGCAATTTTGAATCTTGATTCGCATGGAATTATGGGACTAATGGTACAGTCTATAGTCTATAGAAAACATGTCATGTTCAGCATGGAATATTTATCGATGCTCTGATGTTAATATCCATGTGTTATACATGTTTACATAACACAAGTCTTCATCTTTCCCATCATGCATTTGGTTTTTATAGATCACTTATACAAGCTATGATATTGGTGAAAACATTCTTGCAATTTTTTATAAAAATCTTGCCAAATATTTGTATCTCAGATTTCATCAGAATCTGTCCCAGCATGCACTGCAGTAGACATGCGCAGTGAGACATGCAAATCTCTTATTGAGAGACTCTTCTATAAACAATGTGGTGGTGACCAGACACCTGAGAGGTCTCTTGAGGATAAGATGTTCTAAAAGCATTAGACAACTCGGTTTTACAATGGTATGTTGGCACTGTATAGATTGAGCTGCCCCTCAGTCTGTGCCTTAGAGCTCACACTTGTGGTCATGTTACGGCCAAATTATTGCGGTCACCCACAAGTATCCCTCGTTTACTTAAAGCGGAACTCTTGGTCAAAACTAAAGATTCTTTTCTAAACCATCTTAAATTCATTTTGTCAAAGCTCTGGAGCTTCATTATACATGCATTGCTCTGAAAACAACGTATCTAGAGTGATTTACGCATAGTGCATATTTCACAAGTGATTTACCTGGGGTTGTCATGGCAACCGATATGTTTTTTTTGCTATGATTACTGGTAAAATTTAAATTTATGACCCGATTTTTTTCTGTTTTCATGATTGAAAGCATGTATAATAAATCTTTCAACTAACTCGTGGGTTTCAGCCGCCTAGAATATTACACTCATTGCTACGGAACTCGTTCAATATTCACGCTCCTTCAACCAACTTGTTAGTTAACCTGTATTTATCTCTGATTGATTTCACCACAGGCCTTCTAAAAGTTTTCTACAATGTCTACATTCATATCTTGGAGACCCATTAAAGTTATTCTTGTGGTAGCAGCATTCATTATTACTCATTATCAGCCTTTGTTTTTCTCAGCACACTTCTAATTCTTGTATAAGTTCGGCGTTAATTAAGTGGGTCAGACCTTCAGAAAATGTACAATTGGCAGCTGTACACATTTAGTAAATTTTGCTAAATTAGACTACTATTTGGTCAATACTTGGTAAATTCGACCATATTTGGCATTGAAATGACTCTAGCAATCTCTTTGGTTAGGTTGAACTGTACTTTGAACTTCATTTTCGTCTGAAACTTGGGTTATTTAAGAAGATTGGCGAAATTGAATTGTACATTTTCTGACAATCTGACCCACGTAACAGTACCACTGACCCCCCCCCCCCCCCCCTTACTCCCCCTCCGCCCCCCCCCCCCCACCACTGACCCGCCTTACTCCCCCTCCGCCCCCCCCCCCCCACCACTGACCCCCATTACTCCCCCTCCGCCCCCCCCCCCCTGAAAGGACAACACTTGCATTCCCTGCTGCCACCAGTGTAGAGCTGAGCAGCTCGGTTGAGGGCCACCTTACTGGCCACTATGTCAGGACTAATTACCCTCTCCCCTCACTTAGATTGACACTTCCCTGCTTCATAAATCAAACCAGAGACTCAATAAAACATGCTGTAAAAACTCTTTGCTCATGTCGACTGGGGAATTACATACAAGGCCCTCCTCAATTAGCTCCTTGCTTTCTTTTTCTAGTCTTACTTTATCCTTTTTTTTGCACAAATTGTTCAGCTCTCTAGAGTGAGTATTTGGAAGGATGGATGTTTCAGAGCAGGATGTTGAACCGATGGCTGATAGCTAGTCGGTGGATTGAGTGACAGACTGCCTTGTTTTAGCAAGTTAATTACCAACATACATAGTTTTAACGCTGGAGAAACACTGAAGAAAACAAGAACTAAGTTCTAGGAGCATGACGTAGGTGCTTTCATATATATATATTCATATGTATTAGTAGTTTTCAGCATTTTCTTTTTAGCAGTTTTATACAGCAAATCTTCTGTAATAACTTTAATCAAGTTATTACCAAACAAGTACAGTGTTCAATGAAGTTGGAATAATCAATTATGCCTTTGCCTCAGACTGGCAAAAACGCTTATGGGTCGGATTTTCAGAAAATGTACAATTAGCAGCTCTACACATTTAGGAAATTCTGCTAAATTAGGCTGAAAAATGAAGAATACTGGGTATATTTGAGTATATTTGGTATCGCATTGATTTAAAGTATCGGTTCTGTTATGTTAAACTGCATTTTGAAGCTCATTTTTGTCTTAAATGTGGGTTATTTGAAAGGATTGGTGAAGAAGAATTGTACATTTTCTGAAGATCTGACCCATATCCCTCAGCCTCACTCAGGTGGCATTGTTCTCTTCACTATCTTGAGCAATGTGTTCACATGTACCAGCACTGTCATAGGTTCCTCTGGTGTTGGAATATTTTCTTTCTTTCTTTCTTACTTATTGTCAATGTTCTTTTATTATTCAATTCATATAAATGTATTTTGGATAAATGAACTTAAATTAGATTATAATGTGTACACTGATATCGGTATATATTCAACAGCACGGTCCGAGAATATTGTAGCTGTTGCAAAATGATTATGTTGCTGAATAAAAATCTTACAAATAGAAGCTACACCAGATTATTATAGCGAATAAATTCATGAAAGTTTAGTACGTTAGAGCTCAGCTCTCTCCACGCCCCCCCCCCCCGTCCCCCCCCCCGTCCCCCCCCCGTCCCCCCCCACCCCCCCAAAAAAAAAAAATCAAAAAAATCCCCAAAATAACACAAAACCGAACAAACACACACACAAAGAGTCACACAGTTCCCGTATATGTTTTGGGACACGCTACGTACGTATGTGGGTGAAATCGCCAGAAAATGTACAATTCACCTTCACCAATCCTCACAAATAACCCTAATTTAAGACAGAAAAAAGGTTCAAATTACATTTCAACATAACCAAACAGATTGTTTGAATCAAGGCAATACCAAATATACTCAGATACACCTAGTATTGACCAGTTTTCAGCAGAATTTAGCAGAATTTACTAACTGTGTAGATCTGCTGATTGTACATTTTCTGAAGATCTGACCCATGTACGTACAATGTGAACGTGAACAGCAAAACATTACCCATGACTTCTCCATGAATTGCACTGCAGAAGTCGGGGCGTGAGGATGATTTCCTGTGCTGGAAGATCTTATCATATTTATGTGAAGCTGTGTGTTGTACTACTAATAAGAATGTCATGTTTATAGGATGAGAGGTGCAGATTTATGAGGTCCTGGGCATTGATTGAGATCACCAGTAGGGTCGGGGGTGTGGAGGGGTGGGGGGTCAGGGGGCACGCTTTCTTATCAAGCTTTTCAGGGAGTATACATACATTGGGTGAGATTTTCAGAAAATGTACAATTCGCCTTCACCAATCTTCTCAAATAACCCAAATTTCCGGCGCAAATAAAGTTAAAAATACAGTTCAACATAACCAACCAGATTGCTAGAATTATTGCAATGCCGAATATACTCGAATTTACCTAGAATTGGCCAAATTGCAGCCTAATTTAGCAGAATTAACTATAATGTGTACAGCTAACAATTGTACATTTTCTAAACATCTGACCCATGTGTGACCTTTGGGACTTGATTTTACGACTTTTTCAACAATAGGAGCGGTTCAGCAAGTCTAATGTAAACGTATCCGTATCTCTGATCTATAAATGACGTTAAAAGGAAGAAAGAGGCAAAATACGGCGGGGAAAACCTAACGTAACATCAAGAAAAATGTTTTATCTAACAATTGATTTACTTTCCTGATGCCTCCCTTTTGTAGGTACACAAATATATGATATGGGTGAAGTCGCCTGAAAATATACAGTTCGACTTGACCAATCCTCTCAAATAACTCAATTTAAGACACAAACAATGTTCAAAAATACAGTTGAACATAACCAAACAGGCATTTTGAATGAATAGAATACCAAATCTATTAAGATCAAGCTCAACTTATATGCATCATTTTTACCCCTAATTTAGAAAGAATTAATAAAACTGCTAATTGTGCATTTTCTGACGACCTGACCCATACATAGCACTATCATTTATGTTAGTGTATTGGTTCATCTTAGATTTGAAATTTGTGTCAAATATACTCAGGTACAGCTGATATCATTGATAGCATTGCTAGCATTGATAAGTGGGTCAGCTTTTCAGAAAATGTACAATTGGCAGCTGTATACATTTAGTAAATTCTGCAAAATTAGGCTACAATTTGGTCAATACTAGGTAAATTCGAGTATATTCGGCATTGCATTGATTCTAGCAATTTGTTTGGTTATGTTGAACTGTATTTTGAAGAATTTTTCCGTCTGGAATTTGGGTTATTTGAGAAAATTGGCGAAGGTAAATTGTACATTTTCTGAAAATCTGACCCGAGTAGAGACTTTGATAGCATTCGCGTTGGTTGGCGTCGGAAGGGTTGTTGCAGTCCCCCCCCCCCCCTGCAACACCCCCCTCCCCCCGCCATCTCCCACATGAGCACCTCAGTCTCCCTGTGAGCCCCTCCACCACTTAATCCCTGCCATGGAGGAGCCTGTTTACCCGCTCCTCCAGGGACCAGTAAAGCTGTAGGAGTAAGGGTGTGACCAGGAATGACATCTTTAAATTGTTCTCGCCCTGCATCCCTGTAAATGCTTTAAATCAGAAAGGCATTTCTTTGTGTGTAAAAAGGTGCATATTATTTCGGTAAAGAAAGTGTTATGTTGATGTAATGGTTTGTGTCATCATTGTTGTTTAAAAAGAGAAAAAAAAGATATTTTGACAGACACTTTTAATAAAGGTTATGTAAAGACTGATGCTGGGTAGCATTGCATAATGTCATCCATTATCAATTAGGAATTATTACCAATCAACTATTGATATCAAACATTCAATACAATTAATTATGTTTATTACAGAGGATGAATGCAGTGTCTGTCATATATAACCAAATGATCGACCACTTTATTATTAGTACTTAAAGTTCCTTTCTGTCTCTTTTCTCTGTCTCTCTCTCTTCCTTCTTCTCTATCTCTATTTCCTGGGTATGATCATAAACTGCCTCCCTCTCAGCTCTCCCAACCTTGATATTTTTTTTTTTTTTTTTTTTTTTTATTTTATTTATTTGACAGTATATACAATTTGATGATGTCGCCGTCAGACGGTGTTCCCACCACCTGCCTTAGTAACTATACACGTGTAACATTTACATTCATACTTCTTTATATTGTCATTGTCAATGCGTTTGTCGAGGGGGAGGGAGTGGAGTGGGACAGCCCGAGACCGGGCCTGCGTATTTTAGTCTTCAATATAACCATATTAGATGTGTTGATAAGGGCGTAAAGCAACTAATCTCACTCACTCACCTCTGTGATGCTGTTAAGGTATGAATGGAAGAATAGCAAACGAACGTGTGGTCTTCGTGAGAAGAACTAAGCAACTGATCGGGTTCTCCACCAGTGTTAAGGTATGAATGGAAGAATAGCAAACGAACGTGTGGTATTCGTGAGAAGAACTAAGCAACTGATTTAATGATCTAGCATCTGTACATATGTCCATACAGGATGTGGGAAAGAGTAGGGGGCGGAGCCCTTACGTAATACCTATGGCTTAGCATGAATAAGTAGACTTGCACAGTACTGGATAGCTAAGTATAATTAGCGAATTTAATAATGAGATATTATAATTAATGGGTGATAATTAGATAGATAATGAGGTTACACAATGTTACGTAATGTTACATAACAATGCCATTTATCAAGGTAGACAATATGGATTGTTATTGTGCTGGTTCTGTTGGTGGAGTGATGTGTCCTCCCTAGTGAACCATGTAGAGATGTCATGCACAACATCAATTGATATTGTTCACTTTGATAAATCAGATCACAGAGGTTAATAATGAACCAGTTTATTAATATATTTATTAAAATATTTGGGTCAGAATTTCAGAAAATGTACAATGGGCAGCACTACACATTTAGTAAATTCTGCTAAAATAGGCTGCAATTTGGTCAAAACTAGGTAAATTCGAGAATATTTGGCATTGCATTGATTCTAGCAATCTGTTTGGCTAGGTTGAACTGTATTTTGATATTTATTTTCGTTTGAAATGTGGGTTATTCAAGAAGATTGGCAAAGTTGAATTGTACATTTTCTGAAATTTTGACCCATCTCTACCTCAGTACAGTGTGAGAATGCAATGGCAATTTGCCCAGAGATTCGGTATGGAAATGATGAAGTCAGAGAAGTTGGATGATAGTAGACTTCGGCCAGGCAGCAAGGTGTGTCCAAGCTTACGCTGTCCCCTTTATTTATACTCACAAGTTAATTATTCATTAGCATCAACTGGGTTCTAGCAAATGCGCTCCTGGCGATCTACCCCTATGATTGGCTGAGAGGGATCTTCCTGCCCCATGAACATGACCTCCCAGCGCTCTCCCACGCCAAGGTCATGCGCTGTTCACATGACAGAGGATCCCTTGCTCTCAGCCCCCCCTCCCCTCCTATTATCCCTGACCCAAGCATGTAGCGTCCCCTCCCTCCCCCAGTCCCTTCCCCCCACCCCTTAATGAGACTCGCACTGTAGAACACAGGGTGATGCTATTTTGGTTGCTAAGACAATCTAACAGGTAGACACATAACAACATGTGTCCAACGCCCCGCTCTCCCCCGCTCCACCCAGGTCCCGCATGGCGGTCATGGCCCAGGCGGAGGGGAGGGGGGGAGAGGGGAGGGGGGATGGCCATTTTGGTGGTAAATTCAACCCACAAGAATTGCAATTCTTTACAACAGACTCTGTGTTCCTTCATTCACTAAAACCTAACGTATAACAATGGTGGAGAATCGCTTCATGGTGGCTATTATGTGCGTTGTATGTCAGTGTAAAAGCTATAGAAAACATGTTATGCATGGAATATTTTACAATAATCCCATGTAAATAGGACCATAGCCATGTATTTTACATATTTCCATAAAGCAAGACTTTCTTCTTTGTCATGAGGCATTTAATTTTCATAGATCATTTAGACAAGCTATGAAATTGGTGAAAAGATCCTTGCAATTCTTTATCATCATGCATTTGATTTTGATAGATTATTTACACAAGCTATGATATTGGTGAAAAGATCCTTGCAATTCTTCATGAAAATTATGCTTAATATGTGTATGTCAGTTTTGAACTGAATCCATCGCAGATAGAATTACGCATTGACACATGTGCATCCCATATAGAGAGAACCAAGCATAAAAGAAGGTGACAACACAATGGAGAATTCTTGTATAACAGGGACCCCCCACAGAGAAAGCTGGTCTGTATAAGAAGTTGGCACATCTTACAAAAGCAGTTTTATATACCAAGAACTGATTGTCAGGGTAACAAAAGGAGGGAGGAAGTCCTCAATCAGCTCGCCTGAGTCGCTCACTCTGGGCTATTAGTGTAGTGCCACTTTATAGGTCTCTACTGCTTATTATAGGCATAGCAGGTAGTATACAAGAATTAGTAATTTACAATAGATCAGTATCGTATGTTATAGGTCTTTTAGTATAGTGCCAATATGGTATATAACAATATGTTATGGTTGATACTCAGTTCATACTAATTTTGGTTAGACCGAACCTTTTGCAATTTCCATGCATATTTTCTACTTGCTAATATAATTCTCCCAAGCTGAACTTTCCCTTAACCTGAATTATTTCGGATTTCCACTCGAATTCTTGTTAGGTGAAACAAAGTTTAACAGTTTAAAAGTGCCCCATTTATTTTACCATGTATGAGTATCATATGTTTTAGGTTATAAGTGCAGTGCCACTTCATAGATCACTATCATATATTATAGGTATATGAGAGTAGTGCATTTTCATAGACCACTATCTCATATAGTAGGACTATCAGTAAATTGCCACCTTAGTGCGAGGTTATAGATCGCTATTGTGCATGATAGGTCTATTAGTAAAATACTTTTTATTGATCTCTATATTATATTATAGGTCCATTAGTATAGTGTCACTATGTAGATTACTACAAGATTGGGGATAGTAGACACAGGTAGTGGCTTCACCTATAATTATTTTAAGCTTTACAAGCTCCGAAAAATGACAAACAGAAAAAATATCGTATCTTTTCTTATCCTAAGCCTTATTCGCCAGATGGTGCTTGATTATGTGGTGTGTCACACACAAATAGGTCAGAAATGGATTTTGAAATCAGGCGGAATTATGTTAAACTTTAGCAAATCTAACCAGTACTTATATATCTTTTCATGTTCGAAAAAAGAGTTTTCTATATTTTAAGATAAACAATGACTAGAAAAGTAGTTTAATTTTACCTATTACCTATATTTACACATAATCTTTGTGAAAGAAAATATTTGAAAACTATCATGTGCAGTTTTAGTTTTCAGGTAGTGCCCCACTGTAGAGATCTATAACCTAGTAGACTACACCTAGCTTACACATAGGGAGGGGGAGAAGATCTCAGTACTATAGTCCTGATGTGAAGGATAAAACTGTCTGAGAGAGAATTGACAGAGGATAAGTCACAAAAGTGGATGTCTTTCAGAATTGTCTGCAGCCTGCTACTTAGTAAATGCCATTGGGTACAATCGCTCCTCGTGAGTAAATGCCTTGAGGTGTTATAGAGTCTGTATATGGGTGTGGTTTCAGAAAATGTACAATTTGTCTTCAGCAATCCTTTCAAATAACACAAATTTAAGACAATAACGATGTTCAAAATTCAGTTTAACACAACCAAACAGATAGTTTGAATCAAGGCAATACCAAATATACTCAGATATACCCCGTTTTGACCATTTTACAGTCTAATTTAGCAGAATTTACTAGATATGTAGATCTGCCAATTGTACATTTTCTGAAAATCCGACCCAGATATTTAGATTCGTTAAGCCCTGCCTAGGCTGCTACACTTTGTGTGGCTGGAGATTCATTCATGAATATTATATAATCGTTTGACGAAGCCAAATAACAGGGAATCACGTCAGGATCATGTGATCCCGCACTAAACATGGGTCAGATTTTCAGAAAATGTACAATTGGCAGCTCTTTGCATTTAGTACATTCTGCTAAATTAGGCTGAAATTTGGTCAATACTAGGTCAATTCGAGTATATTCGCCATTGCATTGATTCTACTAATCTGTTTGGGTAGGTTGAACTGTATTTTGAACATTATTTTCGTCTAAAATTTGGGTTATCTGACCCATATATGATTTTCTTCATGCGTTGTCATGATTCATTTGACCAATTAATTTGATTCCAAGAAACGCATACATATATGTTGTCACTCCAGTACTTAGAGCCTTATTACATTCCTGGTGAAGAAATGGTTGGATTCCTGTATCAGAAAGATTTGAGATTTGGGATTTTAAAATATTGTATTCAGGACAATGAACATTTTCATACATACAGCACAAATATTTTCAGGATAGCTGATAACCAAAAAGAAAATGACCAGGGATGCTAAATTACAAAAATATGTGATATCGACACATTTTTACATAATTCTCAAAATCAACGGTCAATAGTTCTAACAATTAGATTTCATACGACAAAATGGTCACCTCGCAGTTCACAAATAATAGAGCTTTGGAGCAGGTTAAAAAAACATATACCACCACCGACGTCGTGCTCAAGAAAGTATGTTGTATTCCATGACCCTTACCTTATCCCATTTAGCATCGTATCATAAACTTCACTCTTTCTCACCTACAAGAAAAGACACAAAAGGTAACATTATTTCACAGTAAAAAAGGCAAGTTATTTGTATCTATATTTAAAAACATTTAATTTTAAACTCTTCCCCTAGTTATACTTAGTAACGTAAATGTGATGTGTTTCAGGAAATTGAGTCACAAGTCGCAAAAGAAGTAAACTTAGAGATACCATCATATCTGAAAAGATGGGATCAATCAAATTTCAATGTTAATAAATATTAGGACATCTAATAAGTATTTCTATATTTTAAGTTTGATATTTCATTTTTGAATAACTGTTTGCAACATTTCTAGATTGACAATTACTAGTGAATAAAACAAACTGAAAAAGAACGAGTTGTGACTCATTTTTCTGAAATACATAAAGAAATGTTCCACATTGTGGGTTCTTAAGAAGCCTAATTATACAATCTCTGATTACCTCCTAAGTATTTTATATCATATTTGACCCTGAAAGAAAATACACTACGGTCGGCCTAACCTGACTTCGAGGGGAAAACAGAAAGGGTCCTGCTTAATCAAAAATTAATAAATAAGCTAAACTAAACATAAGCCAAATAAGAGTACATAAGGTGGGGAATCTCAAAGTTTAGTTTAACCTTTATATATACTTAGTTTTTTGCCTTGGCCTCTTGTTTCCTTAAAGATATGACACTAAAACGAGAGGACAAAGGTCAGGGTGCTTACGGAATAACACTTCAAAAATAATTAGTTGGAAAGGTTGCAGCGACCTTGGGAGGCTATTCATGTATGTTGCCAATGGCTATGGATGCAATAGGATCAGATCTTCAGAAAATGTACAATCCGCCTTCACCAATCCTCTTAAATAACCCACATGTAAGATAGAAATGAGCTTCAAAATGCTGTTTAACATAACAGAACTGATACTTTAAATAAATGCGATACCAAATATACTCAGATATACCCAAAATTCATCCTTTTTTAGCAGAATTCAGCAGAAATGACTAAATATGTAGAGCTACCAATTGTACTTTTGCTGAAAATCTGACCCAATAGTATAGTATAGAGCGCAATGGAGGGTGATATAGACCAGGGTCGACCATAGACACTCATTAAAGCACGCCAATAGACTATTGACAATAACCTTTAAACTTATCTATCCTTCTAGAGTTTTAGAAAAGAAGATTGTATGTAGAACAAAATAGTACATCTGAGGAGAGAGAAGCAAAAGGGAGAAAGGGAAATATGTATGAATACAACCGTTAATATTTATGTGTAGAATATTTGTTTCATTTCCTGATTAGGCCAATTTTTATTAAACCCATTATTGATGATATCAACAAAATATAACAGACAGATGCTCTTGGGGGAAATCGCCCGAAAGAGTACAATTCGCCTTCTCCATTCGTCGCAAAAAATCCAATATTTAAAATATGTTGGTATAGAAGTAAATTCAATCTCTATTAATGTGTACTTCTTATTCTGGGTAAAGAGGACCAGTAACAGAATGGTCCCTTATTCCCAATGATTCTGGTTTTGAATGACCTTGACGAGCACAAACAAGGTTAGTCGGTGAAGTTGCCAGAAAATGTATAATTCACCTTCACTAATCCTCTCAAATAACTTAAAATAATGTAGACGATAACAAAGTTCAAAATACAGTCCAACCTAACCAAACAGGTTTCTAGAATCAATGCAATGCCGAATATACTTGAATTTGCCTATTATTGGCCAAATTGCAGCCTAATTTACTAACTATATGTATAGCAGAACTGAAAAAAATGTCTATTTCCTAACAATAGGTGTTTTACACATGGGAGATGTGCTTTTTAACAGTTCCGGGTCAGGAAAACCTGTTTTCCTGCTTTTATAAGCTTTTTTTTCAGGAAAACCAAACTAAAATTAAGATTTTAAATCAGGTATGGTCAAAATAAAAGATGTTTATAGATAGGGGAAGGTTTTTCTAAGAAAGGGGGGGGGGTAAATCGGAAACACACCTATTTTGTTTTTGGCCTATACATATCACTCCTCATAACAACTGCACCTACCAGAACAAGTATGTTTTCCTACACTTAACAGTACAGAGGGAAAACAGTTCATGAACAAAAACCTACTCGTACTTTCTGGTATAATAAAACAAAGACGGGCAACAAACGAAGCGCTGAAATGAGGAAAAAGAGGAGGACAAAAAACTGTTATATTCCAATAAATCATTTAGTTCCAGTAAATATGACGTCAACTGCCAACGCAGACAATCAAGTTCATTTCGTTTTTAAATTGTTTTCGAGGAATGTAAATTTAACCGTCCGGCAGTGTCTTAACATGGTGGATATGTGATGTTCTGAGGGTGGAGTGAGTGGAGGTGCTGGAGTTGATGGGTGGAGGGGGTGGGGGAGAGTGGAAGGGGTGGAGGGGGTTGGAAGGGGTGGTAACCCCATTTTTTTAAATAATAAATATCTTATTTGTTTTTCTGAGTGTTAGTAATCTGCCATATAGTTAATTAAGATATGGGTCAGATTTTCAGAAAATGTACAATTCAACTTCGCCAATCTTCTCAAATATGCCAATTTTCAGACGTAAAGAATGTTCAAAATAGAGTTCAACCTAACCAAACAGATTGCTAGCGTCAATGCAATGCCAAATATACACGAATTTACCAAGTATTAACCAAATTCTAGCCTAATTTAGCAGAATTTACTAAATGTGTAGAGCTGTCAATTGTACATTTTCTGAAAATCTGACCCATATATGTTGAGGCATTGCTGGTTGCAGTTGGTCGTAACTGATTGTATACATGTTAATGCTTTTAAAAAGATTTAATCTCATTTTATTTGATAGTAAATGAATAATATTATCATAACTCTTTCCTAATGATTTGAAGCTACCTTCTACGCTGACATCGATCAAAAGCCAAGATGTGTTACAGTTGGTTCCATGTTATTCTTACTATAATCTGAAAGTACTTTAACAAAATTATTTTTCCATTTAGATTTGACTCCAGGGATTCATGAAAATCGATATTTCATATTTAATTTCCGTGTACACCAAAATACTTCATTGCATCAGTTTCACTTATAATCAACCACGTTTCCTTGTCCTTTAGCTGCCAGATCGACTACTACAGACTCTCTTAGAAACGTTCAGCAGTCAATTGGGTCAGATTTTCAGAAAATGTACAATTCAACTTCGCCAATCTTCTCAAATAACCCAAATATCAAACTAAAATAAAGTTCAAAAGACAGTTCATCCTAGCCAAACAGATTGCTAGAATCAATGCAATACCAAATATTCTCGAATTTACCTAGTATTGTTCAAATTGGAATCTAATTTAAATGTGTACAGCTGCCAATTGTACATTTTCTGAAAATCTGACACAAATATCATATTCCTTTTCAGTAGTATGGAGCGAATACCAAGCCACTTGTTATACATATACTCCAGTGTCAAACATTGCATTGATAGTGACACAGTCCAGCTCCAAACCATCAGATCAGATAAGAGTGATATCTCACTGATTAGACCCCTACTTCACTAATCGGTTTTCCTGGTCTAGGACTAGGCATTCCAATAATGGGATTATAATGACATAAGACACAACGCGGGGGATGGTTTTTATTTCAATAGATTATTTATGTTTAAATACTACTTTATATTTTCCCTATGAAGATTGTAGTACATGCCTAATGTGCTAGGCTCTTAATGTTCCTCTTATCCGGAATGACTTGCGATATATATTTAGATAATTTCTGAAGAATGTTATGATATATTATTACCCTTTTTTATAACTCCAACAGCATACTCTGAGAACAGTGTAATTGTTACCTAATGTTTCTTTGCTGAATAAAAATCTTAAATACAATACATTTTGCAGTTTGTGGTTTGAGGCTTTCCCTCCGTTTGAAGGGACTCACTTATCTCTGAGCTTAGACTGTCCCAACCTCTGAAACAAGCACCCCCTCATCATGCAGCGTATCCTAAGACAGATGATGATTTTCATGGAGTCTCTTTTTCTCATGTCAGGCAAACTAAAGGGAAACATCTTCGACAGGCATGGAAAATAGGAAAACTTTATTGCTGCCCGTGCCCTTTTTTCCTCAGCAATAATCAGTTTGGAATGGTGGTGCCGCTAAGGGTGGAATGAATGGCTCGGCCGAGAAAAAGCGGCCATTTTCAGGATGAGATTCATTAGTTCTACCATCAGGCAAAACGGTTAGCTCGATTTCTGGTTCAGCGAAGACGAAGAGCTGTCATTATTTCGGCATTTGCTCAGATAAGATGCTTGTTATTATTGCCATCAGATATCAGATAATAATGGTCTGATGCTCGATTGTATCCTATGTTAAAAGATATGTGATGTGTTTTTAGGAAAATGAGTAACAAGTCGCAAAAAGAAGGATTTTGAGATATAATCTTATTTGAACTGATGAGAACATGCTGAGTCTAATGATAGTAAACTGTAGGACAAAGAAAATAGGTTTTTCTATAGTTTAGGTTTAATATTTTTATTTTTGAAAAAAAACGTTTGCAATATTTTTTGGTGGACATTTACAAGTAAATAAGCCAAATATACTCTATAAGATGACCTTAGACATCCATGGATATATTTAACACACTGTCTTGAAATTTGGTACCTGTATTCATACAACTGAAGGTGTTAGGTACCCCAAATATGAAAACATTCCTAGTAAGATATTTTGTGAATAAATCACTTTGATAAATATCAATTTTGCGACTTGTTACTCATTTGCCTGAAACACATCACATATTGTCTCATTGTTATCTGTAGACATGGTCGGGTTGAAATATATCATTTATATAACGTGCGTTAGGTATTCTATTTGATATACCTTGTCGATTTGAATTAGTGTTCGAGTTTTCCATCTATGAATATAATCTGGATTTGTACGAGAGAATGATAATATCTATATTTTCTGACGACCATGTATATGGGTCAGATTTTCAGAAAATGTACAATTGGCAGCTGTACACATTTAGTAAATTCTGCCAAATTAGGCTACACTTTGGTCAATACTAGGTAAATTCGAGTCTATTCGGCATTGTATTTATTCTAGCAATCGGTCTGGTTGGATTGAACTGTATTTTAAACTGCATTTACGTCTAAAATTTGGGTTGTTTGAGAAGATTGGCGGAGTTGAATTATACATTTTTTTAAAATCTGACCCATATCACTGTGTGAGATAAGGGAAAGACAAAAACAATACAAAACTCCCGCCAAAGATGAAGTGCTATGGCGGCACACGCTTTAATCTTCCCCCTGGCATCTAGCCAATTAGTTATGGATAAGCGTAAGTCAACTAGACTCATCCATCTCACCCTGGAGGAGCCTAGTACTGGAGGAGGCAATTGTGCAGCGTCCCACACCAGCTGGGTCATGTTAGAAGTGATGGAATATGGCCATTGGCTTCTAAAACCCTGCCCACACACAACCGATTTTTCCCCCGATTGCCCCCCGATTTGGGTCTCCCGATGAATCACGATGATTTCATTTCCAATCCTGGTTTATTATGTCATTTCAAAAATATAAACCAGGATTTGAAATGAAATCATAGGATTCATCAGGAGACCCAAATCGGGGGGAAATCGGGGGCCAAATCGGCTGTGTGTGTGCAGGGCTTCTAACCTGGGTCTGTGGCTACATGGGTGAAATCGCCAGAAATTGCACAATTCGCCTTCTCCAACCTTCGGAAATAATACAAATTTGTGACAAGAATAATGTTCAAATTTGATTCTACATAACCCAACAGCTTGTTTGAATCAAGGCAATGTCAAATATATTCCGATATACTGTGTATTGACCATTTTTCACTCTAATTTAGCAGAATTACTAAATGTGTAGTTCTGCCGTTGGTATTTTTATCTAGAATATCTGACGTTCGTCAACAAATCAATAACGAAAAGTATGCATCGTCAACAATTTGTGAATAGGTCGGGTATTGTTAAATCGGAAACACTGCTATTTCTTGTCTCATGAGAATCGGCCTAGTGGTCTAGGGCCTTAAGCAGCAACGGAAGCCTTCCTGATCAGACAATACCCAATGATGTGGCCAATAAAAACATTTCAAAAAAAACAAAAAAACACCTACAACGCACATTTCTCTTTTTTGAAATAACAGTGGTTTCCTATTAAAAACTCCACTCTGTGTCAATCTTTCCTAGTGACTATATTTGGGATGTGTATCACACTAGTTGTTTACGGCCCTGTGGTTTGCTCCCGCAATTCATAATCCCTTTAACAGTACATATATACGGCACGTGAAGGTAATGAAAGACTTTAATTAAATTATTCCAAATTTACTTCAATCACTCAATGAACAACGTGCCTTGAATTAACATTAAGAGATTCCACTTTGATAATCAAATTCCTGTTTGTCCTTGCACTCTCCTTGAGGGGAATATTTGCTGGTCGATAAAGTATAAACCATTGTGAGTTGTGACATTCTTTTCCCATTTATTCATTCGGAGTAAAAGTCCACAAGAATCATCATAATTGCCAAGGAGCATCCATGAATAATTCATAGCTATTAATAATCATTCCATGTACGCTCGGGTGGCCATCTTGTACATCGGCTAAAATATTCAATGGAGGGAAAATAAACTCTGGCGGGGTCCTTTGATCCTAATGAGTTGTGAATGTAACCCACGCCAAGTTTTGGAAGTTCGACAGGAATTCTGGAATATATGGGTCAGATTTTCAGACAATGTACAATTCACCTTCTCCAATCTTCTCAAATAAATAAATTTCAGACAAAAATAAAGTTCAAAATACATTTCAACCTAACCAAACAGATTGCTAGAATCAATGCAATGCCAAATATACTCGAATTTACCAAATTGCAGCCTAATTTAGCACAATTTCCTAAATGTGTACAGCTGCCAATTGTACATTTTCTAAAAAAAACCTTACCCTTATATGGTGTTCATGCATTCTCCCTATTCCCCACCCCTACCGTACAAATCCCTCCACTACCAGCCAGCATTAGGGATCTGGGTACATAGCAATCATCCCTCCACCAGCCTGACTTCTCATATAGCCTTCTCCAACCTGCAGGCCGAGAGTCAGAGATTTGGGAGCAGAATAAATAAATTGCCTTCCTCTCCAGTGTTCCTAAGTCTCTGTTTGGATTCGGGATCAAATACGAATCTATCAAGACAATCCCCTAGGAAGCGCAGGTAAGCGCATGATAGACCATGGCCCCAAAATCCGCATAAGAAAACATACGATTACTCGTCGCGCCCCTTCTGCCTTGCCAGGACTGAATAAGCTATGCATTGTTTTCAGTGCAATACAATATATTGAATATTGGCATATGACATTTGAGTCTCCAGCCAATTTGATGTGGAATCAGCCTGCAGGTCGGTGGTGGGATGTAGGCTACACCTTGTATTATATGGGTCAGATTTTCAGAAAATGTACAATTTGACTTCAGCAATCCTTTAAAATAACACAAATTTAAGACAATAATGATGTTCAAAATTCAGTTTAACACAACCAAACAGATTGTTTGAATCAAGGCAATGCTAAATATACTCAGATATACCCAGTTTTTCAGTCTAATTTAGCAGAATTTACTAAATATGTAGATATGCCAATTGTACATTTTTGAAAATCTGACCCATATTATATATGTGTACGACTAAATGGCACATTCGGGGTCAGTTCGGCGGAAAATGTCCGATTGGCAAATCTACGAACTAAGTAAATTCGGCTAAATTAGGCAATATGATAGGCAATAAGATAAATATTAGATATATCTGAGTATATTGAACATTGGGTTGTTTCTGGTTATGTTTCTTGTTATGTTAAATTATATTTTGAACCTCATTTTTTTGTCTTACATTTGGGTTATTTAAGAGGATTCTTGAAAGGTGGATTGTACATTTTCTAGCGAATTGACCGTTCTCTTATGTTAAACAGCATTCTGAAGCTCATTTTTGTCTTAAATGTGGGCTATTTGAGAGGATGGATAAAGGCAAATTGTACATTTTCTGAGAATCAGACCCGCATAGAACTGCGGCCATTCAACTCCTCCCCATCCTCCTTAATCTATTGTCACTGCCGGGGTGTTATCTGCTAATCTCTGATGAAAGACTGTATAGGACGGAGCGGCTGTCAATCTATTAATGAAACAACACATTCCTCCGCCTTTGTCTCTTCTAGATCGGCTCATGTTGCAGGATATGCGGGGGATGGAAGAAAAAAGTAAAAAACTAAAATGATCAAGAAGATGAGGGGAGGGATGGCGGGATCTAAAGTCCAGCAAAGTTATACTTATTCATTTGAAAACGAACTTTGCTCATATATTTGTATTTGAAGGTTTTGTTAGCCAAACTTTATACAGTAATACATTATTCTTTGTTAGATCTGACAACATTCAAATTACCGAAGATCCCGATTAAAACAATGACTAAATAATGAGCAATTCTCACTAATGCACCCATTTAAAGCTGTATTCTCAGCTATGGTGACAAAACATTTCTTACCCAATTTACTCATATTATTACTTATTGGACTCGATTTATCAATATTCTGTAACTGTTATATGTTTATACAGAAATTTCAAGTGGGAACGGTCAAGAGAAAAAGGCCACTGGTGATCGACAATAAGTGAAGTCATCATAGGAAGGGATTCAGGCGGGTCCGTTTTAGAAGCCCTCATGGTCTTAGTGCTGCAGTTATTAAAATTATCTGTATTTTCTGACGATTTTGCAACATTATTTCACTTATAAATACTTTGATAGATTATCACTCAGTGAAAACAGATTCATATGTGTACTAATGGGTATACTAAAAGTATTAGACACTCGGTATTCCTTAGGGCCAACCATTATATGGACTTCCCATCCCTATTGGCTGCACCTGCAAATGTATGATTTATGACCGATATCGAGGAGCTGCTGGTGCACTATTTGCTGTATAATCCCCGGGAGAACAGAGGGATTCTACACATGGGTCAGATTTTCAGAAAATGTACAACTCTTTTTCACCAATCCTCTCGAATAACCCCAATTTAAGACAAAAGGGAGCTTCAAAATGCAGTTTAACATAACAGAACTGTTACTTTAAATCAATGCAATACCAAATATACTCAGATATACCCGGTGTTCATCATTTTACAGCCTGATTTAACAGGATTTACTAAATGTGTAGAGCTACTAATTGTACATTTTTTGAAAATCTGACCCACAAACGTTTCACCAGCAGGCCCGAAAATGAAATTACTAATCATTTTAATCTTTGCCTAAAGTTCTTATAGTCCAAAAGACTTCAAAGGCATAGATTAAATCCACATAATGCCACTCCAACTCTCGAAATATCTTGTTGAGTAATTCTTTTAATTAATGCTGCTTTCTGAACATATCACTCTTCTCAGCCCTCCATCACCACACCCACCCACCCACCCCTTCTTAAATATTACTCACATCTGCCCCTGAGGAAGTTCATGTCAATGACTATCTATTTTTTAAGTAAGCAAGACAGATGTCTAGCCTTATCTACCTCGGCATTTTTTATGAGGCAACCAGTGTTGTTGGACAGACCCCAAAGATGGTTATCTCAGGATGGGAGGAGATGTCGATTGAATAGGAGCACAACAGAGGGTCAGATTTTCAGAAAATGTACAATTGGCAGCTGTACACATGTAGTAAATTCTGCTAAAATAGGCTGTAATTTGGTCAATACTAGGTAAATTCGAGTATATTTGGCATTACATTGATTCTAGCAATCTGTTTGGTTAGGTTGAACTGTATTTTGAACTTTATTTTCATCTGAGATTTGGGGTTATTTGAGAAGATTGGCGAAATTGAATTGTACATTTTCTTAAAATCTGACCCATCATGAGCACCTTTACAATGAAAGCTGATCCTTCCCTGTGTTTATGTGTCTTTACAGGTAAAGGTAGGCTATGTACATGTCTTGTACCTTGCTGTGTATAAGTTTAAATGCAGAATAGCCTTAGTGTCAATTACTTATGTTTTTAAAAGGAACTATGTTAGGTTTCCTGTGGTAGTTTTTATCTTGACATCTTGAGTAATGTAAGGTATGATATAGCGATAGAGCATAAGATCGTCAGAAAATGCACAATTGGCAGCTCAACACTATTAGAAAACTTTGCTAAATTAGACTGAGAATTGATGAATACCGGGCATATCTGAGCATATTTAGTGTCACGTCGATTTATAGTGTCTGTTTTGCTATGTTAAACTGCATTTTGAAGCTCATTTCTGTCTTAAATGTGGGTTATTTGAGCCAATTATTGAAGGCGAATTGTACATTTTCTGAAGATCTGACCCATAGATCCCGAGGGGAAACTGAAATAACCTAGGCTTTTTATTAATAATTAAGAACAAAAAAACTATCATATGATGAAGTATCGTACGCTAATTAATCACAAATTCAGCACTTTAATCTTGGGACTATTTGCAGACAGGGACATTTATAAAGACGAGATTTTAAAAAGACATGCTCAAATTACCTAAAGTATTGATGGACTTTTACGTGGCCCCAATCACGGTGCAGCATACATCACTGTAGGTTTTTATAGTTGACTGCAGTAAAGGTCTAGAGTTAAATCTATTATAATCAGGGGATCACTGCTCTACTGCCGGTAAACACTGAGCCGAGACGCAGGCTGATGAACGTGGAGATTCCACAGGCAGTCTTGGCTCCAAATACCGTATTTACCCGTTTATAGGTCTTCCCCATTTATGAAGCCGGCCGGCTTATGGGTCAGATTTTCAGAAAATGTACAATTGGCAGCTGTACACATTTGGTAAATTCTGCTAAATTAGGCTGCACTTTGGTCAATACTAGGTATATTAGAATATTTTCAGCATTACATTGGTTCTAGCAATCTGTTTGGTGAGATTGAACTGTATTTTGAAGTTTTTTTCGTCTGGAATTTGGGTTATTTGAGAAGATTGGCGAAGGCGAATTGTACATTTTCTGAAAATCTGACCCATATAAGCGGGACCCAGCTTATAAGCCAGGGGTTCAGCACTTCTTATGGTAATATAAGCAGGGACCCGTGTATAGGTCATTAGCCCAGTAGGCGTCCAATCACTGATATACCATTCGTATCAGGTCTGAGAGGTATGGGCCTACTGGCTGATTGGGATTTCGATGATACTGTCACGACTATAAATAGCTCATCTTCATTATTATGTAAGATTAGGTAATCCCACGTCATCATATCATATATCATAATTACATCTGTTTAATGTTGATATCTCATGTTCAATGTAAGGTATGTATTTATGTAACCTAACCACAGGGGGGAGCCATGCTCACATATGTTCAGTCATGTGTAACACCACATGCTGACACACCCATATACCACACATGGTATATCCCAAGTGTCACACAGATGACAAGGCAATCACGTGACAATCAATACCATTGGCCAATGGTCCTCATTGATTACCCCAGACCAGCGAATATATTAATCAGGTAAGCTGGGTGGAGAGGTCAGCTCTAGCTAGCTCATCCTATCCCTCCCAGCCAGACCATGTGGGTCAGATTTTCAGAAAAAGTACAATTCACTTTCACAAATTCTCTGAAATAACACAGATTTTAGACGAAAATACAGTTCAAAATACAATTCAACCTAACCAAACAGATTGCTAGAATCAATGCAATGCCAAATATACTCAAATTTGCCTAGTATTGACCAAATTGCAGCCTAATTTAGCAGAATTTATTAAATGTGTACAGCTGCCAATTGTACATTTTCTGAAAATCTGACCCATGTGTGGCGTGCATGATTCGGCCGTCATCAGTGAGCTAATTGGGTCAGATCCAACCCCAAAGAATGCAATTCTTTACAATATGTTGGACCCAGGCTTTAAATTATTAGGCTGTTCTGGCCACTGGTGACAAACAGCAGAGAGCAGGGGGCGGGGGAGGGGAGGGGGCAGGGAGGGGGGGAGGGGGCTGTTGGTGGGTAGCTGAGGGAGGCCCTGTCTGGTGGACAGCCTAATCAGATTGTAGCTTCTCACTGGTCCGCCTGGATGATTGAGATACAACAACAGAGGCCAAGATAACAGAGATAACAGGAGTGGGCAGCTTGTTGGGCTGCCATTAATCCTTCCCTCCCTCCTTCCCACCCTTCATTTGTCCTTCTTCTCTTGCTCCTGCCCCCCCCCCCCCCCCCCCACACACACACAGAGACACACACCGAACTTATGGGTCATATCTTCAGAAAATGTACAATTCGCCTTCACCAATCCTCTCAAACAACCAACATTTAAGACGAAAATGAGCTTCAAAATGCGGTTTATCACAACAGAACTGATAATATAAATCAATGCAATACCAACTATACTCTGATATACCCGGTATTCATCATTTGTCTGCCTGATTTAGCAAAGTTTCCTTAATGTGTACAGCTGCCAATTGTACATTTTCTGAAAATCTGACCCTCATACTAACTTATAACTTATTCTACCCGTCACTCACTCCCTGTCTTCCTCCGTTCTTCATTCCTACTGCTTTCCTCTCTCCTTCCTCCCTTCCCTCGCTCCCCCATTCCACCCTCCCCTTTCCTCTTTTGGTCCTTTCCCTTTTCGTCCCCTTCCCCTTACCCCCCGTTTCTCCTCCCTCCTCTATCCTCCCTCCCCTAACTCTCTTCTCCCATTATTTTTACCAATCTGCTCAAATAACCCAAATTTCAGACGAATTTACCTAGTATTGACCAAATTGTCACGTAATTTGGCAGAATTTACTAAATGTGTACAGTTGCCCATTGTATATTTTCTGAAAATCTGACCCACATAGAATTTATAACCCCATCAACCCTATTTCTAGTCAGTCAGTCGATTTTGATCAATCCAAACTGCACCCAATTGTCATGTTATACTCTTTCTGGACCCTATTATCATTCTTACGTTATCCCATTTTGTGTTTTCGCTATAGTATAAAACACAAACAGCTTCCAATTGCAATGACAACCAATGTTAGACTTTTGATCAGATCAACGCAATTTGTGTGATTACTTGTTTTTAGTTTGTTTCCCCCGATGTTTAATCCTACCGCTTTTCTTAGCTAATCCTCAATCTTGAAATCTGCCAACAATCCAAGTCCCAAACAAAAGAATGAAATTTGTTTTTGTATAATTAAAACCGCAAATAAAATATTTAGAAAAAAAGAAAAGCATTCAGCTCTTGACGTTCTTCAGGCTCCTGCAATACTGGTCTGCCTGAAGTCTATTTGACACCATTCCTGATGTCCTTCTAAGATGTCCGGAATGACCCCTGCCCTTGCCCCCCCCCCCCCCCCCCCCCCACCCATACCCCTCCCTAGATTGGGGTGGATAACCGCTCTGACCTGTGCACAGGGAGAAACATATCCTAAAACCTTGCCCACACACAGCCGATTTGCTCCCCGATTGCCTCCCGATTTGGGTCTCCCGAACTATCCTATGATTTCATTTCAAGTCCTGGTTTATGTTTTTTAAATAACATCAACCAGGATTGGAAATGAAATCATAGGATTCATTGGAAGACCAAAATCGTAGGACAATCGGGAGCCAAATCGGCTGTGTGTGTCCACGGCTTAACGCTGTCTTACTTTACTCTTAGCTTCGACGCAGATACAGTATTTAGACATTGGCTGAAGTGACTTCAGAGTTTGTTCATAACTATACGATGAAGGCAGACGTGTTTGATAATAACAGTCCACCTAATTAATTGTGTTGTTACGACTACAAAGTCTTAAAAAACTTCTTTCCCTAGCCTTGTCAAATTCACAAACTTTCTACACAGCTTACTTTGGCATCGAGTGAGGTTACCATGGCCTTCGTTTTTCCCGATCATTTTTTTCAAGGAAGCTAGAAGCGAATCTATTTAAAATACCATAATCTGCCTGCTCTCTGTCTCACACATGATCTCAACTTGCGGAACATGACTCTAGTTTTGATATCTTTCATTGCTAACATAGTGACTTTATTAATCCCTAATTAATTAATGATGAGGCCCCCAGGTTATTTAGTGGATAGGATAAGGCATAGCCACCCTTCCCGAAGCACCAATGTCATTTAGCCATGCTAGCAATAAGGTAGGATGCCAGGAATGATGACACTACAGGTAATCAATGTATCATGCTCCACTGTATTGTTTCACCTTGTTCTACTTGTTCCTTGGCAGCCCTCTATATATAAATGTACATGCCCTTCCCTGGAAGCCAGGGTTGCGGCTCTTGTAATAGGGGAGTTGCAAATCCGTCATTTTGAATCTTGATTCGTATGGAATTATGGGAGTAAGGGTACAGTATAAAATCTAAAGAAAACATGTTATGTTCAGCATGGATTATTCATCAATGCTCTAATGTCAATATCCATGTGTTATACATGTTTCCATAATACTTGACTTCATCTTTCCCATCGTGCATTTGGTTTTCATAGCTCATCTATACAAGCTATGATATTGGTGAAAACAATTTTGCAGTTTTTGATAAAAATGTTGCCAAATATTTATATGTCAGACTTGAACTGAATCCTTCCCAGCATGCACTGTGACAGACATGCGCAGTGAGACATGCAACTCCCCTATTGGTCTGATGGGGTTGATGGTAAATAATATCCATAGAGTCCAGCTTCCAAATGATGTAGTTATGGCAATACTATTAGGTAATTATATCCTGATATTATTAAGGTTCAGTCAATCTGTGGGACGATTTAAGGCTATAATTGCCCACTGAAGACGTCATGCATTACAGAGCCATAATGCCCTAAAAGAACTATAACTGCCCTGGGAGGACATTGCCCTTGTTAATGGACGTCGAGATTTGAAATCATCGTAAAATAGAATAAACAGATAAAAATCAGACCCTTTTAATGAATCTATATTCTTACTTTTTTTAAATTCAGATCTTTATTCAGGTAATTATACTTTTCTTCTTGCTTTTATCAGAAGTTACAATTATCCTAGTATATGCTTGCTAATTACATACAGTGACCATTATAAGGCTGGTGAAACCACCAGAAAATGCACAATTCACCTTGACTAATCTTCCCAAATCAATCAAGTTTAAGACATAAAGGAGGTTCAAACTACAGTTCAACATAATCTCGTTCAACATATCCACATTCAAGAGTAATCTCAATATAATCAAGCTCTCCCCAAAGTTGAGACAGCGATTAAATTTCCATATTTCAGTATAACTGAATTAAGAGACGGGGCTTGTGGACGAAGAAACTTGTCATCATAGACAGTTGTATGAGTTGTATGAGCAATCTTAGGGAAGTGGGATTTAATGACCATTTAATCATACGTTGTGATTAGAAGAGGTTTTCCCTCAGGCCTGGAGTTTAGTCAGTAGTTGGGTCAGATTTTCAGAATATGTACAATTGGCAGCTCTACACAGTTACTAAATTCTGCTAAATCAGGCTGAAATTTGGTCAATGCTAGCTAAATTCCAGTATATTCGGTATTGCACTGATTCTATGAATCTGTTTGGTTAGGTTGAACTGTGTTTTGAATTTTATTCTCCTCTGAAATTTGGGTTATTTGAGAGGATTGGTGAAGGTGAATTGTACATTTTCTGACAATCTGACCCAGTTATGAAACTCTAGAATGAGCAGTAGAAGGGATGTCTGGATGGGGAATTGATGGTCTGGAGTGGTTGTTGAAGGCTCCAGAGCATTAGTCTAGACGGCTGGGGGAAATTGATGATATAAGGAAAGCTGTACGGCAATATAATTCATCTAGAATTGAGTTCTTCTTTGGGATTAGAGCCGCTCACTGACAATTGGTATTTTCTTGTGATACTAATCCGGAGTCCTAATGCAGCATTACAATACAAGTTTCTAAACAAGCTCTGATTTTAACACCAGAAATGTGTTCTTAAAATACGGAATTACCATGCGATGATTGTATCCAACTTGTTTAGTACAAAAGTTCATATTCATTGAATTCTTATTTCCATTAAAATGTTTGTATCACTTTTTTCTGATTAATTTCACTTTTATTGTATATTAATCTTTAGATAATAGTATATAAAATGTATACATCATTCAACATGTATGAATATCTTTCATACATATTGCATCAAATAGTACTACCAACTAAGGTGTTATGGATTTAGTTCTTTCAAAGTGAAATTAGATGTTTGAAAAACATCATAACCATTTACGTAATCTTCAACTCAAAACAGAATCTTAATTCCCGTATTTACAGAATTCTCTTATTTAACAAAATTGTTTAATGTGTATAACTTGAGTAGATGATGATGATAATTATATTATTAGTGACCGGCGTAGAGGCCACTAAATTATTGATATATATAAATCCAAGAGAACTGGTTCAGCAAAATGGCAAAAGCCACTTAAATCCATTCATAAGCCTATGTACATATTCAAAGCGTCATGCCTGCTTCAATAGTGTCCCCCAATTCCAGCGCTCTGTTTTGTAGTTCTAGCAAGAAGCCAAAAGAGACACTGATGAATAAGAATAGGCATCGCCCCTTCCGCACCATGCAGTCTTTGTCGCATGCACAGCGACATGATTGCTTGGCAACACTCACAGAAAACAGACTGCATGTCACCGGAAACACCTTTTACGACATTAGAGCCCGGATCCTTTGACAGATCCGCGAGTTGTTTTTACCACCAATACAAATGGCGGCCAGGTCTCGCTGGTTTAGACCATTAAAGATAGCGTGGTTCGACTCAAGTCGCACTGCTTAGCGGCGGCAAGGTTGACAAAAAAAGTCAGATTCAGGCATAAGTTTCTGTCACTTTTCTGTAATAGTTTTGGCATCTTGTCCAAAGCGGAGGAGAGATGGTGCAGGGGGGGATTTGTGTGATATCAATGTCCACGTTTCTGAACCGATTACATAGAATTCAGTTACTCCTGTGATCTAGCGCCAAACAAGGGGATATGAGTGGCACTGGAACCATAATTGCACCCATAGCTGCTGCCATATTAAGCAATAGGGGGTTTGTAAAATGGATGGATATGTCGATATATCGATTACAAACTCAAAGGAAAAATGTTATTAAATTAACATCATTTATACCAAAATCGGGAAGAATGAGACCGAGTGCCTTTTATAAAGGAGCTAAAATAGAAGCGATTGGAATTTTGTTTAACAAGAATGATTTTCAGTGATATTGCGTGAGCACTATTGAAGCAAATTAGCAGAATATGATTAATATTTGACTTGATTTGCTGATGTCTTCTAGATATTTAAATTAGCCTTAAATCAAATTTAATGTAATTTTCAAAAAGTAATACAATATAGAAACATTTCAAATATTTAACTTTTAATTTGACTTTCAAGAATATTTTGTTAGTATAAATCATTATTTTCTAATACCGAAAATTGAATTTTGAGCCTCAGTTTCCTTTGTGTTGACCACAATATCAGTGTTTGCGGTACATATTCTGAAGAACTGACCCATATATAGATGGAACCTAGCAAGGGGGAAGTCTGTACACTTGTTATTGACCGAGGGAGCACGGGATGATAGAGGGCGTTAGCCCGATATCTTCTGCGCTCCCGAGGTCACAAACAAGTGTACAGACTTCACCCGAGCTTTGTTCCATATTTATTACACCCCATTAATAAATAAAAAATATAATTAATTAAAAATAAAAGAAGTAATTTAAGTTTTTGGTGGACCTACTTGTTGTATGTCCCCAGGGTGACATAACTCACATGTTATGCACCACTTTGACCAAGTGTGACATACAATGCTGAAGGTATAGGAAGCAACAGCACAGGGGTGTAATAAAACTCTAATTATGTGCCATTGAGTAAGATTCCTGAAGCAGAAGCTTTCCCACAATCTGGGATACAACAAGCATCATTTACAAATACCACCTAAAAACCTTTATAATATAACTACTGAGAACTGCACTGACTAAAACCCTGCCCACACACATCCGATTTGGCCCTATTGCCCCCTAGATTGCCCCCCGATTTAAGTTTCCCAATGAACCCTAGGATTTCATTTCCAATCCTGGTTTATGTTATTTCAAAAATCACGATTTGAAATGAATTCATAGGATTCATTGGGAATCCCAAATCGGGGGGCAAGTCGGGGGGCAAATCGGGGGGCAAATCGGCTGTGTGTGGGCAGACTCATTCTCGGGAAAAGTCTTAGGATTGCTAAATTGTCCTGTAATGAGGAAATTAGGCTGCGTTCGGTCATATTGGTATTCACATCACGTCCGGTTCTATAAGTACAAATAATTATATTTTCCAGGAATGTACCAGGAATGGTAACTAGGTTCATAGAATCTCTCAAGGGCATGTCCTAAGTATGATGATCAACCCTAATTGCTCACTTTCCCAACTAAATTATTCCAATGACTTACTTCTATTGTCCACCCTCGAGTATGTGGGTCAGATTTTCAGAAAATGTACAATTGGCAGTTGTACACATTTAGTAAAATCTGCTAAATCCGGCTGCAATTTGGTCAATACTAGGTAAATTCGAGTATATTTGGCATTGAATTGATTCTAGCAATCTGTTTGGTTAGGTTAAACTAGTCAAAGGCAGGATAAGAATAGACAACAAGCAGTATGGACACAAAGAGTTGAACCTACTACCAGAGGGTCTAAAAATAGCCCAAGTTAAGACCAAGCGAATTCATGGAGCCACTGGATATCAAGGCGAACATTCGTATCTTTCGAATTTTAGCCCCACTATCTTCCAATATGAGGGCCAAATGTTTAGCACGGCAGAACACGCCTACCAGTACCAGCGGGCTGTTATGACAAAAAACATGGTTGTGGCAAAATCAATTACATCTACCACTTGCCCCAGAGAAGCCAAACGGATGGGAGAAAGATGCGGGGATCATGAGATATGGAACAAACAAAAAATGCGTATCATGAAAGAGATCCTACTAGTGAAATTTGAAAAAGTAGAGTTCGCCAAGCAAGCGCTTTTGGCAACAGGCAATGACATGCTTGCCGAATGCACGCATGACAAATGGTGGGGAGTCGGATTACCACTCTCTGACAAAGATCTTAGTGATGAAAAAATACACTGGCCTGGCAAAAACCACCATGGCCAGATACTTATAGAAGTGAGGGAGGTTGTCAGGAGAAACGATCAATACGAGCGGATGACCCAGCTCCAGTCAGTCTTTAATGAAGGATTTGAAATTAAAGAGTCAGATTTCGTGAGACCTGATCCCCTAGCACCAATACCGCTAGAGGAAGATGTTTCAGATGATTCAGATTCAGATGAAGAGTCAAGCGACGAAGAGAAACAAGAGCAGAAGGAGAGGGATGAGAGGGAAATGGCGGAAATTTTCCCTCCTGAAATCCATCGGGCTGAAAATAATGTACCATTAGCACCCCCAGCTGGCACCCCTCACCCAACTGAAGTTATAACTGAAGATGGAAATACTGATAACCAAAGACCACCCGATACCCCCACCCAGGCAGGTGCCGAATACCAAAATCCCACAGTCGCAAATACGCCAGAGCAAGACCAATCTAACGGGACAGATCAAACAAATGATCAGAACAAGGACCACGCCCACGCAGAAACACGTGGAACGAGTAAACAAAACAAAGCCGATGACGTCACCCCTCGCGGCAGGCGTGGTAAAGTGAATACAGCTAACTCGGAGCGCCCAGCTACTCGAAGCGGAAGTACCGGTCCGTCCCAACTTCCGCCCACCTCAATCTGAACACACGAGGCAGACTTGGATCTTTTCAACAGATAACGAACGTAAAAATGGCCTTCTACGAGGACTATGATGCTGTTACATCAATAATACTTGCAGACTCACGAGGAGCAACACTGGCCCCATATCTAGACCACGAAGAGATGCGTGTACAGTATTTTCCAGGCAAGGGAGTCGTGAGTATCTACGAACTTGGTAAGCCCGCACTTGATCAGTATAGGCCGCAGCACATGTTTCTCTTCGGCGGCATATGTGACTTTACATACAAGCACCAGGGCCGAGTAGCGGTGCGCTATGATGACCACCAAGCACTTGAGAATTATGTTATTGGTCGCATTGAGATGGTTCTAGAGATGATGACAACTGAATATCCCCACATCACTCCGATACTGTGTGGCGTATGCGGTATGTCACTTGCTAAATATAATGGTGAATTTTGTCGCTCTCCTGACCAATCTACGCTCAACAAAGCCATCGTCGACGTAAATTACTACATAAAAGGCCACAACTTGGACAACGGCATAACCCACCCCTACCTAACAAGTAAAGTCCACCGAGTTACCTATGGAGTTACCTGCTTTAGCTACAGGGCGCTCTATGATGGTGTCCACGCGATGCCGCACGTAGTAGAGGACTGGGCCAAGCAATTTATCAAATGCCATGAAGCCAATAAATGGTAACTTTCAAGAATTACTGCTGGCAAGTGCCACTGAAAGGTTGATTGATACACGTAATAATAAGTAACAATGCAAGGCTTGATGGATCTATATGTGTGACCAATGTTATGTTCTGTTCTGGTCCTAATATAATAATATCGAGAGTCCTGTCATGTAAACCTTATAACAGTCAAGCTCTGTTGGCTATATTTGCAGGAAGTGATAATACTGGGTTAATGCGATTAATCTTACTCTGTGCTATAACGACAAGGCTTGATGTATCTATATGTGTGACCAATGTTGTGTTCTGTTCTGGTCCTAATATAAAAATATTGAGAGCCCTGCCATGTAAACCTTATAACAGTCAAGCTCTGTTGGCTCTACTGCAGGAAAGTGACAGTACTGTGTTAGCGCGACTAATCTCACCTTGTAAGGACTTAACTAGATTGTATACGCTACCATACTCTGAGCAATATAAACCGATGGAAGGTATCCAATACATACCGTTTGATCGTGAAATATTTCAAGAAATAACTAAAAACTTACACCCAAGTAAATCATCTGGATGTAATCAAATTCCAATGCGTGCTTACATCTTATTCTTTGGCTCAGTCTGTGACCAAATGATATATGTTTTGAATATGTCGGTTGACCGAGGCATAGTGCCTGACATATGGAAAAAGGCAACAGTCGTACCGATCCCGAAAAAGGGAAACGTAATACACGCCAATAATTTAAGACCAATCTCTCTTACGCATGTAGCTAGCAAGGTACTGGAAACCCACCTGAATAATCAAATACAAGCACTTATAGAATACTACCATATAATTAACAAACATCAAGGAGGGTTCAGGAAAAACTCGTCCACAGTTGAAACAGTTGGCTTATTATTATATAAATTATCGACTAATATTAATAACAAACAAGATTCAACTATGATTTTCTACGACTATCAAAAAGCGTTTGATTCTGTGAGTCATCGTTTATTATTAAATAAAATACAGGCGTACTGCTTCCCTAAATGGTTGCACAAGTGGTTAACAAGTTATCTTAATGCAAGATATCAGAGAGTAAGAACGGGAGATAATATGTCGGGATATCTGCCAGTAGAATATGGAGTCCCTCAGGGGTCAGTCTTGGGACCTACCCTCTTTAATCTGTTTGTTAATGACATTTGTAATAATGATATCTATGGAGATGTTCTTCTTTTTGCTGACGATATTGTTTTAATTAATTCAAATAAATCAAGGGATATATTACTGGCACAGTGCCAAAGTGATAATGACCAGATTACAAACTGGAGCAAGGTAAACAAATTATCGATTAGTCTTCCTAAGACCAAATCGATGTTTATACCCTACTTACAAAGAAATGTGGTTACCATACCGGATAAGGCTATTATGATACAAGACTGGCCTATAGACTGGGTACAAGCGTATACGTATCTAGGTGTACTTATAGATAGCCGACTAAGATTCGATATGATGGCAAATAATATAATAAATAAAGCAAATGTAAGGTTGTATAATATCTATATAAATAGACACGCACTGGACTGTAGGACAAGGCTAATGCTGGTTAAGTCTATGGTTTTAAGCCATCTTGATTATGCGAACATATGTTATTTAAACTGTAATAAATCAACACTGCAACGCCTTCAGATATTACAGAACAAGGCTTTAAAATTCGCTATGAAAAAACCAAGGTATTATAATACAAACGCCATACATGCTGAGAGTAAGACAATGCTTGTTAAAGAAAGGTTATTTTTCAATGCTGTTAAATTTATGCAGAAGCAATACCATCATTGCAGGGTTGATTGGATAATACATGACGACATTGCGGTAAATTACGCACTAAGGGAAAATAGAAATTTTAATTTTAAACTAAATCGTCCCTTGGAAAACAGATTCCAAAAGTCTCTAGCGTACACTGGCATACAGATGTGGAACGAACTGGGTTATAACTATAAAGCTATCGAGGATAAATTAGTGTTTAAAACTACAATTAAGAACGCGCTATTAGGGGGTCAGATCCCCATTGAACGCTACTTTATGTGATCGCAGGTGCCTGAACTAGGGTATCCGGTTAGGTACACTTGAGTATGACGTATCTATATAGGTCCATATATGGAAAATTTAATAACTGCCAATACTATTTACTGTTTACACTTTACATTTTATATCTCATGAGAAATGATTGATTCAAACATCGATGTACTCCATGTATAATATTTATATCGTTACCATCTTTTATATAATATTTTAAATTTCATCTTCATCACATCTCATTAATTCATACTTGTTACATGTTACGTAATTAAGTTGTTTCGTTCATGACATGACTTCACAGATATATGACTCAACCGTAAGTCCACCCTCAGGGCCTGGCGGGAGATAGGGGTTACCCTAGCCATGTTTTTTTTTATGACTCTTGGCACATGCCTAAGTTGTTATACCTGAATAAAGAAATGTCAAAAAAAACAAAAAAACTGTATTTTGAACTTTATTTGCGTCTGAAATTTGGGTTATTTGAGAAGATTGGTGAAGGCGAATTGTACATTTTCTGAAAATCTGACCCATATATGATCCACCGGGTGAGCAGCAGGCGAAATATTGGGTTACAGTTTTCGCTATTTTACTATTATTTGATTTGATTAGAAAATCTTTTGTCTTACAACTTGTTTTATATCTAATATCGTGTATCCTGTAGTGTGCTTGTGTAAAACAGTCTAATCGCAATAGAGCAACTTTTCAAAAAAAGGTAATGCTTGGAAGATCTGGATCTTATCTAGAAAGCCTATTTACCGATTTGTCTATTTTCTTCATTATTGTATAACGTTGGACAAATAAAGTATTTTTCAATTCAATTCAATTTATCAAATAGGATACATATACGACAAATGGGTTGACAAACCTATGAAGTGGAACTAAATGTATTCCGGCTATTACCGTGATAACAGATTTTAGAGGGAACTCAATGGGAATTAAACAAGGGTTATACATTATGGCATTAGGTATACAAGGTACAATATTTAAGTTCTTCACCAATCCTCTCAAATACCCCACATTTAAGACAAAAATGAGCTTTAAAATGCAGTTTAACATAACAGAACTGATACCTTAAATCGATGCGATACCAAATATACTCAGATATACCCAGTATACCTAATTTGTCAGCCTAGTTTAGCAGAATTTCCTAAATGTGTAGAGCTGTCAATTGTACGTTTTCTGAAAAGCTAACCCACTATACGTGTAAGAGCACGGCGCGGGTAATTGGTGTTTAATACTTGCTGATGTTTGCTTATTTGGGTCAGATTTTCAGAAAATGTACAATTGGAGGCTCTACAGATTTAGTAAATTCTGCTAAGTAAATTGGGCTGCAATTTGGCCAATTCTAGGTAAATTTGAGTATATTCGGCATTGTATTGATTCTAGCAATCTGTTTAGTTAGGTTAAACTGTATTTTGAACTTTATTTTCGTCTGAAATTTGGGTTATTTCAGAGAATTGGTGAAAGTGAATTGTACATTTTCTGAAAATCTGACCCATTTGTATAAAAATCGTTCGTATCGGTAAATAATCTATTGTTGAGATTATATAGAGCGAGTATCTGAGTCTTAGGTTAAAATTATTGTGGACTATGACACTCATGGACATATATTCTATGTAATGATTTCTTTCTCTGTAAAACATAATTATTTGTGCTCTTTTGTTGCGATCGTAATTTTGAGTTTAAATTAAGTTAAGATCAGACTTTTCTAAGGACATCGTTGAGTACGAAATGTAGGGCTAGATATATGGTTTTCTGAATGAAATAAGTTTTCAATTCAATTCAATTTTGATTGTGGTAATGAAATAGGCTAGTGGTGTAAATAGATGGAACCTAGCAAGGGGGAAGTCTGTACACTTGTTATTGACCGAGGGAGCGCGGGAAGTTAGAGGGCGTTAGCCCGAGATCTTCTGTGCTCCCGAGGTCACTAACAAGTGTACAGAGCTTTTCACCCGAGCTTTGTTCCATATTTATTACACCCCATTAATAGATAAAAAATATAAATAATTAAAAATAAAAGAAGTAATTTACGTTTTGGGCAGACCTACTTGTTGTATGTCCCCAGGGTGACATAACTCACATGTTATGCACCACTTTGATCAAGTGTGACATACAATGCTGAAGGTATAGGAAGCAACAGCACAGGGGTGTAATAATGGCAACTCCCCTATTGAGAGCCTCGTATTGTTACTTGTCTGTTGTGTGGTGATGAAATAATAGTGTAAGGAGGAGGTAAGTGTATCCGCCCTGTGTATAGCATACAATCTATTTACCAGAAACCCATCCTTTAACTCCGCACTGAACACACGCTCAGACGTATACATATGGGTCTTTCAGAAAATGTACAATTGGCAGTTGTACACATTTAGTAAATTCTGATAAAATAGGCTGCAATTTGGTCAATACGAGGTAAATTTGAGTATATTCGGCATTGCATTGATTCTAGCTATCTCTTTGGTTAGGTTGAACTGTATTTTGAACTTTATTTTTGTCTGAAATTTAGGGTTTTTGAGAGGATTGGTGAAGGTGAATTGTACATTTTCTGTAGATCTGACCCATGTACAGGTTCCCATAGAAAGGCATGGGGAAGATTAATGAGAAACGATCATTATCTCCCACTTCATTTATACCTACGGTCGGTTTACACATTTATCCCGGGTTAAGTGCATATTTCTTGTTTAAGATTGAAGTGGTGAGAGCCTCGTGAAATTGTGTAAGACTATATATCCTGTGGATGAATAGTCTGTAGAAAAAAAAGAAAAAAAAAATCCCCCCAAAATCTATGAGCTGAACAACTTGAAGGTGTGTGTCTATATGCATGGGAAGTTGCGTATGGTTAGGTGTATTACATTATTTTCAGTTTTAATACAATTTGTACTTATGATATGCAGGAAATCCTGTGATATTATGTTAATAATTCCGGAATAAACGTTTTTAAAAACTAATAAACTAATATTTTTTTTTATATAATAAGCGATTTTAATCGTTTGTTTATTACGCCCCACCTTCTATTGAAACTATCATATCCGTCAGATTTGCCGAAAATGTACAATTCAACTTCGCCAATCTGTTCAAATAACCCGAATTTCAGAGGAAAATAAAGCTCAAAATACAGTTCAACCTTACCAAACAGATTGCTAGAATCAATACAATGCCGAATATACTTGAACTTACCTAGCATTGACCAAATTGAAGCCTAATCTCGAGGAATTGACTAAATGTGTACAGCTGCCAATTGTACATTTTCTGAAAATCTGACCCATATGGATACCTTCATTCCTATGTCTAGAATGTCCTAGCGTTAAGAAATCCTAACTCAGCATCCATTAGAGTAAGATGACTTAGTTAGACACAGCAGTGGGCAGAAAACCATGGCTATTCCTAGTTGAACTAATCCACGTTATAATAATGTTTCATTGTGCGATCTCTTGCATTTCATACTTGATCACTCTTATTTTTGACTTCAATGTACCAACATTCTGAATATCCTATAGATGTTTATATTAGAATTGCACAGATTCTTCCTATCAAATAAGGCGAAGTCAGACAAGCAATGAATGCATTTTTTGATTGGATTTTAGTTCAGATAAAGTCAAAGAGATGCACTCACACTATATGCTTTTCATTGTGCCCTGAAATCAGCTTGTCGTATTCGCGATATTCCCTCCCTGTGTGTCTTAATTCTCTCTCTTTCCCTCCCTTTTGTTAGCTGCCTTTTACAATATTTATGTTTTACTAAATCGTGCCCCCTCCCTCCCCAGTCCAGGTTCAAGGCCTCTTATATCAGATAAGAATGGTATGTCAGTGAGTGGACGCCGACTGCGCCAATGAATTTCCTGGCCCTCCTAATGGAATTATAATGGCATTTTGCTGTTTTGAGCGATTGGCTTTCCCTCAGTTTGAAGGTACTCTCTCAACTTTGGGCCTAGACTGTCCCTCTAGTTCTACCTCCATGTAAACATTTCTATGGTTAATTAAACTTGAATTGTTGTTTTTAGGATAGTCCATACTCAGACATTTATAATACTGAGTAATATCTAGTTTTGTAAATAAACATACTTACCCCCTCATCTACCTCATACGTCTCTAGCTACCTCTATTTTCCCATCCTCTGCCTCCCCTCTATCTACACTCTCCCTCCCTGCCTCCCCTCTGCCTCCTCTCTGCCTCCCTTATGCCCCCCTATGCCCCCCTCTGCCTCCTCTCTGCCTCCCCTCTGCCTCCCTATGCTCCCTCCCCTCTCCCTCCCCTCTCCCTCCCCTCTTCCTCTCCTCCACCTCCTCTCTGCCACCCCTCTACCTCCCCTCTGCCTCCCCACTGCCTCCCCTCTGCCTCCCCTCTTCCTCTCCTCCACCTCCCCTCTACCTCCCCTCTGCCTCTCCTCCACCTCCTCTCTGCCACCCCTCTACCTCCCCTCTGCCTCCCCACTGCCTCCCCTCTGCCTCCCCTCTTCCTCTCCTCCACCTCCCCTCTACCTCCCCTCTGCCTCCCCTCTGCCTCTCCTCCACCTCCCCTCTACCTCCCCTCTGCCTCCCCTCTGCCTCTCCTCCACCTCCCCTCTGCCTGCCTTCTACCTCCCCTCTCCCTCCCCTCTACCTCCCCTATGCTCCCCTTCCTCCCCTCTGCCACCCCTATGCCTCCCCTATGCCTCCCCTCTGCCTCCCCTCTGCCTCCCCTCTGCCTCCCCTCTGCCTCCCCTCTGCCACCCCTCTGCCTCCCCTCTGCCTCCCCCCTTCCTCCCCTCTGCCTCCCCTCTGCCTCTCCTCTGCCTCCCCTCTGCCTCCCCTCTGCCTCCCCTTTGCCTCCCCTCTGCCACCCCTATGCCCCCCTCTGCCACCCCTATGCCCCCCTCTCCTTCCCCTCTGCCTCCCCTCTTCCTCTCCTCCACCTTCCCACTGCCTCCCCTCTACCTCCCCTCTGCCTCCCCTCCACCCCAATATCCCCACCCCCATCCCATTACCCTGCTGCCATTATATTAGTCTAAATTACAGACACATTCCCTATTCGCGTGAGATATTATTGGAACCTGTTAGTTTTGAGATTAAGAGGGATTTGTCTGAATCCATTTAGTCTAGCATAACGTAGCCACACGCCACCGCTGGCCAGCGAGCAAGAAACGCAGCGAGAATAGATGATGGATAGACAGTTGTGCCAGCCTAGAATTTATCATTCTGAGGACGAAACAAATTTCTTGTATTTAAGCTGTAGATGAATTGAGTGGAAAGTTTCTGTTGTGGGAAGGAACTAGAATGAAATCCTAATTAACTACCAAACGCCAAAGTCATGCAGCACCAAGGTTGTAAGGCCTATCGTGCTTTCCAAGTTACAATCGGCCCACGCAAGAGGTATAAGGGTCAGATTTACAGAAAATGTACAATTGGCAGCTGTACACATTTAGTGAATTCTGCTAAATTAGGCTCCAGTTTGGACAATACTAGGTAAATTCGATTATATTCGGCATTGCATTGATTCTAGCAATCTGTTTGGTTAGGTTGAACTGTATTTTGAAATTTTTTTTCGTATGGAATTTGGGTTATTTGAGAAGATTGGCGAAGTTGAATTGTACATTTTCAGAAAATCTGACCCATAAACAAACCTAAAACTAGTCTCTAGCTACCTCTATTAAGCTAGTACCCTTTGAAAATGTAAAGTCTCCCTAGTAGAAGGGTTTCTATATAACTATTCTTAACTACAATAATTGAGTGTCTGGAAGAGGTACATCTTCGAATTAGATAATTACGAGATAATTTAGGGAATGTTCTAATCCCATAGTTGTATTCGGTAAATGGATTAGGAATGCAACTCTACTTAAAACTAACTTTGTACTACCTTACATTAATTGTATTGTCACTTATCACATTATGCTATTTTTTATAAGGGACCCCAGGAAGAACTCATTGTGAACTCAATGCGACTGATACGTTGAGAGGGACCGCTCCCTTTTCGATAATTCATTATATTGATGTATATGTTTATTGAATAAAAGTTGTTATATATATATAAACTTAAACTGTCCGAGTTATCTGACATTAAGCTGTGAGTATGTAACGTTGTTCTTACCTCCAACTGTCAGATCAATCTGGATTATTAGTAAACGATGCTTACCTACAAGGAAAGAAAACAGACTATTTAATGAGCAGCAAACAGTGAAAGGCTTATGAATGAACAATACTTGGTAAATTCGTGAATATTGGTATTTCATTGATTCTAGCAATCTATTTGGCTAGGTTGGACTGTATTTTAAAATTTATTTTCGTATGAAATTTGGGTTATTTGAGTTGTTTGAGAAGTTGAATTGTACATTTTCTGAAAGTCTGACCCATAAGTGGTTTTATATATATGACAAGTTATATTGCTATCGCATTCAACATAGTGAGTTCTGCATAGTAAAAAGCAACATTGTATTATGGTTAAACATGGGAGTATCACCCTTACTTATATCAGTATATGTGATGTGTTTCAGGAAAATGAGTCATAAGTCGCAAAAAAAGATATTTTAAAAGTGTTTTTTCCACAAGATCACATTATTGGAATGTTCTGAATTTTTAGGGGTTGATGACTCATGGTTACATCATTCGATGTATCAAATATCAGGACAATTTATCCTTTCGTTTTAAAGGTCCTCATATGGACTACATTTAGTTACTTTACTGTTTATTGACCCCTAGAAATATTGGAAACTTTTTTTTTCAAAAACGAAAATATCAAACTTAAAATCTAGAAATACTTATTAGATTATTAGACTGGTTACTATCATTGGAATCAGCTTGATCTTATCTTTTCAAATATAATGGTATCTCAAAATCTATTTTTTGCGACTTATGACACATTTTCCTAAAACACCTCACATATTTTCAAACCCATTATGACAACAGGACACGACGAAAAACACTATAATAGTTTGTTTTGTTTTAAGATTTTTATTCAGCTAGACATTATGCAACAGGTACACTATTCACAGAAAAGCTGATTTAAATCAATAATAGAAAATATTAGAAAAATATTAGAAAACACTTCATTGAAATATCTCGCAACGTACTCGTGATATTATGAGTTTATTTATACAAAATTCATATAGTACCAATCGTTTAATTAATGACAAAAATATTCAAGATATACACAAAAAATAGTGAACGTGTATTAAACTGTTAATATTTTCCTGAGTAAAAATATGTTTTAAACAGAATGTATGTGATAATATTTGACTGATCAACACGTTGATAAGAACATGAAAATAGAAATATTAAAACTCAAAATTGATATGCTTGAGTTTTCTTTAGATGCAATACAATAAGAACGTTCGGCAGGCCTAACCTACACATGAACGTAAACGTATCCGTATCTCTGACAAACATTAAAAGGAAGAAAGAGGTTCAGCAAAACATAGCGGGAAAAACGTAACATAACATATCAAGTAAAATGTTTCATCTAACAATCTTTTTTTATATGTAAAAATGCGACGTAATTCACAAAAAAGTTACGGACCTGGTTGGGTAATTGAGATAGGTTTGCTTGCAGAAACTCCCTAATATCTCCATACATATATACTCTGTTAGTCTGTATCTCTTATATGGGTCAGATTTTCAGCAAATGTACAATTCAACTTCACCAATCCTCTCAAATAACCAACATTTCAGACGAAAATAAAGTTCAAAATACAGTTCGACCTAACCAAACAGATTGCTAGAATCAATGCAATGCCAAGTATTCTCGGATTTACCAAGTATTGACCAAATTGCACCCTAATTTAGCCTAATTTAGTAAATGTGTAGAGCTGCCAATTGTACATTTTCTGAAAATCTGACCCATATAATAGAGCGAGGTAGAGTTATTCAGTCCAGTATCATCATAATGATAATAATTACTCCGGAGCTCCCCAAGAGCCAGAGCTCACATAAAACAATACTTGAGAGCTGAGGTGCAGGAGGAAGATAAGCACACGCAGAGGACGGCAGGCCAGATGGGACCAACTCTCACAAATTAATCACACAGATTAAAGAAACTGAGTAATAATATATACTTATTCAGGGGAAGGTCGTTTTTCATGCAACATGATCCATTAGATGGAAACCTGATACATTCACCCCAGGGGATTATATATCCATTTGGCTCATTGTTCTATCCTTTGCAGTTTTAAAGTATGTGGTTTACCACCAAGAGAAGATAAGTGGGTCAGATTTTCAGAAAATGTACAATTCAACTTCGGCAGTCTTCTCAAATAACCCAAGTTTCAGACGAAAATAAAGTTCAAAATACAGTTCAATCTAACCAAACAGATTGCTAGAATCAATGCAATGCCAAAGATACTTGAATTTACCTAGTATTGACCAAATTGCAGCCAGATTTAGCAGAACTTACTGAATGTGTACAGCCAAAGAGGTTCAATACTAATAGTATATAAACTCTTTGGTACAGCTGCCAATTGTACATTTTCTGAAAATCTGACCTAAGTATGATATTTGTATGGGAGTCCTGATAAAATGATATCCAGCATTTTGATATTTTTTCTGTGTTTTTGTCCGTATTGCAATGATTAATAGAAAATGGGATACTGGTTTATAGATTAGGCGTTGATATATGATATTCTCCTAATAACGAGGGACTTTCTACACAATAGGGGATTTGCATAGCCGCCTTTTTTAACAAGGAGAGAAGAAAGAAGAAATAATCACAATTTTAACAAAGAGAGAAGAAAGAGAGAAGAAATTATTACATAATATATAATGTATATCATGTACATCTTCGATCACCGTCATGATGCACCGTCATGATGCACCGTCATGATGCACCGTTATCTTCTTTGTTTCGTTTGTAAGATGTGTTTTGTGACGGTGGTCCGATGTCTGGTACAACGTCGAATATGAATTCGACAGTTTTATTTTAACACGGACAGAGACAGGGGAAAGAGAGAGAGGGAGGGAGGGAGGGATGCAACAGAGAATGGAAATCAGAGCTAGAAAGTGGATATTAATTGGATGAAATCTGGTGAAAGAAAATTGTGATTTGATGAGTTTTATTCACCATAGCCTGGTTTTCATGAATTTTGTTTATATTTTTTTCCGGATTTTTCTATTGTCGACCTGTTTCCACACTCTATTTAAGTCAAACGCTGATGGAAATAACCCACATACAGCGCTTACCTCTGTTAGCGTTAACAAATGCATTTTGACTAGACCTTTCTGGTAAATATACATAATATACAAGCGAAGAGATGTCTGGTGATCATTTAAAACAATAATTCGCCCCGGAAGGTCTTCTAACTTCTCTGTATGAATCGGTAAAAGATTTTCCAGTCCCTAAAGGATTTACAAATTGCAGAATTAAAGTTTGACCCTATGCTCTTAATTTCTAAACTAGGCATGAAAATGATAGATGATACGTATATCTGGGTATGTTTTATATTGCGTTGATTCTGTTCTGTTATGTTAAATTACATTTTAAGCCGACTTATTGTCTTAAATTTGCACTATTTAAGAGGTTTCGTGAAGGTGAATTGCACGTTTTCTGACAATCTGACCCATATATGAAATATGGTACACATATATAGCCACTGATGAGTATGCGGAAATCTGTACATACAGAATATACATACATACAACCGTTTGGGGTGGTGTCTGATTGCAGGAAAATCCATATATGATAATCCCAAGTCCCTCGGAAACTAGCCCAGTTTTCAGGGGTTAAATCAGAAATTCCTCTGGGGTCGGGTATAGGGGCTTAGCCGGTGACCATTGACCGATCAGGGTATGCATATACATATCTACCCAGAGCCTTGTGGCCCCATGACAGATATAAATGTATAATCAAGCAGCGTGTCAGGAAATACATACTACTGGAATCAACCAACCCGAATAGAAGCTGATATCTCTAAACAGTTGTTTAGCACCCATTTATTCATAGATTAAAATCTTCTGTTAAAAAGAGAGTATGTAGGCCGACTCAAATACTCCGCATTTCGTGTGTATTGGCCAGATTTTGTGAAAATCTAACCTAACAAACCCAATAGCACACAGATTTATAAACACCCATGTTTTTTCTCTATTGCCCAGAAAGATTGTTTAAATTTCACAAAAAATGAAACAAGCCCACTAACTAGCACACATATTTGTAAGCATGCAGTCATGTACGTTACAAGTGTCACGCAAAGATGTATTTTAGATGCTAGATTAATAACACACGCAATCATACAGAATAAAACCTTTTTAAAAATATAAATAAATAACACACACAAAATCCTGCACATTTGAATGAAGTTTGAAGTTTTCTGATGATATAGTGGCATCTGGAATCCCTAAACACCCGGTCCTGCCCCAAATCCGGTAGAACGTGGGTTGGGAATTGATTTTCGGGTTGTCTTGCAATAGGCCCAGGGCTACAGGAGACAGTGAGGTATAGCTCTGTGCCCAGATTGTGTCAGTTTATTGGTGTATTCAGCTTTGGTGTTCTATCGATTTGTTTGTTTGTACACAGAACTGCTATGTTGGGTAGCACCAGTCTCATCGGATGGATCTATGTGGGTGCCATGTGAGCTAAATGACCAATATGTCATTGAATGGAAAGAATCCATGTGTTAGACTCAGTCTAGGTTCAGATATGAGAGAGTCCCTTCAACCTAAGGGAATGCCTCTCGCTCCAAACCGCAAAGTGCTACTATAATTCCAACGGGACCGACCACAAAATGTCATAATAGTCCCATTAGGACGCCTAGTCCTAGAAATAAACAATTAGCAAATAACCTAAATTTAAGACAAAAATCAGGTTCAAAATACAGTTGAACATAACCAGACAGATTTATTGAATGAATTCAATCCAGAATATACTCAGATATACCTAGTATTTATCACCCTAATTTAGCAGAGTTTGAGAATTGTGTAGAACTGTAGATTGTGCATTTTCTGAAAACCTGACCCATACATTGAAGTGAGAGTAGTATACCACGCTGGGGGTCAGTGCACGGTAAACAGATACAATTTGAGTCGGAAACAGCCGGTTTGTATATATATGATGTATTACCGACAAATGGGTCACAAGTCGCAAAAAATGGTTTTTGAGATATTTATTTATTTGAAAAGATGAAATCAAGCCGATTCCAATGACAGTAAACATGAAGCACATCTAAGAAGTATTACTATATGTTGTGTCTGATATTTTTATGTTTGAAAAAAAGTTTGCAATATTTCTGGGTGCGTAATTACCAGTAAAGTAGGGAGATCAGTTCCCACCGATAGTGTCACCATTGTAAATAACAGGCAAATAAAAGTAACAACAGCAACAACAAAAAATGTAGTCCATAGGATGACCTTCAAAACGCAAGGATTTATCAGATTTGGTACATAGATTCATCTAACTAAATGCGCTAACCGCTCCAACAATCAGAACATTCCAACAAAGTCATCCTGTGAATAAACTACTTTGGAAAATTTCAATTTTGCGACTTGTGACTCATTTTCCTGAAACACATATTGTATTGAGCTGAACCAGAATGAAAACGGTCATGTTTGATGTTCACAAGTTCTAACTGCTGAGCCAACCGTCTCTGTGGCGCAATCGGTTAGCGCGTTAGACTGTTAATCTAAAGGTTGGTGGTTCGAGCCCACCCAGGGACTTGAGTTTTTGTGCCTAGCATAGACCGTTGGTTTCATTGTTTGAACCTGAATTAGTCCATGTCGCGATGTGATATTGATTGAGCCGATTAGGAAATTGAGAAACATGCTTGCGTGTCGTACTAATAAACATTTATAGCCTATGGTACTTTTTTTTAAGGAAATAATTATTTGTGATGTTACAGTTAATTTTTGTTTTACTAGTATGTTCTACCTTTATGTCAGCTTGTACATACAGGTACAGATTATTTTAAAGTTCGAAAATTGTATTTTATTTGCAAAACATAATACATAAATGGATCTTAAAGTATCAATTAAAACGACTACTTGAACTCGAAATATGAATTTTAAGATTTAGCTGATTCTAATGGTGGTAAACATTAGGGCATCTAAGAAGCGTTTCTACATTTTAGGTTTGATATATTTATGTGTCAAAAAGGAGTTTAAAATATTTCTAGGTGTGAAATTACCAGTAAAATAATAAATTGTACTCCCTATAATGAGCTTCAAAACGCAAGTATATATGTATTCACTCTCCTGAAATGTGGTACATGAATTCAAAGAAGATTACTAAAATAAGATCTTGTGAATAAATCCTTTTGAAAAGATTCATTTTTGGCGACTTTTAAATCATTTTACTAAAACACACCACATGTAATATAGGTATTTGTATTAAGATATTTTCATTCAGCACAAACCATTATGTAACGAATACACTGCTGACTACTATAACTGAAGTATATTATGTAGAAAAAATGAAAAATTGATCATTTTTAGTTATTATACACAATGATATTAAGAGCAATACAGATTTTTAAAACTATCACTGACGCATCGTTCATATCATGACAGTCTTGTAGGTTTTTCTCTTTTGATCCATTTTTCAAATAATCTTAGAAGTCAAAAGACAAGAAACCACAGTAAACATTTCCCTTACTGCATCTTTATATAAACATCATACATCCACATAATAACACTAACAACATGAGAGATGTAATACAAATTAATAGGAGAAACTTAGTGCAAGCACCAGCATCCACATCCATTCTTATCAGGTCCATAAAATGGCGTCTATATTGAAAGAGCAAGCTGATAAGACACTATTCCGACAAGTCAAGTGCTAGTCGGCCCATTCCTCAGTCTCCACTTCCAAAAATCCCCTTGTATGTGGCCTCGCCGTGGTTATATGTAAATAACCTTGGCACGTGGGCAGAGCAGCTCATTACTGGGGAGGTGCTCGCACAGACAGGATCTAATCATTACAGATGTCCCCGGGTTTGTGAGGGTCAATGCAAACACTTGGCAAGTGACCCAACATGTTGGTAAGGATAGGCAGCGCCATGCAACGCACACATCAACCAGCAGGTCCACATTTATGGGTCAGATTTTCAGAAAATGTACAATTCAACTTCGCCAATCTTCTCAAATAACCCAAATTTCAGACGAGAATAAACTTCAAAATATAATTCAACCTAACCAAACAGATTGCTAGAATCAATGCAATGCCGAATATACTCGAATTTACCTAGTATTGACCAAATTGAAGCCTGATTTAGCAGAATTTACTAAATGTTCTACAGCTGCGAATTGTACATTTTCTGAAAATCTGACCCACATAAAGGGTTCCACTATATTGCATGTACTATATGGACTCGGATAGTAAGCACGATTGAAGAGCAAGCTGGTATCATGCAAAATGTAGGGTTTTAAAAATGGGATGAATGTGGGTCGGTTTTCCAGAAAATGTACAATTGGCAGCTCAACACATTTGCTGAATTAGGCTGAAAAATGAAGAATACTGGGTATATCTGAGTATATTTGGCATGGCATTGATTGAAAATATCAGTTCTGTTATGTTAAACTGCATTTTGAAGCTCATTTATGTCTTAAATACGGGTTATTTGAGAGGATTGGTGAAGGCGAATTGTCATTTTCCGAAAATCTGACCCATGTGTAGTATTTGCACAGTGAACAGTTTATATGCTAGCATACATCATCCTACATATTCCATACAATATACTATACGATTTCATGATCTTAAGTAACATTTTCATTTTGTATTTCTGTCAAGTGGACTTCTTATGAGGACCATCTAATTAGAAAGTATCAATTTGGCATCGTGTCGTAAAAACAAGTTGACTTAATGAATGTACAGAACCTCTAGAATTGCTGACAAAGTGTGAATAAAGCTAAAACATAGAACAGAGCGAGTACATGGGTCGGAGGTGAAATTCATAGATGATTTTCCAAGCCATCTTCAGGATTATCTACAAAGGCATGTATATCTATAGGGCGTATATGTTGATTTGGATTATGGATGCATTTCATAAATTCCCAAATTAAATCTGATGTAATTGATTACAGTGACAAACACATATCTTTTCATGTCAAACATTCTGGCTGTCGTTCTACTATTTGAATTGCTTTGATATATGAGGACCTCTATATGTCCAGATATATGGTCTCTAGCGATTCTGCGAAAGTAAATACTGCGAAACTGCGAATACTAGTCCTCCCAAAGCAGGGCGAGATTCTACTAATCTGACTGAGGAAATGCAGGAAGTAAATAACTAAATTCCCTGAAACCCTGTTGTTTTTAATAATCGTACTGAACTTATGTATTTTATCATCTTGTACAATGTGAAGAGCTGACCAAAAAACTCCAAAAAACTTGTGTAAATACTATCTGAATTGTGGACCAATAGTTCCATTGATGTGTCCAACCGACAATATCAAATGTCAGTGCTAATAATCTGGCTAGCGTCGGTAAACAAATTTAACTTTAAATGGACTTTAAAAAATTTAAACTTAAATGTTCTCTATGCTTAAAGCAATCTATTGTATAATTTTCATGAGTCTGTGAGAATATCAATGTATCATCGAAACCAGCTCAATAAAATTTCTTTAAAAAAAAAGCTCTGCGTTGGAGGATGCGAATACTTAGTCCAAAGGAAGCATGAAGATATATGGACACTACATATAAATAATAATATATGTTAAATAAGTCATAATTTGCAGCACCTGGAACTAATTTGGTTATAGCGACGACTCTGTCTTTTAACTGCAAATGAAGGTCACTTTTTAACTTCCTGGGAAACATAAAACCGAAACTAATATTGAGGAAGTTTACCTGCTGAGATTAAATTGTGAACTTATTAAAAATGTTATCAAAATATCAAATTCTCATTACTTCGCCTAAAGATGAAACAAACTTTGACTTGACAAACTTTGACATATAATATAATATGATATAGTTCCGTATATTGCTGATTGATATATTAATTAATCTCATATTTCCAATTAAACCGAAAGTGACTATTTGAATAGGCAAAGAAGGTTAGATCTGCTGAGCTTGAGTTATGGGTCAGATTTTCAGAAAATGTACAATTCAATTTCGCCAATCTTCTTAAATAACCAACATTTCAGACGAAAATTAAGTTCAAAATACAGTTCAACCTAACCGAACAGATTGCTAGAGTCAATTCAATGCCAAATATATATACTCGAATGTACCGACTATTGACCAAATTGCAGCCTAATTTAGCAGAATTTACTAAATGTGTACAGCTGCCAGTTGTACATTTTCTGAAAATGTGACCAGAAAGTGTCGTTTTCTCAAGTTGTAAAACTGTTTAGCTCAGCAAAATAGTCCAAAGTCTGTGTCTAGTCTGTTTATTTCCATCTTAATTTGCATAATCTCTTCCACATACAATACTTTTTATAATATCTAAACAAAGGAATCAATCATGAATAACTATATGCAGTAGGACCAAATGTTATTGTCTAGAAGGCACTTGAAACTTTAAACCTCAATACTTTCATGCAGTAGTGATCGTATAAAGGTTAATCTAATACAAATTAATTAAAAAAAACACATAATGTAACGGATATCCCACATTTCATGTTGGTAATAATTAAACTTTTCTAATAAGACAGATGATATCAATGGTTTCTTAAGCTATTAAAGCTGCACTCTAAAGGGTGGTCTCCACTGACTGCGGGAAGCTTGCGGTAAGACTTGCGATGGTTTGTGCTGGTTCTGTAGGTGCAAGGTGAGGAATGATGAGGTCCTGCCTACATGGTCAGTGAAATGTGTAGGCAGGACCTTGCCACTCCTTACCAACACAGCACCATCGCAAGGCTTACCACAAAGCTTACAGCAGAGCTTACCACAGCCAGTAGAGACCACCCTTAAGGAAACTCCGATCCAATAACTAATACTTTTTGTCCCTTTCCTGTCAAACCAATACATCATTTGACCATTATTTTGTAGGATTTTGCCGCATGGTTACATAAAGGTACACACTTATATTTGGGAGACCCTTACGATTCCTTGCGATTTCTACAACCACTAGAGGACAATCTCATGTTAAATCTTTTTTTTAGTTTTAAAGAAAAATGTTTTATTTGCGAACAGTTTTGGGGTAAGCTGGAAACAGGAAAACCTGACTCCTGGAAGCCGTTTATAACCCATTTGTAACGCAATCGCAATATACTCCATAAGATGACCTTAAGAATGCATAGATATATTTAATACATTGCCATGAAATTATGTACCTGTATTGATGGTACCAGCAGCATTAAAATTAAGCACCCTAAAGATTAGAATAATCCAACAAAGATATCTTATAACAAAACTCACTTTGAAAAGTATCCATTTCGTGACTTATGAATTATTTTACTGAAACACATCACATATATGTTATCAAATGTACATCCATTAATTCATCGCTTCCCATCGCAAGCGACAATACCAAACCCGTAAACTGCCAAACAATTCCATCCGTATCTCATCGCCACACGACAATCGTAACTCCAGCCATGGGACTTCAGACTCCCCCCGATATTCAGCATTATTATCACTATTACTATAAACCCCTTTCACTCTAATTTACCCCAGTCGCCCCTGATTCCATCTAACAATCTTTGCGTGTCAATCGGGTCTCCCATGTGTCCGCTCGATTTTCTCCAATTTAATATGGCCGTGCACTAATCGCCAAGCAAGACCGAAGCATACTTGGCCAATCAGAAAGGATTTGGGCGGCTAGTAATTGAAGATAAGGCAAGGGAAAAGCTCTAGGTTGTCATTTGTTCTCGCGTGTTTGCTTAGTATGGATTCTATTATAGTTTATTGCAGCGTGTTCGCCCAATCCTCTTTGTGCCCTGCTCCCTTCTGTGATTATTAATTCTGCGCCAACCATATGGGGGAGATTTACAGAAAATGTACAATTCAACTTCGCCATTCTTCTTAAATAGCTCAAATTTCAGACGAAAATAAAGTTCAAAGTACAGTTCAACCTAACCAACCAGATTGCTAGAATCAATGTAATGCAAAATATACTCGAATTTACCGAGTATTGTCCAAATTCGAGTCTAATTTAGCAGAATTTACTAAATGTGTACAGCTGCCAATTGTACATTTTCTGAATATCTGACCCGTATCTGTTGGATTGCGTCTTGTTGTACGGTTGGGCTTGATGCTGCTGGATTCCCCTGAAGATGATGTCATATGGCTGATGCTGCCGCAACCCTGCCCACACCCAGCCGATTTGCCCCCCGATTGCTCGCCGATTTGGGAATCCAGATGAATCCTATGATTTCATTTCAAATCCTGCATGATTTATGCTTTTGAAATAAAATAAATCTGGATTGGAAATGAAATCCTAGAATTCACCGGGAAGACATCTAATCGCAAAGACAAACTATAAGTAGGTATCCATGCTATTCGGCTAAAACCCTGCCTACACACAGCCGATTTGCCTCCCGATTTCCCCCGATTTGGGTCTTCCAATGAATCCTAGGGTTTTATTTCCAGTCCTGATTTATATTATTTCAAAAACATAAACCAGGATTTGAAATGAATCTGTTCCCCACCTGAGGATGGCAACAAATAAGCCTTGGGAGGAGTTAAGGGTGGTCTCCACTGGCTGTGGTAAGCTCTGCGGTAAGCCTTGCGATGGTTTGTGCTGGTTCTGTAGGTGGAGAGGAATGACTAGGTCCTTGCCTACATGGTTCACTGGCCATGTGGGCAGGACCTCACCACTTCTCACCATCACATCACCATAGCAAGGCTTACCGCAGAGCTTACCGCAGAGCATACCGCAGCCAGTGGAGACCACCTATTATTACACCCCTGTGATGTTGCTTCCTATACCTTCAGCATTGTATGTCACACTTGGTCAAAGTGGTGCATAACATGTGAGTTATGTCACCCTTGGCGCATACAACAAGTAGGTCCACCAAAAACTTAAATTACTTCTTTTATTTTTAATTAATTATATTTTTTATTTATTAATGGGGTGTAATAAATATGGAACAAAGCTCGGGTGAAGTCTGTATATTTGTTAGTGACCTCAGGAGCGCAGAAGATCTCGGGCTAACGCCCTCTATCTTCCCGCGCTCCCTCGGTCAATAACAAGTGTACAGACTTCCCCCTTGCTAGGTTCCATCTATTTATCCTCACCTATCCTCACTCCCCCTACCGTCAACCTGCCACACCACTGTACAGCTCGCAGCGCCCTCCCACGGGACGCCATCAGACCTCAGTTATGACGTCATAAGTTGCTGGCGGTCGGCGTGGGGGTGGTGCATATAAGGTGGAAGAGCCGAGGGAAGGGGGAGGGCTGTGTGATGGAAGACGGACCTCATTATAGCAGTTGAAGGTTTTGTCCATTTCTCGGTGCGAGTGCCGAAGTCGCCTGTTACGAAAGCTGCGAAAATTATGCCATCATTTCTTCTCCTTCTCGTCGTCTGTCGCGTCGGCAGTACAGTTTTATATTTTGATCGCCGGGAAAAGGGGAAGAGATCGATTCTCGGCGAAAATTAGCTTCGTGAGGGAAGGGTCGGCGACGGAAAATACTGGCCAAATTATATCTCTGTGCTCTCTGCAGCTGTTTGAAATAAAACCAACAGATTTGGAATGGAAGCTGAACAAGAGGTTGATCGGATATTAAAAAGCCATCAATTGCGCAGATATTCAAAACCTGCCATTTTACATCTGTGTCTTCTTTTTCAAAACATTCAGTGAAGCTATTTAAATACATCCGCTTGAAGAATGACATCGATCCTATCACTATCCATTTCCAAAAGACTATAGTTCAAAATAATATGGCTTGGGAGATATGAGACAACCTTCCGGCAAAAACGTATATCTTTGTCACTTATTACCTGATATCATTTAAGAAAGGAAGCCTTTAAGTAAATTGGAAGAGATATATAATTAATACCGTGCAATACCACTTTGTAAGCTATCTCATTTGTTACACTACATTTGGTAGATTATATTTTTTGTAATGATTTAGCTGCGCATAATCGTGTCGCAGATCGTATCGCCTCATTCTCCTTAAAACTCTAACCTCTTATCTCGAGCATAACTATAATTGCTAGCAGTTGTGTCGCCTTCTTCATTTCTTTTTATCTCCGACCAGAATTTCATTGGAGAAAATTGAAGTGGGCGAAGGCACCGATTTGAATCGCCCTCTGATAAGGTTTATTTTTCCTTCTCGATTCCCTTTTGGGCCGGGTGAATCAAATTGGTATTTGAGGAGTTGTCGGAAAGAAGCGAGGGCCTCTGTGTATTATCACAGTCACTAGGGTCTCTGGGAAGATCGGAACAACTTGTATCTGTAAAATTTCCCCGTATTTTGGGGGAGGGTGGGGGTTAAGGCGGGAGGGGGAGGGGGGAGCGGGATGCTAAGGATGGGTGGATTTGATAGAAGAAGTAGGGAAGTGGGGAGGATGTAGAGGAAGATTTGAATGAAGGAGGATGACTGACATACAGACAGAGGAGAGAGGAGAGAGGAGAGAGGAGAGAGGAGAGAGGAGAGAGGAGAGAGGAGAGGGGAGAGAGGAGAGAGGAGAGAGGAGAGAGGAGAGAGGAGAGAGGAGAGAGAGGAGAGGGGAGAGGGGAGCGAGGAGAGAGGAGAGAGGAGAGAGGAGAGGGGAGAGAGGAGAGAGGAGGGGGAAGAGGGGAGAGAGGAGAGAGGAGAGGGGAGAGAGGAGAGAGGAGAGAGGAGAGGGAAGAGGGGAGAGAGGAGAGAGGAGAGAGGAGAAAGGAGAGAGGAAAGGGGAGAGAGGAGAGGGGAGAGAGGAGAGGGAGAGAGGAAAGGGGAGAGAGGAGAGGGGAGAGGGGAGAGGGGAGAGAGGAGAGAGGAGAGAGGAGAGAGGAGGGAGGAGAAAGGAGAGAGGAGAGAGGGGAGGGGAGAGAGGAGAGATGGCACAGGGGAGGAGAGAGAGGACAGAGGAGAGGAAATAGGAGAGAAATACTGTATATGGGTCAGATTTTCAGAAAATGTACAATTCGCCTTCACCAATCCTCTCAATTAACCCACATTTAAGACAAAAATGAACTTCAAAATGCACTTTAACATAACAGAACTGATACTTTAAATCAATGCGATCCCAAATATACTCAGATATACCCGGTATTTACCATTTTTCAGCCAAATTTAGCAGAATTTCCTAAATGTGTAGAGCTGCCTATTGTACATTTGCTGAAAATCTGACCCATATCTGGGTCATATTTTCAGAAAATGTACAATCGGCAGGTCTACACATTTAGCAAATTCTGCAGGGCATCAGGCCATTCAACCACCATGAATCCCCTTGAGTGCATGTTTGTAAATAATAGAGAAATTCATAAGAGTACCCTGTTGATATCACCCTGAGTGCTAACGTCTATTTCAAATAGGTCTGTGAAATCAAGCATGGACATTCTCTTCGTAATGAGCGATAACACTTACTGTAAGGTACCTTCCGTGTTAGCAGCAGTGTTTCAGAACATCCTGTATTTTTTTAAACATATTTTATTTCGGAAGACAATTCCATAAAGGTTATGGTACGTTTCAAGTTTTCGAAAGTCCACATGCAACAAAAGGTTATATATATATAATGGTATAAGCTACACAAAGATAACGATTTACTCTACGAGAAATTATCCAGTACGGTTACATTACAGTATTATAACATGTTTTTGGATTTTTTGGCCGTGCTAAAAACAATGCATAACCAGTCCGCATAAGGTTTTTAAAACTACGACATTCCTTAATCTGTATCATGTGCTAACAATGATATAATTATTTCAGATAGTCATTGTAATTCCACATAGCAAGTGTAGCATTTAAACTCATTATTTAACCTAACGAGTGCAATACGGTTGTTTCTTCACACCTGATAAATAGCTTCACAGAACTTTATATGAGGATATGTATCATAAAGACTAAAGCACTAGACTGACTAGACTAAGAGAGATGGGAGTAATGTATTATAATATCTAACAGAGTGCTTAGGTCTGTGTAATGCGTTTGCCTTTCTTTGTCAGACTTATGTATATGCATGCAAATGCTGTCTATCGTTAGGTAATTTGTCTTTGTTCATTCCCAGCACCGGCACTGTAGCGAGATGCATTATATCAATATTAATATATTTTATCCGTGGATATATTAGGATGCGGAGCCTCTGTGCTCCTGCCATAACTTCATATAATTGTTCCTGTAGACAGCATTCTCTCTCTATGGATCTCTGTCATAAAACGTGTCAGAAATCTCTGGTGTTTTTCTAATCTTTTAAATGTTTGCTGGATTCAGGATTGCAGTTGCAGTTTTTTGTGTTATTTTATTTTGACAAATCTGGAGTTATCTGGAGTCAGGTTTTCAGAAAATGTATAATTGGCAGCTCTACACATTTAGGAAATTCTGCTAAACTAGGCTGAAAAATGATGAATACCGGGTATAGCTGAGTATATTTGGTATCGCATTGATTTGAAGTATCAGTTCTGTTATGTTAAACTGCAAGTTGAATCTCATTTATGTCTTAAATGTGGGCTATTTGAGAGGATTAGTAAAGGCGAATTGTACATTTTCTGAGAATCTGGCTCATAGACTATAAGCTGTTCTGTCAGGACAGGAACTCAGTGGGTCAGTCTAGGCTCAGAGCCTATTGGATCCCTTCAATCTGAGGGAAACTCAGAGCAAAATCTCATCTTATTAAGACGGTATAATCGGCCAAGAAAATAACCAAACCGAAATCCCCATACGGCAACAATACCACAGGATACACTTTCTATTGTCTCCTTTAAGAAAGAAAAATCATTGGTTATCTCTCACGACCATGGTCTATAAAAGGTAGCTGTAAGAAAATTAATATAGCTGGTCCTCACTGTATATTTGCAAGGCGGGGGTGAGTTATGAACTCTCCTCCTGGAGCGGAGAGAAAAAGAGAAAGGAATAAAAAAGCCCAATAGCATAATGAACAACAACAGAGTCATTATATGCTTGGATGACGCAAGCAAAAATTCCCATTTGAGACTTTGGTTCTTTTAATAAATAGGATGGTCCAGTAAAGGGGCTTTGCATAATGGGATAGTGCTGCGAATTCTTGTACGTTTGGATCGTCCGCTGTTACTTCTATAACACCAAGTTAGTAGGGGAATTTCTATTTAGATGAGAGTCATTAAAGTAAAACTTACTATAATGAATTACAATGGCTTTAAAATTCTATGTGTATTAGTAAATTAGTGTACACAAGTATCTGGAGGAATTTCTTAATATAATATTTAAACTTATTGTATTTTCCATACTTGTGGTAATTGTAACGTACCAATTCAGGTTTTGCTATACAATAGTTACAAATAAAAAACTAGAGAAATGACGAGTTTTCTTTGGGGTAAAACGGATTTCTGTTAATGAAAACTACTTCAAGTCGGGGATATGGTGGTAAGAAAAATGTAGAAAACCAAACAAAACAAAGAATTACAAAATGACACATTTTAGCATTGTAGAAGCAAAGATGGCAGGATATTTTGAATGAACTCGTTGTAAAAAGTAAAACAAATAGAACATTAACTAAGAGTATAGAGCTACTGATTGTAGACGTGACAACAATGGTAGTACAGGACTCACTATGAATGTTCCTAGGCACAGCTCACGGGTGTTAATTTTCCTTTTTTCTATACACCAAAGAAAACATCTCAAAGCTTGATTCACTCTAGGTCCAAACCCTCAGATCAGATAAGCATGGTATGTCAGTGATTGGACGCCTACTGCGCTAATCAGTTCACTAGCCTAGAACTCGGTGATTTAATGGGAATATAATGACATTTTGCGGTCTTAATGGAATTCTAATGACACTTAGCGGTGTGAGGCGAGAGGCTTTCCCTTCGATTGAAGGTACTCCCTCGACTTTGGGCCTAGACTTTATTGTACATGTTGTTGTGACAGAGTCCATCCATAAAGGCCTCTATTCACATTCTATAAGAAAAATCTAAGAACAAGAAGCATCGGCCTCGTCTTAACAAGACGTAATCTATGACAAGTAACTGTCACTTCCTGATAAATTCGGGTCTCGCCAAGCAGAATCCATCAGGAAAAGAGATCCACTTTTCTTTATAGTCATGGTAATCGGAGGTTGATATATCATAGTGTATAGCGCAGCTGGTAGTACAGCAGTTTGCATACAATTTTCTTTATATATGCAGATGAAGGCAAGAGTAAAAAGTGATGTATACACCGCTTCCCCATAGAAACTTGCGTCCGTGAATATGTATGAGTTGACATGTACGTTCCTATAAGGGCCGGATTGTTGGAAAGTGTACAATAACACAAAACTTGAAATAAATTCTGCTAAATTAAGCTGACAACTAATAAACACTTGCTATATCTGAATATATTTAGCATTGGGTTCATTAAAAAATACATTCAGTTAAGTAGAATTTTATTTTGAACCTGATTTTTGTCGTGAATTTTGGTTATTCGCGAGCGATGGTAAATGCCAATTGTACATTTTTGATGACTTGACCCAAGGCAGTTTCATTTGCTGGTGGATATAAACCGCCCATTTAGGGAGCATAGCACCATCAGGGCATTCATCATAGATAAGATTAAGACACTCAAGTCTACTGCTGTGCCACATCATTGTTGTACTACAGGTTTTAAAGCTCTCGTATTGTGCATATGCGCATAAAATGACTGCAAGTACATGGCTTTAATATCTCCTTAGAGCTTGTTTTTCTCCCGATGCAAATTCTCCCTTCTCTTTAGAATTGAATGGTTGATCTTTGATTATATGGATGAAGATAGAATGGAAATCTGTTTGGTTATTTCGATATCCGCAAGTTTTCCTAAGGCATAGTCAGTGACATATGGGTCAGATTTTCAGAAAATGTACAATTCACCTTCACCAATCTTCTCAAATAACCCAAATTTTAAACGAAAATAAAGTTCAAAATACAGTTCAACCTAACCAAACAGATTGCTAGAATCAATGAAATGCCGAATACATTCCAATTTACCTAGTATTGACCAAATTGCAGCCTATTTTTGCAGAATTTACTAAATGTGTCCAGCTGCTAATTGTACATTTTCTGAAAATCTGACCCATATATTGAGTTACTTTGATATGATGATAAGTATTTGACGGGAGACAATAGGTCCAGGAAATCGGCTCAGTGGACCAGGGGCCTTATATGTGATGTGTCACAAGAAAATGAGTCACAACTCGCAGAAAGTTTTGAGATATTATCATATTTGAAAAGATGAGATCAAGCAGATTCTAAAGATAGTGAACGTTAGGATAGCAAATAAGTAAGTTTATATTTTAAGTGTGATCTCTTTTTTTTTTTTTTTAAAAAAAGCAAGTTTGTAGTATTTATGGGTGAAACATTACTAGACAAGGAACTAATTATAATCTATTAGATGACCTTAGAAATGCCTAAATATATCTAATATACTGTCTTGAAATAAGAACATTCCTACAAACTTGTAATTAAAAGACCTTGAGAAATGCTGCCCAACATCTCAAACATCTCTAAATACCATCTCAGAAAGATACATTCGATCCGTCAGAAACAAGGATCACATGGCTACCAAGTGAGAGGGTTCACTAAAACAAAGTCTCAATTCTAATTAGCCAATTCATATCACGTGTACGGATAGGAGTCACGTAGACCTATAGAAGCTGAAAATCTGTTTCCTACATACAATGAGTAAGTATTCCTGGACAGGCTCAGCTGAAATCAGTGAGATGGTTTTTACCTTAAGCCCTCTTGAGCCCCCTTAATTGCCTTGTTTACCAGAGAGGTGGTAATTACAATTCGTTATTTCTGGATCACATAACTCCACTGCCTTGGTCAATATATAGGACTTTCTGCTATACTGAATAATATGTTTTTATCATTGATCTTGATCCAGCTAGACTATAGGCAGTTTATACAGTAAGGTGGAAGTGTAGCTGATAAAATGCAAATTAAGTCATGCATCTGTTGACCTATTTTATGCTGTTTCACTCGCTGAAATCGTTTACTGAGCAAATGCCATACATAGATAGATTGGATAAATGTAGGAAAGCAATGAACAATTTGCATCTGAGATTGATTTCAAGTATCTAGCTCAATTCATTCAACTTAAAATATAGCTCAATTTATCATTCAACTTAAAACCATGCTCAATTTGTCATTCAACATACACTCTAGCTCAATTTATCATTACCAAGGGTGTTTAAAGGCTATTCTCTGAATATCTAAGACCATGAGACTAACTAATATATCTGCATGATTCTATCTTTCAACCAATGATGTTTCACTTGATTTCAACCAATGCTATTTCTATGTGCACATACACGTATTACACCTTTATATACTGTAAACGTATTTATTTTCGTGCAGATACATTTTTGCGCACTAAGTTCTTTGACACCTTTTCTCGCGGATTTAAATTTGTGTAGCAAGGAAGTCTCACACCTTGTTTATTCAATAATTATACCTTTTGTGCAGAATTTAATTTCGCGCACAGGGGTGGGTGCGCAAAAATAGCGAAAATAAATACTGCACAAACATTAATACGTTTACAGTAAACGCGCACTACAGACACAACCATAATTCACCATGCTACTGCTGAGCCAGGGCAATAGGATCCTGCCCCAAACACTTTTATAAAACATGTTTTTCCCCATTCACCATGTTGGTAAGATTGTCAGAGAATGTACAATTCACCTTCACCAATCCTCTCAAATAACCCACATTTAAGACAGAAATGAGCTTCAAAATGCTGTTTAACATAACAGAACTGATACTTGAAATCAATGCGATACCAAATATACTCAGATATACCTGCTATTCATCATTCTTCAGCCTAATTTAACAGGATTTACTAAATGTGTACAGCTGCCAATTGTACATTTTCTGAAGATCTGACCCATGTACATTCACCCTATAAAGAAGGCCACACTATAGATCGAAACGTCGGGACGTCTGTATGGAATGATAAACAAGATAAATTTATACTCACAATGAGCATGGCGTTTGAGTCGATATTTCATGTCTAATTAATAGACTTATTAATAAATATTTATTTGATATTGTCTTGGCCTCCTTTATATTCCCATCTAAAATTGCTACAAACTTCTTTATTCTTTAGAATTAAGTTTCATTTAGCATCCTTGTCAGATTTCTCATAGCGACAATTCAAAATGGCCGCCACAAATCATATATTGGCTGATAATTTTGCCTTATGAGAAAGAAACTCAATTTGTGTGTCGAAATATATGACTGCAGGGGTACAAAATCTAGCGAACTGGAATAAAGTACTAGGCATTTCTGCTAGGGAAAACGACACATAATTTCCTTTTTTGACATTTCCCGAATGAGTTTTCTCAGGTGCACTCTAGGTCCAAACCCTCGGACCAGATAAGAATGGTATGTCAGCCTACTTCGCGTATCGGTTTTCTGGTCTAGAACTCGGCGTTTTAAAGGAAATATAATGACATATGCGGTCTTAATGGAATTATAATGGAACTTTGCGGTTTGAGGCGAGAGGCTTTCCCTTCATTTGAAGGGACTCTCTCAACTTTGAGCCTAGACTGGGTGCAAGCTTTGTCCCAGAGCAGTATCGTTCACCCAGACGCCCACACTCTTTCATAAACACCAACCACTCCAGTACCAGCAGTCTCAAAATTCCTCAAATACTTCCTGTGAATCAATCTATTAAAATTCACCACGGGCATTTCCTGATCAAATCAATCCCAGTCCGAATAACTTGTCCTCCGCTGCGGCAGGAGCTGTGGTGGCTTTTCAACAAAGAAATATTCCAACAAAGGAATTAGTTTATTCCAAGGAAAAATCATCCTTATTAATATTAATGGTACATCAAGTGGTAGGACTAAAGACTATGAGAATTATTCATAGCTTCCTTGTGTTCCCCTCTAAACTCTTTGTTCACTCTTAAAGGGTTAGATTTTAAAAAAAATGTACAATCGGCAGAACTACATATTTAGTAAATTCTGCTAAATTAGACTGAAAAATGGGCAATACTCGGTATTGTTAAATATATTTGGTGTTGCCTTGATTCAAACAATCTGTTGGGGTATTTTGAACTAGGTTTTGAAAATTACTTTTGTCTTAAATTTGAGTCATTAGCGACAATTGAAGGAGGCGAATTGTACACTTTCGGGCAATTTCACCCTAAAGATGAAGTTTATTTATATGAGTACCCATCGTGAATATTATGTACGTGTTCAACTTGAGTTCCTTTAGAATAAACATCAAGGTAATATGCTAAATACAAGGTTTTTGAAATGAATTTTAATTTAGTGAAGGGGAATACTTGTATAGATTAAAAGGACTCTCGGCTATTGTTTGATTGAATTATGCAGTGCTCTGTTTTGTGGATGTTAGTTTTGAATTCAAGACTTCAACTGAAATCCTCCCATCAATGGATTGGATGCATGTCAGATATATCTTATTCACACTCTTAAGAAAAATGGTTCTTTAAAAGTCTTTGCAGTCCAGGCACAGAACCTCTGAGATGAGATCAGAATTGACAATATTAAGCATTATAACAAGCCTAGGCTCAGTGTTAATTCCGAGAGTCCCTCCAAACTGAGGGAAAGCCTCTCATGCTCATGTCATTAGAATCCCATTAGGACGCCTACTCCAGGGCCAGGGCCAGGGAAACCTATTAGCGCAGTAGACATTGGAACAAATTCTTTAAGATTTTGGTCAATTGACGTTTAGATGGGCTGGAAAGGAAAGTTTTGACTTGTTGACTGAGGTTAACAGAGAGTGCCGCTTTAAATGGAGCCAGTAACACTCTAGGTCCAAACCCTCAGATCAGATAAGAATGGTATGTCAGCCTACTTCACTAATCGGTTTCCTTGCCTAGGACTTAGATTTGTAATGGTAATACAAAGACATTTTGCGGTCTTATGTTATTATAATGGCACTTTGCGGTTTGAGGTGAGATGCTTTCCCTTTGTTTGAAGGGACTCTCTCAATGTTGGGCCTAGACTGGTAAAAATATTGTCATGAAGGTGTTCATGTGTGTTCGGAAGTATTAGGATTCTCTAGGGAGGACAATTCATTATTGATTGATTGATTGATTGATTAATAAAATTACTTTATTTCATTACTATGATTTATGTTTAACTAATTACAATACATCTTGTTAAAGTAAAGTAAATAGTATCTTGATGTTATACTTTTCTATGATATTATTTGAAACAGTTGTGCTGAGAATAATGTATTTTGCATAATGCATTTGCTGAATGAAAATATTAAAACAAAACAAAGTGAAATAGGGCAGAATGGTAACATCTGCACAATTATTAGACCTTAAAGGTGGCCTCCACTATCGGTAAGTATCGTTATCAATAGCGTTACCAATAGAGCGGCCAATTATTGGCCACTCTATTGGCCCTGCTACTTGCCATAGTGGAGGCGGTGGTGTTAATGAGTGGCAAGTCATTGCAAATGAGTGGCAAGTCATTGCAAATGAGTGGCAAGTCATTGCAAATGAGTGGCAAGTCATTGCAAATGAGTGGCAAGTCATTGCAAATGAGTGGCAAGTCATTGCAAATGAGTGGCAAGTCATTGCAAATGAGTGGCAAGTCATTGCAAATGAGTGGCAAGTCATTGCAAATAAGTGGCAAGTCATTGGCCGCAACTTGCCGTCATTCGCCAAAGAATCAAAACATTTTGATTTCTTCGGCGAATAGATTGCCATTGGCCGTTCATTCGCCACTATTGGCCACTACTTGCCACAGTGGAACAGCTCATTACCAATTGCATTACCAATATTATTTCTATTCGCCGCTACTTGCCGGTCATTTGTTAACAATCTATTCGCCGCTCTATTCGCCGCTACTTGCCGACAGTGGAGGCTCCATATTACAGTCTTTACAATGTATTTGTAATGAATATTGGTAGAACCGCTTGTTCACAGAGTGTACTGCATTTCACAAGTGGCTTTGCCACGATTGAAAGCCTCAATGATTGCGGCCATATTTGCTGTACACATAAATGCTTTTAGTCAATGTGCGGTTGATGCATTATCCCTTAACAAAACATGCCATCGTTTTAATGAAGCTGGTGATTGACCCACAACTCGCTCCCACTATTATCTTTTGCTGCATTAAGCACTTTTTTTTGGCTTTGGAACCTTCGCTTTTATTGTCAAAGATGTTTTAAGGATTGCATTGTTATCAACCCTTGGCCCAAAGTGCATTAGTTTTCTATGGATACGTTCATGGAAATTCATGCAATGGTTTGACTCTTCGCATCCAATCTGATTTTTAACAAATTTGATTGGTGTGATATGTAGCGGATGCAAGGATCGTTTCTCTTTGTGTAGGTTTGTGTAAATAGCCTGGGGTGTTTCATAGCAGGTTTGGAGGGGCGACGAGAAAAAATGTGCACGTTATTTTGGATGATGCTTGATGGCATCGTTTATTACATATTTGGTTAAATTTTAACCAAATATGTAATAAAATCCTCATGAAAATCCCCATACAATCCTAAAAAAAGAACATTTCATGATTTGTTTTTGCTATTTTGTATATTCATTGCATTGCATTTGAAATATCACGCATTGAAATTGTTCATCACCATTCATCATTCTTTCATTAACTTTAAAATACAACTACTTTTTTATCCCCTTTTTGTGCATAAATTAGCCATGGACTTGTAAAGACCACCCTGGAAGGCACGGTTAACGGTCACAGAAAGAGAGAAGAGAAAGAGAGGAAGACAGAAGAACAGACGGAAAGATAACATCAAAAGTGGCGCCCTGGATGAGGTGTTAAACTGTGGAACTACATTTACCCTCATCTAAATGGGTAAATCTTACTAAATGTTTGGTTACATCAAATACCACTGGGGCCTTTACATTTGAATAAAAACATTTCTTTACATTTGAGCAAAGAATTAGATTTTCTCATACTATTTTACTCAGTAAGGTATTAAGGTACATTAAAACATTGGATATATATACGGCTTACAAGATATTCTACTAGTTATATATATATGTATTTTTTCAACTAAACCTGCTGTGCCCACCAGTCCACGTTATTAAGGTGAATCCCATTGATTGGAGTAGGTGGTCCTGGGTATGACCATGAAGTGCCTTTTTGTCTCCTTTTTTCTGTCTCTCTCTCCCTTCTCTATTTCCCGGGTATGATCATAAACTGCCCCCCTCTCAGCTCTCCCGCCCTTGATATGACCATATTATATGTGTTGATAAGGGCGTAAAGCAACCAATCTCACTCACTCACTTGATTGGAGGAGAGGCTTGACCCGTCCTCAGACAGGTCACGTGATGCATCAAGATTGTGCGACGCTAGCTCACTGATTGGAGGAGAGTCCTCATTAATTATTCATGAATTCACCAAAAGATCAGACAATATGGCAGGGCTAGATTAGAAGAATATCATCCCACCTTGAGAGGATGTGGACACAGGTACATGGTTTGAACCTTACTTGTTTTTTTAAAAGAAAAAAGGTTTTATTCGACTTAACCTGCTATCATGTCCGTTATATTTTGGATTTCTTGGGGGGAATTTTTTTTCTTTCTTACTCATCTGAGCTTTTGGACCTCTTCTTACATATACTACAGTGTACATGTACCTTTAATTTGTGTCCTCCCGGAGAAATACAATTTGCCAGAGAGAAATATTACATTTTACTTAGGTACAGAAGGTACGTGCCATCTCCTTATGTTAGTGTTCGATGTCTCCCTGAAGGGAATTATTCAAATCAGGTGGGTCAGGTCGTAAAAATATGTATAATTGCAGTTCAGAAATAAAATAAAATAGCCAAGCTTATAAATAAGCATTGAATCAAAACCTTTCTCTATAAATAGCAACCTAGGCTCACTTGGTATATTATTCAACATACAATATTATCTGACCAAAAGCACAGTCTATTTTGGTCCTGGGTAAGACCATAAAGTGCCTTTCTGTCTCTTTACTCTGTCTCTCTCTCCCTTCTTCTCTATCTCTATTTCCTGGGTATGACCATAAAGTGCCTTTCTGTCTCTTTTTCTGTGTCTCTCTTTTCCTTCTTCTCTATCCCTATTTCCTGGGTATGATCATAAACTGCCTCCCTCTGAGCTTTCCCGCCCTTGATATAACCTTCAATGTGTTGATAAGGGCGTAAAGCAACCAATTCCACTCACCACTCACAGTTTAATTTGAAAATTTGAAAAACATAACCAAATTGATTAAAATGCCAGAGTGCGACGACCTCGGCCATATACTACTCAGAGAGCCTCCTATAAATATTCTCCCTGCCCTAAACAAAGCTGGAGAATCCTTACTACTACTGCTCCTGCTGAGCGTGTTTATGTTCACAAACACCCAGTAGACAGCATGCGTCGTCTGATAAGCACTTTATACATACACTCAAGCCAGTGCAATCTCCTTTCCCTCATGTTCACTTTGATGTATCAAATCATCCATCTAACACACTGTGAAAGCCATAAACCTCTAGATGTGCTGCCAATGATAACTCTTGTAGGCATGCTGGAAGTTGAGGGAACACATCAAATCATTTAATGAGATTTTGTAACTGCAATCACAGAATGTGGCAGCTTAGACAATATTTTGTACGATTTTAATAATCAGTAGTCAGGGTAGTATGGTGGAAAATTTCAATATAGGGGTCAGATTTTCAGAAAATGTACAGTTCGCCTTCACCAATTTTCAGAAATAACCCGGTTTCAGACGAAAATAAAGTTCAAAATACAGTTCAACCTAACCAAACAGATTGCTAGCATCAATGCAATGCCAAATATACTCGAATTCACCAAGAATTGGGCCAAATTTACAGCCTAATTTAACAGAATTTAGTAAAGATGTACAGCTGCCAATTGTACATTTTCTGAAAATTTGACCCATATCATTACTCAACGGTACGTATGTAAGAGCACAGCGCGGTATTTCTGTTTTTAAAAATGTTTTTAAAGTTTAAACATTTTGATGTTTCATGCACCTGCAGTATTTGTACTTGATGCTTTATATTATGCAATTCCTGCTACTTGTTTACTTACTTGTTTTTTCTGATTTGTTCTCATCTAAATTGAGTCTCACAAGATTTATTTTTGTCTTTTCGGAGTTTGACAATGTCGAAGTCATAATATCTTCCATTTACTATTGCAAGAGATGCTTAAATGATTAAAACTAATGATGGTTTCCTATTGTTGAGCGTTTTCCCATATTATAACTTCACTCTGTAGATTACGTTAGTAAATTAACATCATTATTATTTAAATTAAATCAGGCAATGCTGAGAATTCGATCACTGATGAAATGTACATATATATGCACCTCAATAACATATTTTTCTAATCAACTCATAAATCAGTTCTCCACTCCAGCGACATATGCGAAATGTCAAAATTGCCCACACAGATCCATAATTAGGACTTATATTAGGCTGATTTAGCAACCACAACGCTAACGCTAACACTAACGCTAACGTATATGTTTTATGAGGACTAGGTCATCACTAGGTGTGCTATTCTTAGCATGCTTACCTGAGATACGGACGTCAATTACGCTAAGAGGTGGGTCAATACGTTCCCAACGTATGTCCATTTCACGCTAAAATGATGGTCAATTGTTATTTCATTTTTATTTACAAATGAGCGGGAGGTGTTTTTCTTTGTATTTAGGTGTAACACACTACTCACCTTCATGAAATCATGTGTTTTTTTGCCCTCTAAAAACACCTCTCTACCTCTAAAACTGATTTATTCCTGCCATTACGTACGGCCCACCCTATCGTGAGAAACTAGCGTTTGCGTTAGCATTGTGCTGTTGCATTGTGCTTGCTAAATCGCCCTAATAAGTCTCCATGAAAAACCTATAAGTAACCTATCATATGAGTCCTTCAATCTTATATCTATTGTATCTTTATATTATGCTCTTTAGAAAAAAAAAGGTGGGACCCAGAATGTAACTGTCATTCATGAACATTTTTTTTGTTTGTATGTATGTATATTGTTTATTTCCTGAAAACAGTACATGATAATAGATATACGATAAGTTACACTGGAAATGGGTCCTCCCTCTTCTATGGCAGCCATAGCTCCTCCAGAGGGTCCCTTATACTAGAGTTTTAATTGTTTGTTGGACTTCATTGAATGATAATAGGTACTGAGCTGGCATTAACAAATAGTTGATGCCTTCCCTAAGACCACAAATGGATCATTGTGGAGATAGGGGCATGTCATTTATGTTGTTGGCTTAGCATGCTGACACGCATGTAAATCATTTGTTAACATGTTCATATAATGTGGGCATAAAACCCCAGGTTATAAGGTTAAAGTGCCGGGCAAATGAATGCTAATATGGCGAGCCATCAAAACCTAAGTGTTGGTCATAAAGAAGGAATAGTTGTGTTGGCACTATGCAAAATGCAGTCATGTTATCACCATCAGAGTGGAGTGGGTTTGAGGGGTTCTCCAGGCCCCTGTGAACATATGTGATCTGTTTTTCAGAAAATGTACAATTCAATTTCACCAATCCTCTCGAATAACCTAAATTTCAGACGAAAATAAAGTTCAAAATACAGTTCAACCTAACCAACCAGATTGCTAGAATCGATGCAATGTTGAATATAGTCGAATTTACCTAGTATTAACCAAATTGCAGCCTAATTTAGCAGAATTTACCAAATGTGTGCAGTTGCCAATTGTACATTTTCTGAAAATCTGACCCATATATGTGATGTGTTTCAGGAAAAAGAGTTACAAGTCGCAAAATTGATATGTTCAAAATGTTTTATTGACAAGATCTCTTTGTAGGAATGTTTCCATTTTTTTATATCTACCGTTTTACGTTGTATGAATCCATGTACCAACATATTTCCCTGCATTGCTAAAATCATCTGATAATAGAGAATATATTAGCTACTTTACTCGTAAGTGTCCACCCAGAAATACTGCAAACATTTATTTCTTCAAAAATAAAAACATCAAACTTAAAATATAGAAATATTCATGACCTGTCCTAAAGTTTACTATCATTGGAATCAAGTTGATCTCATCTTTTCAAATATTATGATGGTATCTCAAAATCCATTTTTTGCGACTTGTGACTCATTTTCCTGCAGCACATTACCTACTATGTTGTTCTCACCTAATATATTCTGACCATATATTATATTTTATATTCGTACAATTATTCAGTATTTATATCGGCAATATTGTCAATTTGTTTATTAAAAGGTATTGTTTGCGAGTATCTAATCATCGTGCGATGCCTCCCCAATTGACAACATTCTCCTGAAGAAATCTCTTGATCTGCTCATGTGCACTCAATGACCCCATGATGAGGTGCTCAGTCTAACACAGGACCTGCCTCAACCTCTGTCATGCCTTAAGACCAGTATTATTGGGAATAATGGAGACATTTAGCTCAGCTATTAAAGGTGTTTGCCTAAATCAGTTATTCGTATTTTGCTTCCCATAAATAGCATTCACATGAGGTCTTTAAGAAGGTTTGCAGGGAATGAAGAGTGTTACCAAATACTCCAATGTCTTCATTGCATCTCTGGGTTGATACTAAGAGGAAAAGGATACTTTATCCTGCTAAAGGATTAACGACCGACATTGGCTTGGCTTAGGAATTTTCTTTTTTATTAACCAGTCATTTACAATTATAAAGTACAAATAGATATGAAAAGTAGTCATGCCCCCAAAACCAAATCGCAGTATTTCTGCCTTAAAAGTTTTTAAATATTCATTAGTTTGCAACCGTACAATTTGGAGCATAAGTAGCATTTACATATTTTTTAACTTTGAAAATTAACTATACTGTGCATCAGCAAGCCCAAAATCAATGCTATTAATTCTTTTAGTCTCTGCCTATGGTGGTTATAAACCCACGACCGTTCAAGGCACTGGCTAACATTTAATGATAAGATACATTGTGAGCATGTCAGTCTGTAATGTCATTAAAATCCATTGATACAAATGGGAGTAAGGCCAGAATCTAGATTCTAGAATGTTTCAAAATGTAGGCTACATAACAGACTACACAAATATTGAATATATTTTAAAATAAGGGTAGATGACCATTTGAATTAATATCATTTTGTACCGCCTACCTTGTACTTGTAACACTAGCCTGCCATATATGCTGGATGTTGGAATCATTTTAGAAAAGTCTCGAATAAAAACAATATGATAATCGTCGGGAGATTCAGGCGAATATTTCCCCAATCGCTTGGCAATCCTTTCATGACGAATATTTCATTCAACTATCCATATCAAATATGGGAACTATTTTAGCTGCCACAATTAAGAGTCACTTTCAGTTTTAGGTTACGTCTAAAAAAGCCACTGATCGACATCACATGGATGCTAGCTTTGTTGATAATTTTTAGAGCTCCATGTGTTGTCAGGTTTTATCGCAACTGCACCGGCAGTCTGGGGGGTAGTAAAATAAAAAAGGGTAAAAAGGGAAAAATGTACCAGCCGGTCCGTCCCTTCTCATCCCTCTCATCCACTACCCCCCCCCCCTGCCTCCCTACCCCAACCCCCGCCCCACCCCTCTCATGTCTCTCTCTCTAGGCTAGATAAATCCTGTGAACTTTTGCCAAAGCAATTCCCTACGGTTAAATGCTCGAAAAAGGTGAAATAGAAATAGTAGACAGACGAGGAGGAGGGAGTGAGGAAGAGGGAGGGAGAGGGAGATAAGAAAGGTCCTAGGGAAGTGAGGAGAGAGATGTATGCATGACGATGGGAAGAAAGATGATTTCATATATGGGCAGATTTTCAGAAAATGTACAATTTGTTTTTACCAATCCTCTCGAATAACCCGCATTTAAGACAAAAATGAGCTTCAAAATGCAGTTTAACATAACAGAACTGATACTATAAATCAACGCGATACCAAATATACTCAGATATACACGGTATTAATCTTTTTTGTGGCCAAACTTAGCAGAATTTACTAATTGTGTAGAGCTGGCAATTGTACATTTTCTGAAAATCTGACCCAGATGCTTTTGCTGGGAATGCTTTCTAAGGTCCTGGATGAGATGCATCTATAAGGTAGAGTAAAGTATTGCAATCTGGCCTCGATCTAGGCATGTTCACCTACAGTTTACATGATCAAGGCCTTGTACCGGCCCTGCCTTTTATATTGCAGATAAAGGTCCTCCTTGGACCAACTATAGTATGTCCCACATAGCTTTGACTTCTATGCATTTACAATTAGTAACTGGCTCATGCTTCTACCATGCAAGTTGCTTATACTTTTTATTTAGATGAGGCTCCAATCAGACTTTCTGTACAGCTAACATATTCATAGAAGAGTTGTAGGGAAATGTTCTAGTATGTATGGTAGCAGCATATGACATATCTCAGAGAACTTTAGCTGATAATGTAATAATTCTCATTTCATGAGGTATGAATGTGTATGTTATTATATATTACTCAATATTACACAATGATTGCGTAACAATGATTAACCACATTATTATTAATATTTCAAATTATCATTAACGCTGATTATTACTCATTAAACTAATTTATCGCCGTACTATGCAAGCTTAGTAAGAGGATCATGTAACGTCAGAGTTCATATAGAAATGTATCAGCCTATCACCAACAACCATGACCATTCTGCAACTCATGTGTATCATGTGGCTAATAACAAGCTTTTAACACGTTAAAAGTCTCCAAACTTTGAGACTAGAAAGGGTCAGAGTGATGTGATGGGACTGTAGATAAGGTTATTGAGTGGGAGGCTAGAGAGGAACGCCCAGTCAATAAGAGACAAGGTGAGCCGACTACATCGCTGTAATTACAGTCAGTAACAGAGCATCTCTCTCTAATTATTGCACCCAATGTTCCTCCCCCATATAGTGGCACATCAGTGCTCCTATTTTATGCTCCTATATGGGTCAGATTTTCAGAAAAAGGACAATTAGCAGCTGGACACATTTAGTAAATTCTGCAAAAATAGGCTGCAATTTGGTCAATACTAGGTAAATTGGAATGTATTCGGCATTACATTGATTCTAGCTATCTGTTTGGTTAGGTTGAACTGTATTTTGAACTTTATTTTCGTCTAAAATTTGGGTTATTTGAGAGGATTGGTGAAGGTGAATTGTACATTTTCTGAGAATCTGACCCATATATCTAATTTGGTTCTCGTTCTATTGTATAATTACATCTTGGGTTGATAATTTAACATTACTTTCGTTTATAGCCCGTTCCATGTTTTAGTTATTTCTCTGTAAATTAAATATGGACAATTCTTCATGTCATTTTTGGATACATTAATTAATTCTTTATCATTTACATTATATAGAATCCTCTATTTTATATATCTCATTAATTGATTAATATTTCAATTAGATAATTTCCAAGGCAAATTTCGCCATATTGGCTGCAACTGGCTTAGATTTATGATTTATTAAAGATTGTATTTTTTAGAAAATATATAGTTTATAGACAATCTATAGTTAATCAAAATTGACCTCACATAAACCTACGATGGATATGATGGATATGAATCGATATCGGTATAAGAACATGTATACATACATACACATTTAGATAAATGACAAAAAAACCATTATGGATTACTTAATCAAAATTAATTAGATACTAAATAATGACCGACATTAGGGGCCTGCTGGTGCACGTACATAGGCCCCTAATGTTAATTATCTTGTTAGCCCCCGCTTTATGTTGTTGCATATGGGCCAGACTTTCAGAAAATGTAAATTCAACTTCGCCAATCTTCTCAAATAACCCAAATTTCAGACGAGAATAAAGTTCAAAATACGGTTCAACCTATGCAAACGGATTGCTAGAATCAATGCAATGCTGAATATACCCGAATTTACTTAGTATTGACCAGATTGCACCCTAATTTAGCAGAATGTACTAAATATACTCTCTACTGTTCAAGGCACTGACCATAAATACATGCCTTGGTAATTTGGACGTTGGCAACAGATTAAAAAGCTAGTGCTGGTCTTGCAGCAGTATCTATAGGAAGCCGGTCAGAGTGATAACTGATAGGGGTTATTGAGTATTGGGTGGAGGAGAGGGTGACAGGTAGGGCTTACCTTACTAGATGGATGGCCAGAGCACATGTATGTCTCCTGGGTGCACACTCCTGGTGTCCTCCAGCTCCTCCCCTGCCTCCTCCTCCTGCTTCTAGTACAACTTTTCCCGTCCAGGTGGCGACTCCTGATTAGGGCGTGTAAGTACTGTTCTAGATCCGAGTGTTTTTTTAGTTCCCGCTCACTTCTCCTAATGTTATTCCTTTTGATATAGTTCCTGTATTTCTTTGATTAAATATCCTTTTTAATTGATTTATTTGATATCCTCTACCACTGTTTGTTTGTGTATGATCCACAAACGTGGTATCAGTTTAGCACGCCGTTTGAGTTTGGTTTTTATAACCCATAGACAATCGGGTATGGTCCGTATTTCTAACAGTCATTTATATACCGACATGCCAGTCATTAAACATTCTAAGTCTGTGATTGTCCTTAGTGAATATCCAACCGGGCACGTATAAATAATCCTCCTTAAATTGCAGGAATTATGATGATGCAGAGAATGATATTTCATGTCAATACTATTCCTTGGCAACGTCGTTCATGACGCTATGACAGACATACGCTATGACATCATTTGCGTCTATTGACCGTATATCTGTCGATCTAGTATCGATCTAGTATCAGTCAATAGAAGAGCAGTAATTAAGCAATAATCACTACAATAGTCCTTGTATGGTATCCGGATGAGGTACAGTAGTACTGTAATAGTCCTGTATGGGTATCCTACCTATCCCTACACTGGGGGTGGTGTAGTACTAGTAGATATAGTAGTAGGTCTGTTGTGGCCAGCACCACCTGTGAGTAAGAAAGAGAAACAGAGGGTGTCAGTCTATATGGTTACACGAGTAAGGGAAGATTGGTATCAGGGAAAGGTACACACAGAGACACGGGGTGTGGCTAGTGATGCATGTCACTCACAGGGTAACAACGCCCCCCATCCCATGTTTTACATTAGCACACACTCGTATGTATAATACATCGTTAATATAATGGGTGAAACCGTCTGAAAATGTAGAATTCGGCTTAACTAATCCTCTCAAATATCTCTAATATAAGACAACAATGACAACAATACAGTTCAACATAACCAAACAGATTGTTTGAATCAACACAATACCATACGTGTATGGGTAAGATTTTCAGAATATGTACAATTGGCAGCTGTACACATTTAGTAAATTCTGCTAAATTAGGCTGCAATCTGTCCAATACTAGGTAAATTTGAGTATATATATTTGACATTGCATTGTTTCTAGCAATCTGTATTTTGAACCTTAATTTTGTCTGAAATTTGGATTATTTGAGAGAATTGGTGAAGGTGAATTGTACATTTTCTTAAAATCTCACCCATATACCAAGTATTGGTCCTATTTTAGCTTAATGTAGCAGAATTTACTAAATGTGTAGAGCTGCTGATTGCACATTTTCTGACAATCTGGCCCATATTAGTCAAATCGTCAGAAAAATATACCATTCGCCTTCACCAATCCACTCAGATACCCCACATTCAAGACGGAAATAAGGTTCAAAATACAGTTCAACATAACCGTACCGAGTGGGGATACATATTCATATATTTATATTTTCTCTCTCACGAGATATAATGTACATGACATGTATAGGTTGTTGACCTGCCTAATTGACTGCCCCCCCCCCCCACCTCTACTTATAACACACCTGTCGGAGCTTATGAATAAATACAGCACAGGGACCTTCATGCATACTGTTATGATAAAGCTTATGGTCAGTCATTGGTCAGCAAGGGCACCCCATACATGTGTACAGAAATGACACCTAGAAGCTATATATGGGTCAGATTTTCAGAAAATGTACAATTGGCGGTTCTACACATTTGATAAATTCTGCTAAATTAGGCTGCAATTTGGTCAATACTAGGTAAATTCGAGTATATTCGACATTGTATTGATTCTAGCAATCTGTTTGGTTAGGTTGAACTCTATTAAATTTTTTAACTTCATTTTCGTCTATATGGGTCAGATTTTCAGAAAATGTACAATTGTTAGCTGTACATATTTAGTAAATCCTGCTAAATTACACTAAAATATAGCCACTACTAGGTAACGAGTATATTTGGTATTGCATTGATTCTAGCAATCTGTTTGCTTAGGTTGAACTGTGTTTTGAACTTTATTTTCCTCTGAAATTTGGGTTATTTGCGATGATTGGCGAAGTTGAATTGTACATTTTGTGAAAATCTCACCCATATATAGGGCACACATATAGACTGGACCGTCCGTAGTATGCACGACATCTGACACAAACGGTTAAATTGGTGATGGGCGGAGAGTAGGGGGAGAAGGGCGTTTAGTGAAACGAACCATTCATTCTCAAAAGCATTTGGTCAACCAGATCTGACTGGGGCTGTGACAGCTTATTTATCTAGCGGAGGACGAGAGGGCACCATGGAATGTCCACTCTCTCTCTCTCTGTCTCTATGTAATGGTTTTCCTCTCTCTGCATGTCTGTATGTATCTCTCATTCTCTCATCTCTTCTTTCTCCATAATTATCCTGTCCTTGCCTCCCCCCCCACTTCCATGCCCCTTTTCTCCTTTCTCGCTCTCCTCTCTCACCCCCTCCTCTCACTCCTCTCTCTCTCTCCCCTTTCTCTCCCCCTTCGCTCCCCCTCTTCTCACCCCCTCCTCTTTCTTCTCTGTCCTATCTCTCTCTCGCTCTCTTCTCTTTCTCTCTTCTCTCTCCCCTTTCTCTCTACCATGCGTTCCAGACATAGTGTCCAAATCCTGTATTTGTAAAACGGAATAAAAAACCAATAAATAATATATATTTTTTAAAAATACAAATTGCATTGCCAAAATTCCACAGTAGTGGTACGTTTCATTTGACATGACATTTGCAATCGTCATACATCTTTCCCAATATGTATTTGGATGTCATATAGATCGTTCATACAAGCTTACACCATAGACAAAACAAAACCTTTTAAATTTAAACGTTGCTCGATATATCTGTACCTTATATTTAAACTGAATCTATCCCTGCATGCACTGTTATAACAGCCAAATCCCCTATTATCGACGGCCTTCTTTCTCGTCCTTCACCAATCCTGTCCCCTCCCACTATATGGGTCAGATTTTCAGAAAATGTACAATTCACCTTGACCAATCCTCTCAAATAACCCAAATTTTAGACGAAAATAAAGTTCAAAATACAGTTGAACCTAACAAAACAGATTGCTAGATTCAATGCAATGCCGAATATACTCAAATTTACCTAGTATTGGCCAAATTGCACCCTATAATTTAGAAGAATTTACTAAATGTGTCCAACTGCTTATTGTACATTTTCAGAAAATCTGACCCATATACCATTTGTCCCGCAGTAACAACTCCTGCTGGATGAACTTGCAAGCGCAGCAGCACTGTATTGAGGAGGAGACGTTTGTTGTCCTTTCTTACCATGGCAACGCTCTCTTCTTTGATTGGGAGGCGTTCCTATGTAGCCCCATGGTAACAGGGCATCTGGCGAGGTCCTCAGTCATTCTTGAAAGGCGTATACATTGGTAGGACCTTAAATGTACGTCAATGGCCTTGGCCACATCTCTTTAAAAGGGAAACTAGGCGATAATAGGGCGGACTAAACATAGCCGACCGATAGGGGGAGTTTTTGTTTAAGAATCGTGGTTATATCTTGCTTGGAGATGTTGGGATGGAGGGGGTGAAGGAATGCAGGGGTTTGTTTGTGTTTGTTTGTGATCTGTTCTTTTTGTATAATAACCCTGTGTTAGGTTATATGAAATTAGGACGATTCCGCAAACAAACTTATCTCAATTACGTAAACGAATTTATACTTTTTGTGAATTACGTCGCAATTATATGTGTCAAAAATAAATTGTGTGATAAAACATTTTGCTTACGATGTTACGTTACGTTATGTTTTGCTGAATCTGTTTCTTCCTTTTAACATATGTTTGTAGATCAGAGATATAGAAACGTTAGACTTGCATAATCTCCCTATTAATTCACACAACCTGACGGTCAGCACAGAACATCGTTGAACGATTAAGTGTACATTTCTCTGCGATTTCACCCACATGGGTCAGATTTTCAGAATTGGCGGCTGTGCACATTTAGTAAATTCTGCTAATGAGGCTGCAATTTGGTCAATACTAGGTAAATTCGAGTATATTCGGCATTGCATTGACGCTGGTTGGTTATGTTGAACTGTATTTTGAAGTCTATTTGCGTCTGAAATTTGGGTTATTTGAGAGGATTGGCGAAGGCGAATAGCACATTTTCTGAACATCTCACCCACATACTGCTAACGAGTCAGGGCAAGGAGGGGAAGGGCTTATTAGTGTGTATGTGAAGGGGGAGCGGGAGGAGGAGGGAGAGTGGGAGGGGGCTAGAATTGGATTGACATAAAATGGATCATGGTGTCTTTCACTGATCACCAACAGGCGCGTTTGTAAGTGGGCGGGTAAACACAGTCACCCCGGCCCCGGGACCAAGTGGGGTAGGGGCAGGGCAGTGATGGTCAATATTCCTGCACTTGACTTTGATGGGGCTTGTATATGGCTAAGGCCCTCCCAGGGGTGTGCTAAGTGCCGGGGTTTAGGAGCGGTGGGGAGAAGGGTTCAATGCTATAAAACCCAGGCAAACCCTTTCACATTCAGGCTTCTATAATGTAAACACCCTTTCTCTAATACCCCTGGTGCTGGGGAATTATTGATATTTGTTATGGGAGCGTTGTTGTGTTAGATTGGTGTGATGGATAATGTGGTGGTTTTCCCTTAGTTGGGTTTTGTATGGCACTTAGGAAGCAATATTTCTGTTAAAAGCTGCATTCTCAGCTATTATGAGGCACACAATCTTACCAAATTTACTCATACTCTGCATAGATCTGCATAAATTTATGCTGCTATTTGGTTATACAATAATTGAAAGTTGAATCAGCTGAGATAAAGCGGCTGTGGGTGAGCGATAATAAGTAAAAGCAGCACAGGAAAGCCGCTTGGTGTGTCCCCAAAATAGAAATATTGACATTTAGTGCTTATAAAGCCATGTAGCAAAAACAAACAGACAAAATGATTAAATGAGTTGGATGGGATAGAAAAGGAATGGAACGAAAATCTTTATCTTCTGACCAACATTAAGTGAGAGTGGACTTTTAAGCAGAATATACAACAGATCTCAGCGTGACAAGGGTCAAGCATATGTTGCCTGATTTTCACCTTAATGACCAAATGTATGCAAATGGTTTTTTTTTGAGAACTTAAGGATGTCAGCCCTTAATCAACCGATGCTATTATATTCAATCAGATTGCATGGGTATGTTTGGTGTTAGTGTTGGCCAGTTTAGGGGTTCAAAGGCATACACGTTAACTGGCGAGTAACTCAATGGAACAAGAATATCACATTGAGCAACAAGTATAGATAGGGGCCGAGGATGAACTCGTTTACTCGGTGAATGTTCTGTCAAATTTCCCCACCTTATCTTTCAAATCAGCGTGCACAAATGTTTTATTTAGTGATATTTTCATTTTTCTGTATAAATTAATGTGTTGAAATCTGTCTGAACATCTGGTTTTATCTGGCATTTTATGACATATTATGGTCCTTTCCCCGATTTTCTCCCCTTCAGCCCTACTTTAGCTCACAACAGAACCAAACATGATGCTCAAGTATACATAGTATTCACTGACGTCACAGCGCTGGCCGCGGCTCGCCATACTGTGGGTCAAGCTTTGTAAACGTTAGCTGGACATGTATGCTCCAAGCCTCGAAAATGCTGTTTTCCGGTCGTTTTCACCTCCGAAAGTTTGAGCAAATGTGATATAAAGTATGCTGATAGGTTCAATGGTAATTTTTTAGTGTCTCATGATGGGGAAATAAGTATAATACCCATCTTTTAACCCTCGGAACGGGAAAAGCCTGCCGATCTGTAGCCTCCCGCTCTCTGTGTAGCCACACAGTATGACTGCCAGTGAGGATAGCCGCTGACTGGGGTGACGTCGTGTGAATACTATGTATAGCATTGGACATAGTCAATACTCCCTTCATGTCTACTTGTTGCATTGAGTAACTCATAATGCCAGAGGCTGAAGTGGTTGCTGCAAATGGCTGGTATTGGTACTGAGCCTCCACCATTGCCAGAATTAAAACTTGATATAAACTGAGCGAAAGTGAATAGAGTCTTTCTGCAGGTGCAAAGTATTTGCATCTTTGCATCAGTCTTTATGGAATGCTATCAATATATTTATTACCCAATTCCTGATATAGAATAAAACTCATTTTTTCATATCAAAACAATACAATTCCTGTTATCGATAATTATCGATTATGTACACAGTGTACCCTCTGATGAGGTAACTTCATGAGTGTCTAGGAGGGTTTGTCTTTATCTCCATATAACTAGAAAAACATATGTCACAGAAAATGAACTATGAATGCTCCATATGACCGACTGGCTATAGGAAATAGACGTGGATTCTAGATCAAAGTGAAAATTATGTTATATTTTATTATAATTTTATTATCGTTTATTATATTATATTTACTAATTACAGGACTGTATAACAAACTAAGATACCAGAATAACCAAAATTCAAGGGATGCTTGGAAGACCTGTTACGTTCTCAGAGAGTGTTCCTTTTTCCGTTGGTTCATGTTTAATTATTATTAACATATTATTATCATTATCTGCTGAAAAACACATCACATGACTAGTCAAAATACCTTTTTTTTTGACAATGATTTGTATCTTTGAATCATAGCATTGCTGAGCATTTGCCTAAATGTCATAATTATTTGAATGACTATTTTCTCTCTAATAGAATTATGAAATTATTGTTAAAATGATTAAAGTTTGTATTGTTTGTTTCGCTTACCAAGAACAAATTTGATTTTTTTCCTTGAGTATCATGAGATTATCACGTACCATGGAAATGTGCTCAATACAATTTCTTTAAAAGAAAAATGATGTAATGCTTCTTCTGACCAAAAATATCTTAAATCTTTAATAAATGTTACATATCCATACATCTATACCGATGACATCCCTACAGGTCAGATCTTTAAAAAATGTACACAGCTCTACACATTTAGGTAATTCTCCTAAATCGGGCTGAAAAATGAAGAATACCAGGTATATCTGAGTATATTTGGTATCGCATTGATTGATAGTATCAGTTCTGTTGTGTTAAACTGCATTTTGAAGCTAATTTTTGTCTTAAATGTGGGTTATTTGAGAGGATTGGTGAAGTCGAATTGTACATTTTCTGAAGATCTGACCCTTATAGCTAATTGCAATGTATTGCCCACCTTGCTGTACATGAGGAGGGTGTTTACATGTGAATGCCTTGCCTCTCCCATTACACTGCTGAGAGACAGGAGATTGATGAAATCTGCCCCAGGACCTAGAATACAAACTGCTATTAGAGTCCAACTAGACCACCTTCCGCACTATATGGGTCAGATTGTCAGAAAATGTACAATCGCCAGCTCTACATATTTAGGAAATTCTGCTAAATTCTGCTAAAAAATGATACATTTGGGGCATATCTGAGTATATTTGGTATGGCATCGATTTAAAGTATCAGTTCTGTTATGTTAAACTGCATTTTGAAGCTCATTTCTGTCCTAAATGTGGGTTATTTGAGAGAATTGGTGAAGGCGAATTGTACATTTTCTGAAAATCTGCCCCATATACATAGACCCACTCAATCAATCAATATCCCCTCCACCACCCTCTCTCCTCCTCGTTCCTTCAAGAAGGGCCCTGCTATATTAGATGCTATGCTGAAGACAGTCTCTGATTAGGGAAGAGATGGGGAAAACAAGAACTAGCTGAGTTCCAATATCCTAATTGAATCATGAGCATGTTTGCTTTATGAAGGAGAGGGTGGAGGTGTCTAGGGTGCTATGCTAAAGAAGGAAAGGGGATGCCTCTGGGCTTTGTGCTTGGAAAGTGGATTCACTAGACAATGGATGGCTCATCTAGAATGTCTCCTGGAACGAGTACACTATGTGGATTGTTTTGTTCAAATATATAAATTTACTCAGACCTAAAATGAAATTATCTTCCTTTTCAGTCCTCTGATGATAAAAATTTGGGTTGGTAGTTTGGTATACCTTTTTAAAAATTTGTTTAGCAGATGTCAGCATTGTTTTAGATTGCAAGCAAATGTCATTATGGGAACTAAAATATTGATTTTTTACTTTTTCTTTCATCATACTTTGTTTTTGTGTCGGTAGGGACATTCTAATTTATTTTTCAAATGCCTTAAAAACCCTTGAGTTGTTGGAAATTATTTTGGGTCGTTCGGGGACCAGAAACAAATCCAATTTATTTCATGCCTAGGGTTTCATGTTAAATTATTCCTTCAAATCATCACATACCGTACATAAAATATACTACTACTATACTAATATCTACATCTTTCACTGTTATTATGAAAAGTCTTATTTCTTATGGGTTTTATCTTCTTGGTTTCCTAATTTAAATATTAAATCATATCAAATCAGTATGTCATTCAATCTTACACTAAAATACATCCCTTTACCTACATTTACAATGCCTCGAGGTACCTCTTGATCATTTTCTAACCTCAAATCAAGTGGAAGGTTATTCCATAACACTCTCACTTTAACCTCAGCTACAGCAACATATTTAGAGCCCTACAAATATGCTGATGGTTTATATATGCAAATTGTTTTGTTGCCCACTAACATCAGTTCATTTCATGTTTGCAATGAAAACGCAAATGGAGGAGTGTCAGATGTGTTGCCATATTCTCTGGAAACTGTTTCTGTATGGACATTTGTTGCAACAAATTAGTGGGCAACAACAAAATTTTCCGACGCCGTTTTTTTCTCTAGTGGAGTCTCCCTATTCACAACTAAGCTCAACATAACCAAACAGATTTTGTTAAGCAACCCAATGTCAAATTTACCTACTATCTACCTAAAATCTGTTTTTAAAAAAATGTGCCATTAATCAGCCTAATTTAGCAGAATATACTAATTGCACAGAGCTGCCAATCGTACATTTCCAGACGCTCCGACCCAGACAGTAATTGTGTCCTTAATACCTAAGTGCCAGTCCAGCCATACCGCCCACCATTCACACCCACCGCCACAAGACAGTGGTCATCACTCACACCCCTCAGCACTTGACCACCCCACTTGACCATAAAACTGACCACTCACCACTCACACATTGAGCTATACAAATTATAGCAAGGAGCCCAGTGGTATTGGCTGGGGGTAACAAGGTCCGCCTGATGCCAGGGTATACAATAAATCCAACTTGTGTTAACCATTGAATCATCATCGCTCCCCCTGGTGGTCGCCCTAATCATCATCACAGCGTCCCATAAAAACAATAGAAGAGGCAGATGGGTCAGATCTTTAGAAAATGTACAATTCGCCTTCACCAATTCTCTCAAATAACCCACATTTAAGACAAAAATGAGCTTCAAAATGCAGTTTAACATAACAGAACTGATACTATCAATCATTGCGATACCAAATATTCTCAGATATACCTGGTATTCATAATTTTTCTGCCGGATTTAGCAGAATTACATAAATGTGTAGAGCTGCCAATTGTACATTTTCTGAAAATCTGACCCAGATGTGTTCTCCAACTGTGTGCTTAATGCAGTTAGTAATAGGTTATAGTCCAAGGGGGTATATTGGAAGGGGAATTAATTGTTTTCTATCTGAAGTTATTATTATTATCAGATTTTATTTCCATTTCACATAATATATACAATCGTTGTCATAGAAATAAAATAAAGAAGAATGGAAAAGGAATATTGTCTGTGACTGTCACAGCTCTTCCGAACACCCCTAAGTCCCCTATTACTATATGGGTCAGATTTTCAGAAAAAGTACAACTCAACTTCGCCAATCTTATCAAATAACCCAAATTTCAGACGAAAATAAAGTTCAGAATACAGTTCAACCTAACCAAACACATTGCTAGAATCAATGCAATGCTGAATATACGCGATTTACCTAGTATTGGCCAAATTGCAGCCTAATTTAGCAGAATGTACTAAATGTGTGCAGCTGCGAATTATACATTTTCTGAAAATCTGACCCATATAATACCATTACCTTACTATACAGGCAGAATTAGGATCAATGCCCAGGCGTCTCTGCAGTAATCTTGCAGTATGTATTATCTTTTCTCCTGGGTTTTGAACAGAAGTTAAGAAACGAACCTAAGAATAAGAAAGAAGTCTGCAATCCTAGGAAGACTAATGCCATTTTTCAACCCCGGACATAAGATGAGAGGAAAACCGCAGAGCATATTATATGATGTTTCACAGAAGAATGAGATGTAAGTCAAAATAGAATTATCTTGAGATACCATAATAGTTGAAGGGCTTAGATTAAGTGAATTCCAAGGATGCATATTAACATTAAGGAAATCTAAAAATCATTTCCATGTTCTATGTGTTATTTTCGTTACTTTAAAAAGGAGCTCGGACAAACACAGGTAAAGTAGATTCTCCATAACAACTATCATCTTTCCTCTTACACTAATTACTATTGGTTCAGATTTTCAGAAAACGTACAATTGGCAGCTGTACAAATTTAGTAAATTCTGCTAAATTAGGCTGAAATTTGGCCAATACTAGGTAGTTTCGAGTATATTTGGCATTGCATTGATTCTAGCAACCTGTTTGGTTAGGCTGGACTGTATTTTGAACTTTATTTTCGTTTGAAATGTGGGTCATTTGAGAAGATTAGAGAAGTTGAATTGTACATTTTCTGAAAATATGACCCTCATGCACCGCTCCTTTCCTTCCGTAGTAGTAGCCCTGCACCTAACAGCCCCCGGCGGAAGATCATGGACAATGCTAGATAACATACCTAGCGAGCCTACCTCATCACTGATGGCTGTATAAATGTGTTAAATTAAAAAAAGGATGACCTTAGAAGTGCGAGAATATATTCATTACACTTGGGTACATATTATGTGGCTTAACGTTCTAGATACCGGCACAATGAGAACATGCCCACAAAGAGATTCTGTGAAAAAATACCTTGACAAATATCAATTTTACGACTTCGGACTCATTTTTCTGTAACATATCATATTTTATGGTTGTATCCATGTCTTCTCGTCTCTTCTTTTCTTTTCTTTTCTCACTTTCTGGTGGGGACTCGGGAGTGGGCCTCGGGAACAGAAATTGAGAGAGCATATATGTGTTGTGTTGCAGAGAAAACAAAAAATGAATTTTGAGATATTATCATATTCGAACAGATGAAATTAAGCCGATTCTAATGGTAGTAAACAATAGGACATATAAGTAGTGTTTACATATTTTAAGTTTGATATCCTTTTTTTTCTAAACAAAAGTTCTTAATACTTTTTTGTGGATAATTACTAATAAAGTACCTAAATATACTCCATAAGAAGACCTTAGAAATGCATAGATGTATTTAATACATCGCCTTGAAACGTTGTACACGTATTAACGTCACTAGCGGCATTAAGCAACCCAAAGTTAGAATATTCCAACAAAGGTATCTCATGAATAAATAACTCTAAAGAATAACTCTAAAAAATATCCCTTTCGCGACTTATGACTCATTTCCCTGAAACACATCACATATATATATTTCTGACAAAGAGAAATGTATATTGCACAACTGATATACAATTATGCCAACCACTAAAGTACAAATCAGACCTGAGCAAATAATTCAAGATGAAGTGTGGAACAAAGGCGAGACAAGAATGCCTTAAAGCCAAGCAAAGGGAGGAAGCCAGGCCCTAGATTGGACCTCCGACCTAGCAAGCGACCGGTTGGAGGTAGGCCATATCTCGCTGGTAAATGAAGATTTAGTATGGTTGGGAAGCAGAGGCAATCATGGAGAAACTGGTAGAGGCAGAGTGGTGTGGTCACGCTGGCCGGGAACTAAGTACAAAATCACATAAGATGTGTATGTCGGAGGCCACTCTATATTATCAAGTAGAAGAAGGCTCATCAGCTTGCTACATGATGAAATTGCACTGACTCATACTCTTCCTGCTGCTGCTCTTTCTCCTGCTCCTGAGTTGCTCCTATGTATATGGGTCAGATGTTCAGAACATGTACAATTAATCTAAAGTCGATACCTAATACATTGCCGCCTTACTTATAAATATGCGATGGGTTCCAGTAAAATAAGTCACAAGTCGCAAAATTGATATTTGTTAAAGTGTTTTTTTCACAAAATCTCTTTATTGAAATGTTTTGATTTTTAGAGGGTTTAGCACTTATAGTCATATGAATCCATGTAACAAATTTCAGGACATTGTATCAAATATATCCCTGCGTTTCCAAGGCCTGGTAACTGCCCATCCAGAAACATTGCAAACTTTTTTTTCAAAATAAAAAATATTAAACTAAAAATATAGAAATACTTATTAGGTGTCCTAGCGTTTACTATCATTGGAATCAGCTTGATCTCCTCTTTTCAAATATGGTGATATCTCAGAATCCATATTTTGCGACTTATGACTCATTTTCCTGAACGGGTCACATATGGACATAGACAGATCAGTATACAGGCTGTAGCGCTGAGCCCCCTGTCCCAACACTAATCCCATAACTACAGCCAGAATCAGCAAGCAATGTTTACTTTCCACTTTCCCTTATGGTCAGACAAAAGGATTAACACGAGAATTAAAGTTACAAGTTTGGTCCATATTGTGATCTCTATGTTTTTCTTTTAGCTGAAGGTTCAGGGCTTAGACATGGTAAGACAAATGTGATGTGTTTCAGGGAACACTCGCAAAATTAACATTTTTTCAAAGTATTTTGTTTACACGATTTCTCTGTATGAATGTTCTCATGTTTAAGCCGGGTAGGCCTATCGGGGTCAGATTTTCAGAAAATGTACAATTGGCAGCTGTACGCATTTAGTAAATACTGCAAAATTAGGCTGCAATGTGGTCAATACTGGGTAAATTCGGGTATATTCGGCATTGCATTGATTCTAGCAATCTGTTTGGTTAGGTTGGACTGTATTTTGAACTTTATATTCGTCTCGAATTTGGTTTAATTGAGAAGATTGGCGAGGTTTAATTGTACATTTTCTGAAAATCTGACCCATCTAATGCCCCCAGTCATACTTCATTTACCAACTTTTAAGATCGTGTATGAAATATATCTATGTACTAGAATGCTCATCCTAAATATTTACCGTCCGCCAGCAGGCAACCTGAAAATAGCTATAGAGACAATAAACGACGTAATAGGAAATATTAAAACAAACCAAGACAAGATTCTAGTAGGTGACCTAAATGTAGACTACTCGACTCCTTCAAATACCAAATCATGTTTATTATCAATTGAACATAGCGCTTCATTGAGGCAAGTTATCAACACCCCTACTCGTATAACATCTACAACGAGTACTATTCTAGACTTAATTTACACTGACTCTAAAATACTAAGCAAATGTGGAACGTTGAATGTAAACCTTAGCGACCACTTACCCACCTATGCTATATTTAAAAAAGAGAGTGAGAGATATTCAACGACCACATTTAAATGCAGGTCATACTCGAAATATGATGCTGAAAAATTGTCAACTCAGCTGAAAAGCTTGGATTGGGATAATTTACTAAGAGAAGGGGACCCAACGCAGAGCTGGGAAAATATGATTACTAAAATAACATCATCTATTGATACAATGTGCCCAGTAAAGAAGCATGAAAATGTAAAAGCAAGAAAAGAATGGCTAACTGGAGACTTATTCGCTCAAATGAAAGCTCGAGACAACTTATTTAAGGTAGCCAAGAGAACGAAAAACCCCGCAATAATGGACCAGGCAAAAAAATTGAGACACAAAATCAATCACTATGCCAGAAATCTAAAAAATAATTACATAAAACAAGAACTGGAGGCAAACAGCCACAACCCGAAAAAATTCTGGGCAAAACTAGCCCCAATGCTTAACAGCAGGAAGGCAAAAGGTGATAAGGCAGAAATAATATTAAAAGAAAATAATGTGCTGGTCCAACCCCCCAAAGTACCTGATATCTTCAATGACTACTTCTCAGGCATAGGCAATAAACTTGCGGAAATTATACCCCCACCTCTAAGAAATACCGAAGATAACGATAAACAGGAGCTTCAGAATAAGAAATTTGAACACCCAAAATTTAGGTACACCCCAGTCACAAGAAAGGATCTTACAAATATCATAAAAAACATGGCATCAAGTAAATCGTCTGGCATAGAAAATATGCCGACATGGTTACTGAAAGTAGCATTATTAATACTAATAGACCAGTTCAAAAAAATCATAGATATGACTCAATCGGTCTCTCTGATACCCAAATCCTGGAAAGCATCGAAAGTAACACCATTACATAAAGCAGGTGACGTCACTGACCCAGGAAATTACAGGCCAATATCGACCATACAGCTACCGGCCAAAGTGTTAGAAAAAGTAATTCATGCCCAACTGTCAACTTACTTAAACGACTATAACCTGTTGTACGATTACCAATTCGGTTTTAGGACTGGAAAGTCAACCCAGGATGCTATCATAACATACTTAAATGAAGTGTATCAAGCACTGAATAAGAATTGTGCAGTACGGTCCATCTACCTTGACCTGAGAAAAGCCTTCGATACCGTAAATCACATAAGACTACTAGAAAAACTAAAACTATTCGGAATCACGGGGAAGGAGCATAGATGGTTTGAAGACTATTTAACGAATAGAAGTCAACAAGTATATGTCAATGACATCCTTTCTAGCCCAAAAATAATAAGTTGTGGCGTGCCACAAGGAACTACTCTCGGCCCAATATTATTCAATCTCTATATAAATGATTTACCTAGTTATATTCGCAACTCCAAAATTCAAATGTTCGCTGACGATACGATAATATATAATTCAGACCCAAACCTCGCACAGATAACTAATGACCTCCAATCTGACTTAGACTCTATGGGACAATGGTGTAAATTAAACAAAATATCTTTAAATCTAGACAAATCGAAGGTACAAACCATCTTCCCAAGGCCAATGCTCAGGTCAAGGTGGATCGCCGAACACATGGGAAATCAACCTCAGTACCATGTGTCTCTTGACGGTATAGTATTAGAAGATATTGAAACTTATAAGTATTTAGGTATTGAGATCGACAGTGCATTGAAATTTAAGTCAATGATCCAGAAGCTGACAAATATGCTTAACTATAAAAGCTGGCAATTCACTAAGCTACGCGAAAAATTAACTCAAAAAACACTGTTGTTAGTTTATAAAGTGATGGTGCTGCCGATCATTGACCAAGCAGATATATTATTGGAATCTTGTGGAAATACCACCCTCCACAGACTCCAGATACTGCAAAACCGTATTTTAAGAACTATATATCGAATACCGTCAAGGACAAATGTTGATGAATTGCACATTACAAAAGGACTGTTACCATTAAAATACCGACGACGCCTCCACCTGTTACAAATGGGCCATCGCCGGGCCCAAGACCCAAGAAATATTGACCTTAGAACAATAAATACGCGAAATTTCAGAGATGGTAAAAAAATCTTGAAACACGATATCCCCAAAACTGAACAGATCAGAAAGTCGATATATCATCAATTACCATATTCTTGGAACAGGCTCCCGGCAACGGCCCATAAACAAATTGATTACAATACCTTTTCACTAAGTGCGAAAAATGTATATGTTTGGAATGATGAATATTTTATATGAGTACTAGCAAGGTACCCGTCCTCCGGACGGTGATTCATAGGGTAATGAGTGAAAGGAATGGGAACTTTAAATTTGGACAGATTTTTTAGAAGAGACAATGGTATGTTTGCATGAGGTTTTATTAAAATATGTTACAGGTACATGAAAGTTACAGGACTTCTTTGTAGACAATATTGCTTGTGTGGTTGTCAGGCGTATGGATGTATAAGGCATCAGATGTGCCCACTCGGGAGAGAGCAACATAAAGCATTCCATGAGAGAATACTGGTGTGGCAAGGTCAAGACCTATTATTTTGAATGTCTGGCCTTGGGATTTGTTTATTGTCATTGCATAGCAAAGGCGTACAGGAAATTGGAGGCGCTTGAATTGGAAAGGTAGGTCAGCTGTAGATGGTATGAGAGGAATGCGTGGAATAAATGCATGTTTGCCCCTGGCTGGACCATGGAGGATGAGGACTTCAAGGACATTTGGGTGGCAGGCAGTGATACAGCACCTTGTTCCATTTGGGATGTTTGGTGGGTCCAGAGATCGTAAAACAATGATGGGGCAACCAATTTTGAGGACCAGTTTGTGAGGTGGCATACCTGGAATACTGAGAGAGTTCAAGAATTCAACAGGGAAGTGAACAGCTTCCTCTACAGTGTTTGTGCTGTCAAATGATTTGTATATAATTTCTACACCTGATGTGGTCGACAGGATCTTGTAGTTGAGTCTATCTACTGTTTCATTAAGTGGTGCAAGTATTGCACGTTCTAGTAACCACTCAGTGTTGTTGCTGTTGCTAGGCAAATCTTTATAGATTGCTGTGATAAGCTCTTCTTTTGTGTTAGCACTTCCTACATTTTCAGGAAGTGAGATGGTTGTTGGTGGCTTGAACATTGGGTATGTTCCATTACCAATAGACATGAGAAGGTCTGAATATATTGCAGCATGCAAATCACCAGTAAGTTGTGCCCGTAAGTTTGTGTGTAGATGCACAACATGGACCTGTTGCCAGAGGTATGATTTCTTGAGGGATGCATCAATGATATTGGCCTGGGTACCATTTTTGACCACTGGTAATATTTGACGGAAATCACCACACAGTAATGTAGGTACACCTCCAAATGTATCAGTGTTCCCGCGAATGTCTTGCAAGGTACGATCAATGGCTTCATATGCTGCTTTGTGTGTCATTGGTGCTTCATCAACTATGACTGCAGAAGTATTGGTTAGAACTTTTGCAAGGGTAGAACCTTTTATGATTGCACATGTTGGCATGTCTAATATGTGGACATCCAGGGGTATTTTGAAAGTGGCATGCAGTGTGCGGCCGCCTGTAAGGAGTGTTGCTGCTATTCCACCTGAAGCTGTTGCAATTGCAATGGATTGTTTGGAACGAATGGTTGCCAAAATCAGGTTGACTAAAAATGTTTTGCCTGTGCCACCTGGTGCATCAAGAAATGTAATACCAGGCTCCTTATTTTCAACTTTTGAACAGAAAAGATCATAAATGTGTCTCTGTTCAATTGTGAGTTTGTGTTCATTTTCAGAAATAAAATCTTCCTGTTCAGTCCTAGAGTACTGAGTGTAGCGATTGTATTCAGCCATGTCATATTCAGAGTCTGGTTGTTGAATTTTGAAACCATATTTACATAGATGCTGCCCACCTATTTGTAGTACTTGTTCTTCTATTAAGAGCAAGCAAGAATTGTATATTTCGTTGCATTGCTCAGCAGTGAGGAGTTGAATGGTGTGTGGGAGGAATAGATCTTCAGCAAGGTTCTCACAATGTTGTTTCCACAGGGTGCAAGGATCTGCTGGTTCACAGGTGCTTAGAATGATGGCAAAGAGTTTTCTAAGTAAGGCAGGGCTACTACTGTCATTTGCTTCTGTTAAGGCTCTGTGTAGGTGATTATCATCTGCAATGAGGCCGCGGCGGAGGCACGCTTCACGAAATGTTGTACAATGGATGCTGTCAACTTCTTGCAGATCTTTGAAACTACTTGGACCAACAACTTCATGTAGTAAAATGCGCAAATAGTAGCATTCTCCCTGATTGGGGGAAATGGTATAAACACGTCCTAGACACTGAGCTTGGAAAACCCCAGGATGTTCCTGGACTGGAATACCACGTTTTCTTCGTTGCCACCTATTGTTACTCCAAGTGTAGTACTGTGGCACCTCATGATATTTCAATGTCTTGGCAAAGGGGTCTTTCTGGCATAGGGAAAAGAATTCAGTGAGAGTAGTTTTAGGGGGTGCCTGATATGCCTGTTCTTTGGCTGTTGTTTCGGTGAAATATACCCTTTGTCCATTTTCTAGGTGTACTGTCAATTGGAATACTGGAGGGAAATGTTCATGCATTGGGAAGCCTAAAATCCGATATGTTGCTTCAGTGCTACCAACAAATCGTGCATGTTGGTACAGGCTGATTTCATCTGTTTGTTTGTTTTCTTGGAGGCTGAAGATGGCTTGGTCTGTACCTTTGTTAACATACTTCAGGACATATTTGATACTTTTAATAGACATGCAGAGTTCGACATTTGTGTGTGAGTTCATTTGCCGAAGGAGGTATGGATTATATGGAACAACCCATTGGTTGCCAATGTTCATTTCATAGTTTTGGCCATTGCGCTGTCGATTGAATTTAATGGTGTGGCCTCCATCCTCCACTGTCCTTCTTCTGTACTTAGGATAACCATCATGGCCAACCTGTGTATCGTGGAGACAGTCCTTGGGAAATGCCTTGGTGCATTGTCCATCATTCATGCATGGGCTATTTCTTTTGAAAGGACCACATGGACCATGGATCATGTGTGATTTGACTAAGTCGTGGAGGATAGGACTTGTTGTAGGTGATGGGATTTCAGCAGATATGACTTCATCAATATGATCTGGCCTTATCTTGAAGGTTGGTGTTAACCATATTAGTATGTGTCCATGTGGGAGGCCTCTTTTCTGATACTCTACTGAGTAAAGTCCAGCTTGTGTCTCACCAAATACCCCATTTTTTAGGAGGTGCATTAGCTTTTTCAGTTTCTGATAGAACACTCGAGTGACAATATCTGGACGGTCAGCTGCTGTTTGATTTGGAAGCAGGTTTTCCTGGATTTCAGGCCAATTAGGATTGGTGGTAGTCGTAATAAAGAGGTCTGGTCGACCATAGGCACGAACATATGTAATTGCATCTTGCTGTCGTTGGTGCATGTAACGTGGGCCTCCAGTGAAGGTTGCTGGTAGTATTATTCTTCGACCAACATTATTTGGATCTGAATCAGCTGGCAAAAGGCTGTCTCGAAGGTGCTGATAACTATCCGCACGGAGAGATTTCTGCTCTCTGCGAATATAGTTCAAGCGTTCAGTTTCTATTTTACAATACACATCTACCAAGAATTGCTGGAAAAGGCGTCGACAGAGCAGCAGGTAATTTTTCTCCCTGCACATGATGTGGAATGAATAATACTGCATTTGAGTTACTTTACGACCTTGTGCTGATGTGAGGTACACATGATAGCCACTTGTTCCAAGAGGGAAAAGAAGTGGATATTGTAGTGTATCGTAAGCATGGTGTAATTCACTAATATGTTTGAGCATGCCATCTTTCTGATGTATCACAATGTCACGATTAGCTGTTGGATCATTGGGCATAAGAATGGCAACTTCACTTGCCTGAGGTGCATTAAATCTGCGGGCATGTTCACTACTGGGGTGTTTATCCTCATGAATAATGATGGCCAGATCAGGAATGTTTTGTTGTTTTATGACTTCGTAGACTGACTTGAAAGCCTTGACATAAACATTGTTTTCATGGAGCATAGTTGATAGATTTTGCAATACATCTGGGTGTAATTCATTTGTAATTGACAGTCTGGTTCGAAGTTGAACTGCCTCGTCATCAATGAAGTATATCTGCAGGAATTTTTGTGAATCCTGCTGTGCAGGTTGAAGAGAGCCAATCTTATGGAAGACTTGACCTTGAATGGTGAAAGTGGGATTCCATCCAGGAATGTGCTTTTTATGGCATGCAAAGCTGGTCATTTGAAAGGCACAGTTATAATTGCGAATATGGGCTCGAAAGTGTTCATTGTTTTCAAGGAGGGAGAGAAAGTACTGTGGTGGTTCGGGGAATAAAGGAAGGCAAACTTTTCCATTGGAGCAGCATATACCTTGAGGCTCTCCTGGGAAATTGTTTGCCAAACAATGTGGGCATTTTCTTGACATTTGGCCTATTTGTGTCTGGAGTTTGAAGCCTTCTTCTGAATATCCATATGCTACTGGAAGGTTTGCAGGTGGAGGTTGAGATGGCATCATTTTGGCACGTTTATTTTGTTGATTTGCAGGTGGAGGGTGTGACGGCATCACTTTGGCACGTTTATTTTGTTTTGTTTGTGTCTCCCAGGATTTTCTGCCTATGGTTGACTTCCGGCGCACCATGTTTATACTAATGGAGGTCTTTATGTTGTCTTTCATGCAGGCAGTCCTTGTTTCATGTGGTTACAACTGTAGAAAAAAAAGAACCTTTCCATCAAAACGTATCACAGTTGTGAAAACTTCAGTCAATAAAATTTCTTTAAAAATAAATGATCCTATGTTATTGTTATGAGACATTACATAACATTGGGTAACCTCATTATATTTTTATTACTTACTTATTATCAAACCTTTATTATATCATATCACTAAAATCGCTCATTATTAATTACCCAGTACTGTGCATGTTTATTTAGTCAGGCTATCTTCAGGATACTTAGTCACACAGGACAGGACCTTAACATTATTAGGGTTATTTGAGTAGGATAGGATAGGTAGGTATATAGCAAAGGATAACCGGAAGAAAATAGTGTTTGGTTAACATTTATTTCTGCAATGAAATGGAAAGGTTACATGTAATTCTAAAAATGTAAAGGCAAAGTCATTCTCTGGTTTCTTCTTTAAGAACTGAAAGGTAAGTCATTCTCTGGTTTCTTCTTTTGCAATGTTTTCAGCCTTGATTTTGGTATTATTTTCCACGATATCAGTGCTCTTGAGAATGCTGTCCAGTACACATAATGGAAAAGATACATGTAAATTCAAAAAATGGAGTAGAGTACACATAATTAAAATGTAAATTAAAAAGTTAAAAGGCAAAGTCACTTTCTGGTTTCTTCCTTTGCTATGTTTTCAGCCTTGATATTTGTATCCTTTTCAACCCTATCAGTGCTCTTGAGAATTCTGTCCATTTCCTGAGTAAGGACACTGTCATCCAACCCGTCATTGTCCTCGAGTGTCAAAGAGTTTTGACTGATTGAAGGCTGGCTTGAGGTGGGTGTTGAAGACAGGACATGTGTAGGAAGGGTGGCTTGTCTTTTAACTGAAGGGCTGCCTAGAGAGGATACTGGTGTTGCTGCCTTCCTTTTCTCTGCTTTAAACGCATCCACCAATTGATCCCTGAGTTTGGATGATTTAGCGATGAGTTTATTTAAGTTTATGTTGGTTTCCGTTCCTAAACTGTTAAAGTCAATATTAACCCCAGCACGCCAGCTAATTATCTGTAGTTTGGCCAGGTGGGTGTTGAAGGTTTCTTGTAGCTGCTGCAGGTCATTTTGTATTGACAATGCCATACAGTGACTTGGGGGTGTTGACTTCTCCGACATCTACAAAAAGGCATAGAAAGGTATATTGAATGCCTACATCTTGTGAAAATGAAACTGTAAGAAATCATTACATGTGAAAACAAAATTGTAAGAGATCATTACCTTGACATGCCAATACTGTGGATGTGAAAGCTGTAGCCTAATCCCAATGATACGCGTTGGTTTCAGTTGTGCAGGCACCTTTCTGACTGGGATCATATGTAGGTATTTTGAAATAACTTTCTATGTGAAAACAAAACTGTAAGAAATATTTACCTTGACACGCTGATACTGTTGATGAGAAAGACGTAGCCTAATCCTAGTGATATGCGTTGGTTTTAGATATGCAGGCACTCTCTGTAAGTCAACCTGTTAATGAAAAGATGTAAAACTATGAAAACATGAAAGATGGCCTTATCATGGGACCTGGGCTTTGAAAACCTTAATTAACTTCAATCTTACACTAAATTATTCGATTAATCAGGTGTAATATATCAGAAATAAGGCCAAATAATAGGGAAAATATAGGCATCTGATACATAGGTATAGGAATCGAAATATTTGCCCCAGCCTTCCCAAACTTTGTCTGCGTTATACTGATATTCCCTGCTATATGCACACCAAATATTGTAAAAAATGGCACCCTGAAATCAAATGCTGCCCGTTTGGGAGAATTACTCATATGTCAGTATCTATGTGGATTTTCCATGACTCCCCCTAGCAAAAAATGAACCACGGAACCGCTGACGTTATGTTGCATGAGATCGTCAATCAATAGCAGATTGTTATTTGATGTTATTTGATGTTGGTACCTAAATAAAAAGATGGATTTTCATTTTTGCAGGTATGAAATGCATTCTATAAGATCTTAAGATTTACCTTGACAGGCTTGATTTGTCTCTGATCTATCTGTTGTGGCTGGATTCAACAAAATGTCCAGTATTCACAAAAACGTCCAGGGTTCACATAAACTGCGTCGTTGTCTTGGCATGTAGTGGAGTTTTACAGGAAGTGACGTAGTAGTTTGTGGGAAGTCATTTGGGAATGACGTTATCCCAGAGCCTGGGGGTCCCAGAAAGGCTCTCCCAAGGGGCTTCCCCAGGCTAAAAAAGGGCTTTCCCGTGCTAAAAAGTTGTATAAAAAAATGAATAAAAAGGGCTTCAAAATCCCATTTCCAACCCAAATACCTTCACAAACCACATACGACGACATCCAGAGAGGGGGGACAGACTTCTACAGATGAGTAAAGTGGTTTGTAAAACAACAAATTCCGAGAACATTCCGGACAAAGAAAACCTTCTTTCTACCATTTCTTTTCTACCTCCCTTCCTAGAAATCGCTCTAGCTTTATATTATATGGATGTCTGAAACATCAAGTGAAAGAAAGATAGAATCATTGTTGTGTATTATCTAACGGTGCCAAATTGTTGTTACTAGTTACATGTAAAAATAATTACTTAAGACATTCTTGTAGCGAACCTCAGCAGTCAATGACTGAGAGGGAGTAAACCTACATCACAAAATACAAAATATGCTAATGAGGTGCCCGAAGACCTCCCTATTGTTCGGAGAAATCCTCGATTGGCAGCAAGTCTGCGAATAAATGTATACCAAACCAAACCAAACCAAGGAGTATATTTAGCTACTTTATTATTGACTGTCCACCCAAAGGTATCGCAAACTTTAAAAAACAATATAATATCAAACATAAAACATAAAAAGGCTTATTAACTGTCCTAATGTTTACTATCATTATGATCGGCTTGATCTCGATCATCTCTCCAAATATGCTTATATCTCCAAATGTATTATTTTGCGACTTGTGACTCATTTTCCTGTAACATATCACAAATGTGTAAAAATTGAAACTTGAAATTATTGCTGTGGGAGGTGAGTTGTTAGGCAGTAAATTGGTATTGAAGCTTGTTTGCGTTTCTTTACTAACAACGGTGATATTTTATGTCTGGAAAATACCACTCTGCACGAAAATAAAATGTAAAATTATTCTTTCAAAGGAAACCTACCTTGAGGTGGGTGTTGAAGACAGGACATGTGTAGGAAGGGTGGCTTGTCTTTTAACTGAAGGGCTGCCTCAAATAAAATGTCTCAAATAAAATTTAAAAATTAAATTATTTTAAAACATCTTCTATAGAAGGGACATTTTTGATGATCTTCTGAAAACACATCTAGGAACGATAGACATCCCCTAAAGGATTTCCTCTAGATTTCGAAACGTCTGAAAATCTTCAACTTCAATCGATTTCACTATTATTAACAATTGACCGAGAAAGCTATTTAAAAGGGTAATTAATTTCCTAAATGAAAACTCACCTATTTTCAATATTTCCACCCAAAACATTTTCAAATCCCATCAAGCTAGATCTAGGAATAACAGACCAACCTGAAGCCTGTGTTATTGTACGCAAAGTGATAACATTGTTCATGTCGTTCATTGTTGATATTGACATACTCTCCTGCATGCTAGGAATGGTCCACCAATTGAACCAGCCACAGTCCTGAAGTCAGGGCCACCTTGTATAAGCGTCAGGATTTCAGAAAATGTACAATTCAACTTCGCCAATCTTCTCATATAACCCAAATGTCAGACAAAAATAAAGGTCAAAATACAGTTCAACCTAACCAAACAGATTGCTAGAATCAATACAATGCCGAATATACTCGAATTTACCTAGTATTGACCAAATTTCAGCTTAATCTAGCAGAATTTACTAAATGTGTAGAGCTGCCAATTGTACATTTTCTGAAAAGCTGACCCATTATAAGGGCCTTCCGCTGGGATTGTGTGGCAAGTGAAATGTCAAAAAGTGAGGTTGGATTCATGCAGTGCCAATCAACATTAGGTTTTGGGTCCTTCTGGTGCCTCGCTGATAAAGAACTGGATATTTTGGTAGACAACATGACCGGCCATTGCTCTCTGTACCAGAACAGGCAGTTTCTGGTTACAGAGGGGAGAGACAGGAGGAGAGAGAGAGGGCGAGAGAGGAGAAGGTGAGAGGGGGCGGGGCGAGAGGAGAGAGGGAGGAATAGAGGAGAGAGGGGAGACGGGAATGAGAGAGGGAGAAAGGAGGAGGGAGAGGGAGGGAGGGAGGGAGAGAGGAGGAGGGGAGAGAGAGGGCGAGAGAGGAGAAGGTGAGAGGGGGCGGGGCGAGAGGGAGAGAGGGAGGAATAGAGGAGAGAGGGGAGACGGGAATGAGAGAGGGAGAGAGGAGGAGGGAGAGGGAGGGAGAGAGGGAGACAGGAGGAGGGAGAGAGAGGGCGAGAGAGGAGGGCGGGAGAGACGGATAGAGGAGAGATAGAAGAGAAAAAAGGCTCTAGAGGAGAGCGGGAGAGGGCGAGAGAGAAGGAGGGGAGAGGGGGTAGGGCATAATTCGGTCAGATTTTCGATTTTCATAAAATGTACAATTCAATTTCGCCAATCTTCTCAAATACCTCAAGTTTCAGACAAAAATAAAGTTCAAAATACAATCCACCTAACAAAACAAATTGCCAGAATCAATGCGAAGCCAAATATACTCGAATTTACCTAGTATTGCCAAAACTGCAGCCTAATTTAGCAGAATTTACTAAATGTGTATAGCTGCCATTTGTACATTTTCTAAAAATTTGACCCAATTCTGGACGGGCTGGAAATCTGTGGATTGTTACTGGATGAACCTCGATCTAAAGGATGCTATAGCTAATCGAAGCAACAATTTATTTAACGTTACGATATGTCGGAGTACATCATTTTAATACACTATGTGGGTCAGATTTTCAGAAAATGTACAATTGACAGCTCTACACATTTGGCATTTAAATTAGGCTGCAATTTGGTCAATACTAGGTAAATTCGAGTATATTTGGCATTGCATTGATTCTAGCAATCTGTTTGGTTAGGTTGGACTCTATTTTGAACTTTATTTTCGTCTGAAATTAAGGTTATTTGAGGGGATTGTTGAAAATGAATTGTACATTTTCTGAAAATCTGTCGCATGTGCTAATTAGTCGATTCTGGCCTCCTCTCAGGCAGGGCAATTGGTGTAAGAAAGTTCTTCTCTATACCTGTAACAGTTCCTCATGCCAACACGGCAAGAAGCATCATTAGGATGATTAACCCAATTAGTAAATCCAGGAAGCGTGCAGAACTAGTCCTGCATTTGCTTATTATAGAAATGAAATGGAGTTGCAAGATATATTTTTATGATTAGTTTGTGTTATTAAGTCAAACAGAGGAACTTTCAAAGATAGTGTATTTCCCCCATTCTCCTCAATCCTCATGAGGACAATGGGGGACTTAAGTAAACCTTAATTGTGATGAATCAATGTAATTATTTATATGCGTGTACCCTTCTATATTCCCTTACAGTGGTTAAAGCTTTGGACTTCCAAGCAGGATTGTGAGTTCGAGCCCCAGAGCAGACAGCCTTTTTACATGTGTCTCATTTTCGAGTCATTTGAATTTTTAATTTCACTTATATCTTCACATATGAAGCTCAGTTTTCATTTAAACTCACTCATGTAGTTTCATATGCAATTACCTTTCAATTTGTCAAAGAATTAGAGGGGCTAAGATCGAATTAAGCGAGAAAAGTCTGTTGGATTGGGTTTGGTCATATATAGGTTCTCTGTTATAGAGGTATGGGTGGCGGTCATAAGCTTACAACAAGTGTTTATTTTCGGCGAAAATGGTTTTCGGGCCGATGCATAATGAAGGGCCACGATTCGTCTAGTATCATCTAAGCTGAGAAGGAACTCTGTTACAATGGCCTGGGAGGCATGGGAGGGGTATAGTGGTGAGGGAGTGAGTGAGATTGATTGCTTTACGCACTTATCAAGACATTTAATATGGTTATATCAAGGGTGGGAGAGCTGAGAGGAGGGAGGCAGTTTATGATCATAACAGGAAATAGAGATAGAGAAGAAGGGAGAGAGAGACAGAGAAAAGAGACAGAAAGGCACTTTGTGGTCATACCCAGGACATAGAGATAGAGAAGAAGGGAGAGAGAGACAGGGAAAAGAGACATAAAGGCACTTTATGGTCATACCCAGGAAATAGAGACAGAGAAGAAGGGAGAGAGAGACAGAGAAAAGCGACAGAAAGGCACTTTATGGTCATACCCAGGACATAGAGATAGAGAAGAAGGGAGAGAGAGACAGAGAAAAGAGACAGAAAGGCACTTTATCGTCATACCCAGGACCAGGAGAGGGGGGCCAAGTTTTAGATGGTTGGAACAATGGTTGGAACAAGCACCTCCCCCCCCCCCCCCACACACACACACATGAAAGACTAAACAAATTAATCACCTCCATTTCGGACAGTAATGGGACCCTGATGATGGTAACACCCCCAGCTTTTACAATGTCCGACCACATTTTTTTCTCCAGCAATAATTGCGAAGGCAATCAAAACCACTGGCTTCACAACAACTGCAATATAAAACCCATATTTCCATGAGCGACGTATCCTTAAGAGATTCATAAGCCATAAAACCAGCATCCCCCAGATTAGAATAGATTTACCTGCGAGCTTTACGGTGATCCATGTTTATCTGGTCGCGCTAAAATAACATTGTACGTAAACTACGGTTATGGGAGGTGCCATACATCTTATGAGCTCAAGCCATTTAGTAGTCAACCTATCCCAGGCACAGGGATAAATGGAGGAGGTCCTGATGAAGCCCCTCCCCTGGTATAGCACCAATAAATGCTTAGCTTTGTATGGGATCTAGGGACCCTACGGAGTCTCCATTTCCCTCCTTGAATACACCCTACACCTGTTCCATTATTCACGGCCCATAACTTCACTCGTATGTCATCTCTTCCGTCCTCCTACAGGCAGATTAATACGGATATATAGATGCATCAAAACGTACCATAAACTGCTTTACGTTACCCCTTACGCCCTCCGCAGCGTTCTGGGTCTAGTGCACCAAGGTGTTGTTAGGGGGCGATGGAGTGCTTCGCGGAGTATGTCCTTCTTTGCGCATATATTTGATGGTAATAAGGGAGTGAAATAGTCACCATTTTGGATCGCGATTCGCAAGAGATTGTGGGACGTGTTAAAGCTATAGCTATAGAACATCTAGCCTTCAGGAATAATTTTGGAGTCTAGGCTCAAAGTTGAAAAAGTCCCTTCAAACTGAGAGAAAGCCTCCGGCTCCAAACCATCCCATTAGGACTGCAAAGTCTCATTAACATCCCACTAGAACGGCTACTTCGGGGTCAGAAAAGCCATTAGCGCAGTAGGCGTACAATCACTGACATACCATTCTTAACTGATATGAGAGGCTTAATTTGCGTCTAGCCTGTTTGATGAAATAAACATTCATCTTTATCATCATCGATTTGGTGCCCATAGGTCCTTTACATAACCAGAAATATTGCTGAAAATATTCTTCTTATTTTTCCATGTGACTTAAAGTATGTATGCCAGATGCAAATTTAATCCATCCCAGCATGCACTGCATCAGACATGCGCAGCGGCATACACACATCCCCTATTGTAACACGAGGTCAATGACTCAGCAAAGTCAGCAAGACCTGGTGCCAGTGCTATTCCCACTTGGGGAACATATATATGAGTAGTAACTTGAGAAAATGGCGTCTAGGAAGATGTATTTACCACTCGGTATTCATCTTGTATGTGTTACATCCGTTAAATGTGTTAAAAGCTTCACACATTTGATCTAACATTTATCGATCTAATTTAATTTGTTTTCCTGTTTTGCGACTACTATCCAAACCTCCAAGGCCCCAGACCTTTACAGTAAAACATCGCATACACACCAGACGTGCCTTTCAATTCCCTGGAAATAGACCCCCATAGTACTTACATTCTAATATGTGATGTGTTAGAGAGAAATGAGTCACAAGTCGCAAAAAATGGATTTTGAGATAATATCATATTTGAAAAGATGAGATCAAGCCGATTCTAATTGTAGTAAACACTAGGAAACCAAAGTAGTGTTTCTATATTTAAAGTTTGATATCTTTATTTTTGAAAAGAAAGAAGTTATTTTTGTTTGGATAATTACTAATAAAATACCCAAATACACTCCATAAGTTGACCTTAGAAATGCATAGATATACGTAATACATTGCCTTGAAATTGTGTACACATATTAATGTTACTAGCAGCATTAATCGCCCCAAGAATTAGAATATTCCAACAGAGTTATCCTATAAATAAATAACTTTGAAAAATATCCAATTGTCAAAGTTATTTTTTTTTTTTTTTTTTTTTTGCTAAACGTTTTTATTCAGTTTCCTGCCTACTTGGCTCCATACATGCTAAGACATATTATGATAACATTTTTTTATTCCATTTTTTTGGAAGTGATAAGACTCAGAGTAACAATGAACATGGCAAGATTTTGGGACGAAGCAATACATTGGAGAGTAGATCCCGTGTTGGACTGTCAGTTAGATGGGGTACATTATTTATTCACTCACACGTTGGAGGGGTTATTCTAGGATTTAAACATTTCTAGAGTTTCGTTGATGTCCTCTTTTAGTCTTCTCCAAATGGCACTTTCTTTTTTGTTAACAGCATTAATTATCTGTGCGTGTATTACCACTGATACTCTCATTCTCAGTTCACTCATTAGATATTGAGGGGAGAAGGCCCCTTTTTCGAACAACTTGACTCTGTGAATAAACGCTTTAGTTTGTAATAGTAACCAGTTTATCATCTTTGTATTAAGGTTCACATGTTCAAACCCAAACATTATCTGTACATAATTCAACACAATCTTCCCTCCCTTTGTGTGTACCAGGTTTTCACCATTTTTCCCCTCATTCAGATAGCCACTATCTCTTATCCATTGGAGTAAGAATTCCCACAGTTTGTGGGCTCTATCACACAGTATAAAAAAGTGGACAACATCATCCTTTTTTTTACAAATTGAGCATTTATCATTTTTTGCAACACCAATGTTTTTTAGGTATTCACCACAAGTGATAGTTCTGTGAATTAGTCTGTATTGGAACTGCTGTAATCTTGTTTCTGGGGTAGTTATACAAGGTAGTTTGAAAGTTTCCTTCCAGTCGATTTTATTGAATTGAGTCTCGTTGAGGCGTAAATCCTCCTGCCAGTGATCAAGTTTCTTTCTTTTTACCTTTCGGTTCAGGATTAGTTCGTTGTATATCTGTTTGGCGTTGCATTTTATTATGCTGATTTTACACCCTCTTATATTAATGTTAACTGACCCATTTTCAAGACCGGCTTCGTTCTCTCTAACCATTCGCAGCCATTTATCAGGGATGGCCGTTCTTAACTGAACCCTTTGCAACGCATTAGGAAGGAAGCGAAAGTATTTTATGATATCTCTAGTGGGCATGATAAAACCGTTTTCCTGCACGATGTCCCCTACAGTGAAAATTCCAACCTGTTCCCACTTCTTCCATTGAAGCATAACACCTTTGAATTTTATATGTCTGTTATTCCACAGCCTTTCTCGAAGGACTTCATTCACATTGGTTGGAGAGTGTTTATAGTAGACCTTGTCCCAGACTCTAAAAATTTCTTCATAGAACTTATTCAGTGGCTTGGGGGGCTTGTACCTAGATAAGAAGACGTCCTCGATTGATCTGCCTGCATGGGCTTCAATTGCGTCATACCACCCGTTATTCCTCCCTTGTCAAAGTTATTTAGTGAAGCGCACCACATACGAAAAAATATGCTTAGTAAATACGAAGTTTGCATAGAAATAAGACAGCACACATTTCATTTATAAATATCTGTGAGTAAGAAAACATCGAATCACATTAAAACAAAATTAATAGCAGGTTTAAATTGTGTTAGTGCATGAAGAAGAAATTTTCTCATCCACAGTATCCATGGTATTCTAGTGATTTTGTAAAATCATTTACGAGACTTTTCAAACGCTGTGGGTATGGACATTTGACAACAATAAGTCTCATCAAAATGATTAAATCATCTGAAAAACCGAACCCAGAAACTAACCACTCTTATTCAGGCTAGGCTCACGGCCTCTCAGAACAGATAAGAATCGTATGTCAGTGAGTGAACGCCTACTGCGCTAATGGCTTTCCTGACCTTGGTGAAGGTTAGACTACGACGCCGTCCACCCTGGCACTTCGCATCGCTACGCTGCCTGACTGGTGTGCTTTGCATCGCTTTAAACCCTGCTCACACATAGCCGATTTGTCCCCCGATTGCCCCCCGATTTTGGTCTTCCAATGAATCCTAGGACTTCACTTCCAATCCTGGTTTATGCTATTTCAAAAACAAAAACCAGGATTTGAAATGAAGTCATAGGATTCATTGGGAGACCAAAATCGTGGAACAATTCGGCTGTGTGTGGGCAGGTTAGGGTCGGCGTAGCTGCGTGTATGGACTAGGTATAGGCGTCCTAATGGGAATATGATGGCAATTTGAGGTTTGAGGTGAGTGGCCTTTCCTCAGTTTGAAGGGCCTCTCTCAGGTCTGAACTTACACTGCATTGGTAAGCTTCTCAATTCCAGCTCTGATAGCTCGCCCATATATAGTCGCTCCCTACTTAAATATTATCGCCCACGCACCTACCGATCTTCCATCCCAGCGATTTGAATATTTTATCAGATAAATACTTAAGTGTTTGTATATATGCAGCTGCCCTAATCTATTTTAGAGTACTATGGGGAGACATGCTCTGGCCAATATAAATTGTTCATGTGCGATAGAACTTCGGGACCTGGAGCTTTTAATGTTATATTCATAAAAGATTCATAGCTTCCGTAAAAAGGATATTTTGTCTGAGACTGTCTTTGATTTCCAGTACATGTATGCTGTGGGGGTACCGTAAATGTACATGTATGCTACTTGGAGTACCGTAAATGCCATAATAATAGCACATGCCCTAACAAGCACACATCCCTCTCATTGTGACGTCACTTTAGTCGAAACGTCACAAAACATCCTCTCAGAGGATTGGACGCCTACTGCGCTAATAACGTTCCTGTCCTGGAGTAAGTATCCTAATGGGATCGTAATAAAATTTTGAGGTTTGGAGCGAGAGGCTTTCCCTCAGTTTGAAGGGACCATCTCAGCTGTGGGCCAAGACTGCATTAGTAAGAAGGAAGGGAAGGGTGTGCACTTATCAGGTTAAAACGCTTGCACCCAGAGTGGTGGCTAAACATAAAAGCTTATGGCTAATGTACACTTATTATGACGATTACGGTATATATGTTGTTTAATGTGCATATATTACCAAGAAGGAAACCTAAGATGTAACCTTGGAGAAGTGGGTCAAGTGCTCATGTACTATTCATCAGTTGGTATGCATCAGTATGAGAATGGATTAGTATGAGAATGGTTAGCTTCCAGGGTAGATGTATGTTCTCATGTATGTCATACTGATGCTGATTAATCATAGTAGTGTGTGTATATATGTAGGGGAATTTATTACCTTACTCTTTAAAGGAGGCTACACTTTCTCCACTCTACTTCCGATTGAAGCCGTTTTTATGCGCACGCCGTTTGAGAGATGTATGCTGGGAGACAGTGGTGTTTGTTTGGTTTAGTAGTGCATGCAATAAACTCCTGTACGAGCACAAACAATCATCTATAATTGTGGCCAAGTCATAGAAAGAATTTTGTTACAATCAAAACATAGGTTTGTAAGGCCACTCCTTCTAATTCTCAACGAAATTCTCGATGTTTCACGGCGACGTTTCATGGCTCACGGTCCTGATGACGTTGTCTAAAATGACGTTAGTAACCGCGCAACTGTTCTGAGACCTTAACAACTCTGTTTCCCGCGCCCTCTTGGACACAGTCTCAGACTGCAGGCCTGCTAACATAGTGCTGTTATGACTGATATACTGTCACAACTCTTTTCCTCAGGCTAATATGGTGTTTTCCCCCAGCTTTAGATTTGCGCTAACTATCCTCTGTCTCAGACCCTGAACTCTCACTTCTTTTACTGCCTAACTGTTCTTCACAACTCTTTTTCCCGCGCTGGTTCTCTCTCTCTCTCTCTCTCTCTCTCTTTCCCTAGTAGTACAGGCATACCTGGGAGGGAGGAAACTGGGGAAGATGGGGAGGAGGGAGGAAAGGGGGAAGGAGGAAACAGGTGAGATGGGATGTCTACCCCATCATAAACAGGGGGCAGCTAGGGTGGGGAAGGGAGAGATCTCCTGCTATTTTGGGGTATTTTCTTTTTTATCACACTCTACATACATTGAGAAGGGGAGGGAGGGGAATGATGGAAGAGTGGGTAAGGGTTTCTGCATCATCCCTTCATTGTATACATAGATTTCACTGACGTCACGGCCCTGGCCATGTTTGGGGTCAAGATAGATGGCTATGTATGCTGCGATACTTGAAAATATCGTTTTCTGGCTGTTTTAACCTTTACCAGTTTTAATCTGACACAACAATACCTTCATGATAGGTTAGATAATCTGCCTTTAGTGTAGAATTACCCAAGTATATACTCTTGTGAGTTTTATCAACTTTGTTTTGATACCCCCGCCATAGACGGCCAGTGTAGCGATGACCCTGAAAATGGCGGTCACTGTGATACCCCAGCCGACTGGGTGACGTCATGTGAAATCTATGTACATATGTTCCACTCATTTTAACTGCTGTTTATAATGGCATGATTAGGTCTTTGCAAAATGGCTGCCATATTTTGTTGACATTAATTTTGAAAGATCTACTGTAGGTCTACTAGTAGGCCTATTTGGAAGATAATATCTTTTCTATCCCTTCAAATATTAAGCACCATTCTGTCAATTCTTATTATTCCAGGATTTTTTTATTTTAATTATATTTTGGCCACTATTTCTTAATACAGTATGGTAACAGGTAGGCCTATGTGTCAGAATATTTTTATATTATTTGTTTTTAATTTTATTCTGCTTATTGAGCATAGTTATATCTGATTATTGTATCTTCTCTTCCACTCCAAGAGGGGTCGTCTTTAGTGATATAAAATATTTTATTCTATTCTATTGATATCTGTTCTTCTGATCCATTTTTGACACGACAATCTGTTTTTCTGATGGAGGGGCTCAGCCGGAGGCTCTTGTTAAAGGATTAATGACCGTCATTGAGGGGCTGCTGGTGCACTGTTTGATGTATAAATAATACCAAAGCTGTGGGATTCTGGACAATAAGTGCACCAGCCAGACCGAAATGGAGGTTATTAATCTGTTTAGTCTCTGCCTTTAATACCTTGTTATAGCCCATAGACTGTTGTAGGCAGCAATTACATTTTTATATCATAGGAGCCTTGCATATCAAAGCTGCACTCTCAATTAACATCGGTCAAAACTAAGCATTTTCTACTTTTGGTCTGTTTGATCAGCTTCAAAATGCAGTTTAACATAACATAACTGATATTTTGAATCAATACGATACCAAACATTATATTCAAATATACCTGGTATTCATCATTTTTTCAGCCTAATTTGGCAGAATTTTCTAAATGTTGCCAATTGTATATTTTTTGAAAATCAGACGCATTAACGTCTCTTCCTAGAATAAGCATCAACATTTAATGCACTGAACAAAACGTATAGATATCAAGATATCGATAAGCAATTAGCTGAGATTGTGGTCCCAGAAGAACTTGAAGAAAGCCTAGAAAATCAAAGACATCAGCGGTCTTACAGCTAGGCTCTGTCATAATTGTTTTATTTTCGTAACAATTTATTCTTATCTTTCCAGCTCATCATAATGATGAAACCGGGTAGGGAGGACATGAGTTGTTTACATTTTGTAAGCTTGTTATCGGAACAACAGTGGGAACAACTGGTCTGCCATGTTTTCCAGGAAAACCTCCCCTTTCCCATAGTGGCCAGCTTCTGCATCCTTTCATTATCTCAGCCCTAAACGCCTGATCACAGAGTTCTGCTATCTGGCCTACAGGCATGGCGTCCGTCAGTTGGGGAATTTAGAGGCTAGGGGGAGAAAAGGGGCTTATGTACCCTCCCTTTTGCACCCTCCCTTTTGCACCCTCCCTTTTGCACCCTCCCTTTTGCACCCTCGCTTTTGCACCCTCCCTTTTCCAACCTCCCTTTTCCAACCTCCATTTTCGGACCTCCTTTTTCCAACCTAAATATATGTGGGTCAGAATTTCAGAAAATTGACAATTCGCCTTCACCAATAATACTATGAAATAATGCAAATTTAGACAAAAATCACTTTCAAAATGTAGTTCAACCTAACCAAACAGATTGCTAGAATCAATGCAATGCCCAATATACTCGGATTTACCTAGCATTGAGCAAATTTCAGTCTAATTTAGCAGAATTACTAAATGTGTAGAGCAGCCAACTGTACATTTTCTGAAAATCTGACCCATGTAGGAAACGCATTTTCTATGCCATATTCAGTTGATAATTTCGAGAGAAAATCCATTGATTACAATTTCCAATTGCTAAAAAAATTGTATAAATGGACACATTTCCTGCACATTTTGAACACATTATATGTTTATAAAACATTTTGACACATTTTCGAGACTAGGAGCTGGTAAACTGCACCCACGAATTAAAGTGTGAAACTTCTTTTTTAAAAAAGATGGCAAGAGGCATTTCCACTTGTTTTAATTCCTGGTAAACTTAAATAGGCTGATCAAAAATAAAGAATTACTTTATTGAAGGCTCAGATTTTCAGAAAATGTACAATTGGCATCTGTACACATTTAGTAAATTCTGCTAAATTAGACTGCTATTCGGTCAATACTAGGTAAATTCGAGTATATTCGGCATTGCATTGATTCTAGCAATCTGTTTGGTTAGGTTGAACTGTATAAATTTTGAACTTTATTTTCGTCTGAAATTTGGGTTATTTGAGAAGATTGGCGAAGTTGAATTGTACATTTTCTGAAAATCTGATCCTGTTATGTATTTGACATATATTTAGTTATTCACTGTTAAAATGATCTCCTTATTCTGATACACCGTTTTGCTACGAGTCGTTGGCTGCGATTCCTATTCTATTCCACACAACAATCTCTTGAACATTCTGAATCGACCGCTCGTCCACCCCATCCCTCCGTCAGTCCCGGTGTAGCATCGTGAGTGGTCCTAGCATCACAAGCGTTCCTAGCATGCGTAACAGACAACACCCTCTGCTGTTCTTGCCTGGAGTTCACTCCTACTGCTCACATAGCAGAGGCACTTTTCTTTTATTAAGAGTAATTGAACCATCATCGAATATGAGGGTCAGATTTTCAGAAAATGTACAAAAATACGAAAAAATAGTCCAAAATACAGTTCAACCTAACCAAACAGATAGCTAAAATCAATGTAATGCCAAATATACTCGAATTTACCTAGTACTGAACAAATTGCAGCTTGATTTAGCAGAATTTAATAAAAGTGTCCAGCTGCCAATTGTACATTTTTTGAAAATCTGACCCACATGGTTGTTTCGGTGCTACCAATGGGTGGGTAGGAGTGTGTGTGTGTGAGGGGGGGGGGGGGAGGTGTTGGAGGGGGGAGGGGTTGATTTCAGGCCACCATCTTCACCGTTAATAATGTTCGAAATTTAGTTCAACATAACCAAACAGACTGTTACAATCAATGCAATACCAAATATATTGTCCTAATTTAGCACAATTTCCTAAATGTGTACAGCTGCCAATTGTACATTTTCTGAAAATCTGACCCACTTAGGAACTTTTTCCACGATACAACTGTGGGCGTGGCTTAGGTCATGCACTCGTCATGCGCATGCGCAACTTTCTAAAAGATGCTTGTAGGCCGAACAGCTACCACGACAGGGAACCCTTGGCATGCTACACCGGAGCTAGGTGCAAAAGCATTGTTCCTAGACGGCTATTGTTCCTTCTTTTTACCTTGTTCAGGTCAGGATGGATCTTTCTCTTCTGGCCAGCCAGCCGCAACAATCCACCCATGCATGATTGCACTCGCAGGATAATTGGTACAATTACCTGCAGTCCCTGCCGCTCCCCCTCCACCATTCCTCCACCACTCCTCCTCTCCCCCACCACTCCCTCACTACTCCCCCACCACTCCTCCTCTCCCCCACCACTCCTCCTCAGCCAAGGCAAGGCTACCTGCACACTGTTAGAACACATGGGTCAGATTTTCAGAAAAAGTACAATTTGCCTTCACAAATCCGCTCAAATAACCCACATTTAAGACAAAAATGAACTTCAAAATGCAGTTTAACATAACAGAACTGATACTTTAAATCAATGCCATACCAAATATACTCAGATATACCCGGTATTCTTCATTTTTCAGCTTTATTTAGGAGAGTTCCCTAAATGTGTAGAGCTGCCAACTGTACATTTTCTGAAAATCCGACCCACATGTGATGTGTTCCAGAAAAATCAGTCGCAATCGCAACATTGATATTTTTCAAAATGTTTTTATTTACAAGATCTCTTAGTTGGAATATTTTCATTTTTGCAGTGGTTGTATGAATACATGTGCCAAATTTCAAGACAGTTTACTAATTAATTTAATGCGTTTCTTGGACCATCCTATGGAGTATGTTTAGCTACTTTACTAGTAATTGTCAACCGAGAAATATCTGTTTTCAAAAAAAAATATCGAACTGAAAAAGATAAAAGTAATTATTAGATGCCCTTGATATTTACATTCATTGCAATCCCCTTTTCAAATATGATGGTATCTCAAAATCCATTTTGCAACTTGGCTCTCATTTACCAACACAATTCACCAGCGCAGTAGGCGTCCAATCACTGACATACCATTCTTATGTGATCTGAGAGGCCATTTCGTGTTACGCTGATTGGTAGTATCCTTTTTGCTATATTAAACTGCATTTCGAACCTCATCTCTTGACAGAATTAGTGAAACCGAATTGAACATTTTCTGAAGATCGGACACATATAATACAAATATATATATTGATATATAAATATGTATGAGATACAATATGTTATTAATTAGAAATACAACTGTGATACAACATTGAATTAAGTTATAATTTTCGAGAAACCATTCTTTTGAATTATCATATATGCACATTTTAGCTGAGTCAAACTAACCAGTTTTAGCAGTGTATTCTCACATATCCAGCAACCCCCAAGCAACCCTCCAACCCCTCCAATGTGCACATGTAAAAAGGATAAAAACCGCAACCCGGAATCTAACGCCCATTGAGAGGAACAATCGACGATGTTGTTAAATTGTTACGCAGTTTTTGCACGATGAGCGCTGGCCGGTAATCAAGTCCTGGGTGACGGATAATGTGCGCACCGTTCAAACGTAAATCCTGTGTAATTTTAACAATTTCATTGCCTCCCTTCCGCCTCGATAATTCGTCAATTTTTTCCAATCAAAGCAAAAGGAAATTTGGTAAAACTCTCGCAGTCGTGGTGTAATTCGTTGCTGATTACGTGGAGTTATTTTGTTAATGAAAAGCCTTCAAAAGCCCATCGCGCGTCCTCTGAGTCAACTTTTCCCTACTTAACTCGCGATGAAAAGGTGGACGATGGTTCTAGATGACTTTCTTAACGTTGGCGTAATTGAAAATTCCTCACATTCATCCATCGATCTTAGCTAAATACTTTCTCCCGCAGAACGATTGTCAACTGATCATAAGCATGTTCGGCCAGGATTCGTTATTTTGGTTGGGGAAGAATTAAAATAGATTTTCGAAGGATTTCATGACTGAATAACAATTCATTCCTGCGTCTCAACATTTGTGAAGTTATAAATAAAGAATGAAACTCAAATATTCATGAAGCAGAATGCATTCATGGTTATTGTACAAATGTTGGCAAACAATCTTTATTTAGAATTGTGTAATTTAATGTAATTAATGATTAATGTAATTTAATGATTAAGCTTGTAAATGAAATAATAAAAAAAAAATCATCGATATATCGATACTTTCACGCGAACATAGCTAATATGATTAGAGGAGATCAATAGTCGATATATCTGAATATATTTGATATTGCCTTGATTTAAACAATCTGTTGGGATATGTTGAACCAAATTTTGAGCATTATATTTGTCTTAAATTTGAGACGATTGGAGAAGTCGAATTGTACATCTTTTGGCGATTTCACCCTTATAGTAAATACATAGAGGAAGTTAGTGTGTAGTCCGGTATAAGACGCCAGACTGGATATTCAGGTTAGCACATCCGTCTCAGACCACACGCTGAGGAATTAACGACTTAGTTCCTGTTCCGGCGGAAGCTACTTTGGGCAAGGTTATTTTTTGCCTCCTCCCGGTGCATCTATATTGTACGACCCCATACAAGCGCTGGCCAGCTATAGTCGTACTAAGCTCTATAGCTTTTAGACCAGCTGGGGTCTGTTTTAGAAGATTTCCTTTTTATATTTAAGTTCATTTACGTAAGCCACATGTGAAACAATGTAGCAAATTGTTTAGAGTAACATAGCGGGTTTCAATGATGGCAAACACTAGGACATCTAATAAATATAAGTATGAATAAAATAACCAAAAGAAATCAACACTTTTGGATTTTTCCTCAACTATACATACAACTGGGTCAGATTTTCAGAAAATGTACAATTCAACTTCACCAATCTTCTCAAATAACACAAATTTCAGACGAAAATAAAGTTCAAATTATAGTTCAACCTAACCAAACAGATTGCTAGAATCAATGCAATGCCAAACATTCTCGAATTTACCTAGTATTGACCAAATTGCAGCCTTATTTTGCCGAATTGACTAAATGTATACAGCTGCCAATTGTACATTTTCTGAAAATCTGACCCAACTAAGAAGATAGATAACCGGGTCCCCGGCTTACAACGACGAACAACTCCTCTCTTTATATCTAATAAATATGTCCATATTTACGGATCGTGAAAAGAAAGTTGGTGATATTTCTTGATAATCACTCTGTAGAGTAAAGTAGTTAATTTTAGTTAAATATACTTATTAGGGTAACCACAGATATGTTTTTTGGTGAAGAGGACCTGTGGTCATTGATAATGGTAAATCCACGATATTCAAAACAGGAGATTACACAATAGATAACGATAGATATTAAATCTGTAAATATATTTAAAATCTGTTAGATTCACAACTATCAGATGACTGAAATTCAAGCTATTTCCCTTAAAATCTGAAATACATTTAATTAGTCTGGGCGTCTGAAATATGATGCTTGGAAATATGATGCTTTCCTTGTTTGTGGCAAATAAAAAGGACCTTGCTCGCCATATCCGGTCACCCTCACTCCATCCCAACATTGCCACCTCTCTCTCACTCTCTCTTTCTCTCACTCTCTCTCTCCCACTCTCTCTCTTTCTCTCTCTCACTCTCTCCCACTCTCTTTCTTTCTCTCTCACTCTCTCTCTCCCACTCTCTCTCCCACTCTCTCTCTCACTCTCTTTCTCCCAATCTCTCTCACTCTCTATCCCACTCTCTATCCCACTCTCTCTCTCTCCCTCCCCCTCTCTCACTCTCTCGCTCTCTCCCACTCACACTCTCCCACTCTTTCTCTTTCTCTCACTCTCTCTCCCACTCTCCCACACTCTCTCTCACTCTCTCTCTCCCACTCTCTCTCTCCGACTCTCTCTCTCACTCTCTCTCACTCACTCTCTCCCACTCTCTCTCTCACTCTCTCACTCTCTCTCTCTCCCACTCTCTCTCTCCTACTCTCTCTCGCCAGTGGATTTATGTAAAAACAGTTTTCCAAAGAAAGCCCAGGACTGTGAGGGGTTATAGTTACCATTACCACCGAACCCAAAATTCGTTCTATGCTATGCTCTTTCCACCTCCCTCTCATCTCCTCCCCAACTTCTCTCTACCTCTCCCCCTGTGTCTCTATCTCCCTCTCTATCTCCTCCTCGCTCTCTCCCTTTCGCTTCATCTCTCCTCTCCCCCTACCCCCTCTGTCTCCCTCTACCTCCCCATCTCTATCTAGCTCTATCTCTATCCCCCCTCACCCTCTTTCTCCTCCTCCCCCCTCTCTCTATCATTCTAGCCCTACTATAGTCAATCCAGAGCTGAGTGCGATCCTATGTGCTGCAGTTAAAGTAGAAGAACGAGGTGGACGAGAGGATGACCATGATCCAAAAGATCCAAATGATCCACGCGGATCCATTCCCTCATCCGCAGATAGTCGCTCCAATATCAAGGCCGTGTGCCAGCGAAGGTGAATGATAAGAACAGTGAGTGGGCAACCTGAGAAACAGCCTTTGGGCCAGCTTGGCAGCCATTATGGGCCAAACTCACTGTTAAAAACTTGTGTTCTTTTGAGGTATTGATTTTTAAAGACCTCGGCGGGGGAGAGGGATGCGTGGGTGGGTGGAGGTATACTCTAACCACACATTTGAACCCTAATTCTCCAATCCCCCATCTATAAATGGCATATCATCCAACACGTGTTTGGGCTTGGAATAATCGCTATGGTTTCATTACCCATTTCTTTATCAAACATGGATGTCTTTGGACAAATGCACGATCTGCCTTCAACATGCAATGTTCTCAATTGACAGAAAAACAATGCAGTCCAACATTACTAAACTACTCTAATTCTCGATTCTAATCAACCCAAAGTCAGATATACGCTGATATCCAGCATGTATCACTTTCAGCTTATAATTATTGAGCAGAATTTATTTAGTCTAGGCCCAAAGTTGAGGGAGTCCCTTCAAACGGAGGGAAAGCCTTTCGCCTCAAACCGCAGAGTGCCATTAAAATTCCATCAAGACCGAAAAATGTCATTATAATCCCATAAGAACTCTTAGTGCCCGGCCAGGAAACCGATTAGCGCAGTAGGCGTCCAATCACTAACATACCATTCTTATCTGATCTGAGAGGCTCTGAGCCTAGACAGAATTCAAATTTAGCAAAGACTGCGTGCTCTAAGTCGTAATAATTATTATAAATATAATTACATTGAGCTGAGCAATGTTACGTCATGTTACATGAGGCTCAGATTTTCAGAAAATGTACAATTTACCTTCACCAATCCTCTTAAATAACCCAAATTTCAAACGAAAATAAAGTTCAAAAGACAGTTCAACCTAACCAAACAGATTGCTAGAATCAATGCAATGCCGAATATACTCGAATTTAACTAGTATTGACTATATTTGAGGCTAATTTAGCAGAATTGACTAAATGTGTACAGTTGCCAATTGTACATTTTCTGAAAGTCTGACCCACTTGACAATGCACCACCTGTTGATGAACTAGCACTAAGGCAAACTCCTCTATTGCATAAAATGGTGAGTGAGTGAGTGAGATTGGTAGCTTTACGCCCTTATCAACACATTTAATATGGTTATATCAAGGGTGGGAGAACTGAGAGGGAGGCAGTTTATGATCATATCCAGGAAATAGAGACAGAGAAGAAGGGACAGAGACAGCGAAAAGAGACATAAAATGGATATCTCCGTTTAAAGTCACCATCATCTATGGATAAAATAACGGCTCCAGTCTTGAGGGCTCCAATCTCCCTTTTTTCGCCCACCAGTCTTGGAATTCCTCATAAGAAAACTGGATGTGAGGAACTTTGATCACAGAGCCTGAGGAATTATCACGACGTGCAAGATGTTTCCTAAAACTCCCCAGTGTTTTTCCTCGCAGAAAGAAAAATAATCCTCTGAGCACGAGATAAGGGAGAAAAAGAAAATGGACAAATAACTCATTAAAGTGGGAGAGATTGGCAGGAATAACAGGGGAAATTATGCGGGTAGTGTTCATGGCAGTAAAAGTTACTTTGCCTTTGTTGGGTACAGCTGATAGGGTGGATTGTGACTGTCACAGGGCACACCGCCCCCCCTTGATGGATGGTGAGTGTGTCAGATCAACTGTGGTCAAATTTACTCACTTCATCACCCTAAATATAACAAATATTTACAAACCTTTTTGAAATGTTGTTAACGTTGGTCAAAATCTAAATATTTTCTAATTTCTGTTCCATTCTTTTCCAACCCATCTAAAGGTCACTTGACCACAGTTTTGGAGGATTTTGTCCAGTTGTTATTGATACAGGGCTGTTAAAACGTCCTCATTTGTATTTGGAGGACCCGCCTGAATCCCTTCCTATGGTGTCTTCACTTATTATCGCTCACCGGCGGCAGTTTTCTCTCTTCAAATTTATGTATAAACATAGAACAAGAGCAGAATATTGATGAATTCAGTCCTATAAGTCATAATATATGAGTAGTTTTGATAAGATTTGTTCTGTCATAATCAGTTTTATTCACACAGCAATGCCTGTCTTATTGTATGTTATCCAACAAATATCTATAGGTCGTTAAAGCTGCATTCTCAGCTATTATGACAGAAAAAATCTTATTACAATTACTCATACTATGACTTATAGGACTGAATTCATCAATATTCTGCTCTTGTTTTATGTATATATGCATTTGAAGAGAGAAAACTGCCGCCGGTGAGCGATAATAAGTGAAGTCACTAGATATTGAGGGCATTAAAGAGCGATCATATGAATAAAACAAATTAAAAAATACCAATTTTGAAAGCTAAATGACTCAATTTAATATAATACATATATGTTAATTGGTAACACAGATTACTTCTTATAATTATTAGTCCAAACATCGGAAACACATTAGTACACAACGTCAGACACATCTTCTCTAAAGCAAAGTATCTCAGTAATAAAAAAAACAATCTCTATCACACCCAGTGTGTCTAATAGTGTGAGTTGGCATATCTGACCTTGGCTACAAACAACTTGATGCCTCAGGAAGCTGTTATATTACCCAGCCATTAGCATAATCAGATGATAACATTCATGAGTTGGAAGGACTTAGGGCCAGGGTAAGGCTCATCCAGGGCCCTCAGTTATACAAGAGATTACATGTTACGACCGAGAGATAACATCACCCATGTAAAAGCATGGAATACTGTGTATTGATGCCCATTACAAAACTATGCGACTCAATACACCAACCCTTTTGTTATAGCAGGTCGCCCAAGCCAAGCATTCAATCTCCCTAAAGATGAATTTAAGCGTTTTGCACTGGGCATAACTGTTGGATAATCTAGAAGTTTCTCCACAGAATGCGAGTCAAGAGAGAGGTAACTTTATCATAATATTCTCTCAAACGACCAACCTTTCTCAATGCTCTTTCACCGTGGACTTGCTCGGAATGGCTGCCTTGGGAAGGAGTCTTATGCCATGGCCAAGGGTTATTTTCATGATGTCGGGGCGAATGGACCCCCTCAGGCTATATGTGGGATAGGCATTATGTTTTCTCGGCAGGTACACTTCCCTCTATCGCCTGTCTTCTAGAGACTTCAAAGGCCGAAGGAGAAAGGTCCTCTTTTATTATCAGTTCGCTGAATGGTTCTGTGTCCCGAATGCGAGACCGGGTTGACAAATCTGCCTCTTACTTTTGACCTGTAACATCTAAGATCGAGTTCCTTTGCCGTTAAGTGCAGCCTTCTACATGGATTATAAATAAAATAAATATTTATGAATTCATGTTTGAGGAAAAGGATGGCAGTTTAATCCTCATGGGATGGTTTTTTTCTTTACAAACATTGCCGATTCACATGTCACAGGGTTGTTATTTGGTTAGATTTTCAGATAATGTACAATTGGCAGCTGTACACATTGACTCATTTCTGCTAAATTAGGCTGTAATTTGGTCAATACTAGGTATATCTGTGTATATTTGATATTGCATTGAATCTAGCAATCGATTTGGTTAGATTGAACTGTATTTTGAACTTTATTTTCGTTTTAAATTTGGGTTATTTGAGAGGATTGGTGAAGGTGAACTGTACATTTTCTGACAATCTGACCCTATTGCATAGCTGTAATTTACACATTCAGTTCTTTGAACTCAAAGGTGCGAGGCATATGGGTCAGATCTTCAACCAAATGTACAATCGGCGGCTCTACACATTCTGCTACATTAGACTTACAAATGGACAATACTCGGTATATTTAAGTATATTTGGTATTGCATTGATTGTAACAGTCTGTTTGGTTATGTTGAATTTAATTTTGAACATTATTAACGGTGAAGATGGTGGCCTGAAATTGACCCCCCCCCCCCAAACACCCCCCGCCCCCCCCCCCCCCCCCACACACACACACTCCTACCCACCCATTGGTAGCACCGAAACTACCATGTGGGTAGTGATTCAGAAAATGTACAATTGGCAGCTGTACACTTTTAGTAAATTGTGCTAAATTAAACTGCAATTTGTTCAATACTAGGTACATTCGAGTATATTTGGCATTGCATTGGTTTTAGCAATCTGTTTGGTTAGGTTGAACTGTATTTTGGATTTTTTTTCGTCTGAAATGTGTTATTTGAGAAGATTGGCGAAGTTGAATGGTACTTTTTCCGAAAATCTGACCCATGTGTCCCCCTTGATACTGATGGTTAGTGAACGTGGTCGCCAACCATTGTCTGCAGTTTACCTTCATGTGATGGATAACGTCTATAGCGGACATGCCGATGAATCATATCAAAAGTAAACATCTTTCAGAGAGAAGAATGCTTTAGAGCACCTCATACCTCCCCCTCCATGTAGAGTCGGGCCATTTGTCAACACCCCCCATGAAAACACTGCAGGGGGTCATTATACCACCAGAGGAATAAATTAAACTTTAATTCCATGCATTTAAAATACCACCACAGTCGGGTGATAATTCAATTATTCCAGGCGCAGCGCCTTTAGGTTTCTTTCATAAGAAAGGAATGTATTCAGTTGTAACAAAGGACATCTCTCTCCGTGTGCATATGTTGGGAAATATATTAAGGCATTGCATAGGAAAATATGTGCGAATGTTTTGAATGAAAAAAGTAAGTGGGTCGGAATTTCAGAAAATGTACAATTAAACTTCGCCAATCTTCTCAAATAAACCAAATTTCAGACGAAAAAAAAGTTCAAAATACAGTTCAACCTTACCAAACGGATTGCTAGAATCAATGGAATTCCAAATATACTCGAATTTACCTAGTATTGACCAAATTGCAGCCTCATTTAGCATAATTTGCTCTATGTATAGAGCTGCCAATTGTACATTTTCTGAAAATTTGACCCAAGTTGGCATATTTTGCAGTTGTTTTTGTTTCGGAAACACGGATAATAATATGTGATATATGGGGAGTATAAGTTATGGTGCTGTTCCACTAGAGTGCTAACCTCCCTTCTATTATACCTGGCTAAAATGATTTTGAAAGCACAAGAAGCGGACGTTCAGTTCAATGATATATTGCTTTTATTTATTTTATTTATTTATTTATTTATTCAAACATTCACATGAAAAAAAGCACTGTCCACCACTGACGTATCCATGTTTAAAAAGAGCGCGACAATATGGGTGGAATCGCCAGAAATTGGACAATTCGCCTTCTCCAATCGTCGCAAATAACTCAAATTTAAGACGAGAATAAGGAATAAGGATTTTATCAAATATAAAGTTCAATTGATGCAATTCACTTCCTAGGGAAACACTACTCATGGTGTTACGAAGTTATCATGAATTATACAATTATGTTCGTATAACTATTTGTTTATTTTCATTACAAAGTTTGAGGGACAAGGATAAACATGAGAGAGCTCACAATTACCACATGGGTCAGATTTTCAGAAAATGTACAATTCATCTTCACCAATCCTCTCAAATAACCAAAATTTCAGACGAAAATAAAGTTCAAAATACAGCTCAACCTAACCAGACAGATTGCTAGAATCAATGCAATGCTGAATATACTCGAATTTACCTAGTATTGACCAAATTGCATCCTAATTTAGCCTAATTTACTAAATGTGTACCGCTGCCAAGTGTACATTTTCTGAAAATCTCACCCACATCTCGATCAGGAAACTACTGGTGCTAAAAAGTTACTTAACTAATTGAAATAGCGCTACTACTAAATAGAAGCACTAATATCCCCCTCTCCACATCGTGACATTGTCATTATAAGCCCGATATCTTTTCCATACTTGATACAAGTCCGTAATTTACCAGGCAATAGGCGAATCATTTTACTGTTGCTTCGTCCTTAATGTCTACTCTTCAATGACAAGGTGCAATTGGAGACGGTCGGGCAGATGCACCTATTGGGTCAGATTTTCAGAAAATGTACAATTAGCAGCTCTACACATTTAGTAAATTCTGCAAAGTTAGGCTGCAATTTGGTAAATACTAGATAAATTCGAGAATATTTGGCATTGCATTGATTCTAGCAATCTGGTTGGTTAGGTTAAACTGTATTTTGAACTTTATTTTTGCCTAAAATTTGGGTTATTTGAGAAGATTGGCGAAGTTGAATTGTACATCTTCTGAAAATCTGACCCATTAATGTGAGGGGTGGGGATGGGTGTGTGTGAGGGGTGGGGCGTCTTGGAAGTATACATTGGTAAGGTCGTCATAAAATGTATAATCGGCAGTTGTACACTTTTAGTAAATTCTGCTAAATTGATAAAAGAAATGATAAATACTAGCTGTACCTGAGTTTATTTGACATGGGGTTGATCTAAACAATCTGTTCGGTTATGTTGAGCTGTATTTTGAACATTATCTTTGTCTTCAATTGAGTTATTTGAGAATATTGGTGAAGTCGAATTGTACATATTCTGGCGACTTCACCCATATATGTGATGTGTTCGAGGAAGAAGAGTCACAAATCGCAAAATTGATATTTTCCAAACCGTTTTATTCAAAGGATCTCTTGGTAGCAATGTTCATCTTTGGGGTGTGTACTGCTTCAAGTCGCATGAATACATTTCGGTCAGATTTTCAGAAAATGTACAATTCAACTTCGCCAATCTTTTCAAATAACCCAAGTTTCAGACGAAAAAAAAGTTCAAAATACAGTTCAACCTAACCAAACAGATTGCTAGAATCAATGCAATGCCGAATATACCCGAATTAATCTAGTATTGGCCAAATTGCAGCCTAATTTAGCAGAATTTACTAAATGTGTACAGCTGCCAATTGTACATTTTCTGAAAATCTGACCCACGTACCAAATGTCAAGACAGTTTATTAAATATATTCGTGGATTTCTAAGGTCATCTTACAGAGTGTATTCGGCTGCTTTACTAATGAATGGCCATTCAAAAATATTGCACACTTTTCTTCCAAAAAGAAAAGAAAAATCAACTGTAAAATATAAAAATACTTATTAAATTTCTTACTGTTTGCTATCATTGGAATCGGCTTGATCTCATCGTCTCAAATATGGGTCAGATTTTCAGAAAATGTACAATTCACCTTCACCGATCTCCTAAAAAAACCAAATCTCGGACAAAAATAAAGTTCAAAACACAGTCCAACCTAACCAAACAGATTGCTAGAATCAATGCAATGCCGAATATACTCGAATTGACCTAGTATTGACTAAATTGCAGCCTAATTTAGCCTAATTTACTAAATGTGTACAGCTGCAAATTGTACATTTTCTGAAAATCTGACCCATTTGATTGTACCTCAAAACCCATGTATTGCGAATTGTGACTTATTTTTCTGTAAACATCACATACCTGCTTCCACGTAGATCAGTTAGTTGGACTCAAAATCCTCCGAAATAGCATGCCCTCATTTATGGATAACCCCTTAAAAGTATTATCACTAATTATTACTTATTTTGGGCAATTTTAAGAGACAGGGAAATGTATCCAATTGTATAATAAATCTGCATCATATATCATATATTTTGAACATTAAAACTTCCGGTTTGGCACATTTTTTGATAAAATAACCCCCTGAAGTTTGTAATATTCTCCACTTTCCCTGGCGAAGGGCACCCTATCGCCCGAAACGTTGGAATCAATAAAGTCACCGTACAATACCTACTTTTCGAAGTTGTATGTCGAAGTTTGAAGCAATATTTCTACCATTCAACCATATATCATATACTTTGACATACTTATCATTGATTAGAGATTACAATGGGAGTTGATATCTTTCCTCCATAAGAAGAGCAATACTATACCCACCACCTTCAGAGGCTTCACATGCCCTGCACTCGCTTTTGGGTGAGATTTTCAGGAAATGTACAATTCAACTTCACCAATCTTCTCAAATAACACAACTTTTAGACGAAAATAAACTTCAAAATACAGTTTAACCTAACCTAAGAGATTGCTAGAATGAATGCAATACCGAATATATTCGAATTTACCCAGTATTAACCTAATTGCAGCCTAATTTAGCAGAATTTACTAAATGTGTACAGCTGCCAATTGTACATTTTCTGAAAATCTGACCCTTTTAATAAAGTCATGTAGCCAAAGGTCCCACTGGATAATTGAAGCATCGTGAAGGCCAATAAGACCTCACAGGTTCCGACATTACGATAGGGTCTTCCTAATCGGACTAGATTGCTTTACAAGAAAATCAAGACATCGGATGAGATATTGAACCTCATTTCTTGAAGGTTTCGATCTTCAGATGCAGCTGAAACTTGTGCTTAAATGCGCTTGAGGGTTGTACAGTTTCTTCTAATTCTGTAATGCATTCTATATCAAACTTGATGTATATATCTTCTGTTTTTCAGAACCCACAAATATTGCAATTTTTATCAAAACATAGAAAAATCTACCTAGACATATTGCCTAGACATATTGTCAACTTCTTTTAAGAAGAACAAATTAAAAATCAAAGACTAAATATAAAACTACTTTTTAGATTTCTTAATGTTACCCTGTTTGAAATTCACTTAATCTCATTTTTTTCAAATATGTAGGTATCTCAAAATCCATTTTTTCAACTTATGACTCTTTCTATGACATTTCACAAATGGGTAAGATTTTCAGAAAATGTACAATTTGTCTTCAGCAATCCTTTCAAATAAAACACATTTAAGAAAATAATGATGTTCAAAATTCGGTTTACCACAACCAAACAAATAGTTTGAATCAGGGCAATACCAAATATACTCAGATATACCCAGTTTGGCAATTTTTCAGCCTAATTAAGCAGAATTTTCTAAATATGTAGATCTGCCAATTGCTCATTTTCTGAAGATCTGACCCAAATACATTGAACCTTGAGAAAACCAACCTTCTAACCACCTTTACGCCCTTAGAGAAAAAGGTATTAAAAAAAGGTCCTGCTTTTGTATTCTAGACAGCTCGGGTCTGATGTCTGGAGCCGTTATGGCTTCTGGTGCACCTGTAAAATTATTCATCACTACAGGGAAGTGATTTGTTCTCTAAACGAGACTCTCTTTTAATGGTGAGTCATGAAGGGAGAAGATATGACAACATACTCCTTCTATACATACAAATTACTGGATATTACTTCATTGCAATTATAACTTTATATTTTACATGGTATAACTCCTACTGATTTATTATATGGGTGAAATCGCTAGAAAGTGTACAATTCGCCTTCACCAATCTTCGCAAATAACTCAAATTTAAGATAAGAATGATGTTTAAAATTTGGTCCGACATAACCAAACAGACTGTTTGAATCAAGGCAATATCAAATATATTCAGCTATACCGAGTATTGACAATTTTTCAGTCTCATTAAGCAGAATTTGCTTAATGTGTAGATCTGCCGGTTGTACATTTTTTGAAGATGTGACTAATAGCACTTAATGAGAATCGTTATTATGTTTCTATAACAATGAGATCAGAATACACTCCACTGGATGGAATGCTGAACTAAATAAACTTAATTTTAACTAAACTAATACTTAGTGATAACATTGTTTGGATCTTCTATAATTTTTATCAGAAAATGGTGTTAAGCGAATGATGATTTCCTTACTGTTAGATAATGTTCGATGACTGCGCAGAGCATCTTAGAATTCATGTTATTCGACTTAAGTCGCAAAAAATTAATATAGGTTTGGTAGATATCATCATATTTGAAAAGATGAGGTCAAGCCAATTCTAATGATAGTAAGCATTAGGAAAGTTATCAAACATTTCCATATTCTAAGTTTGATATCTTTACTTTTGAAAAAAAAAAGATTTTGCAATAATTTCTGGGTGGCTAATCGCTAGTAAAGTAACTAAATATACTCGATAGAATGACCTTCGATCTTAATGTGAATACATCCCTTTGACAAATATCACTTTTTTGCAACTTTTTTTTGTTATTGTTGTTACTCTAGCTGTTATTCTGCCTACTTTAAAGGACAATGTCAGTGGGTCAAGCTCCCCATATTGGGAGGATGTCAGGCCATACTGGACGAAATGTGACCCCCGCGCTTTTTTGAAAAAAAAGCCAAAGGCTTATACGAAATCTAAGGTCCGTCACGCCGCCATTAAAAGGTCGATCCTACATAGCGGCTCCCCTACCTTTTGGCCTCAAACTCCACTTTTCATCATAGGTCGAACCTCCTTAAGTAGTCTCAAAAGCTGGCTTGCAATAATTAGATAACAATGGCCTTGAAAAGATTTGTGATTTGAGCGATAATTAAAAAGTTCTCGCTAACCGCGTACTTGAAGCGGAGCCGGAGAATTCAAAATGGCCGCCAAAACAAGAAAGAGGAAGAAAGAGCCACTGGGACTCTAAGCCAATCAGATCATCAGATACGATCACATGACCATGTGCACAATGACGTCATATATAGCGGCAGGTCGGGGAAGCCCTAGGCCTAGCTCTAACAGATAAACAAAGCTAGAAACTCCGGGATTATCATTTATTCCATTAAAAAGGTAACGAAATATATATTCTTTTGCTAGAATATTAATGTGTGCAGGTGTATTATGGCGCTGCCATAAAGACGCCTGCAGACCTTGTCAAAAACACCGAGTCCAGGCAACCCTCGTTTCAGTTTAGCCGGGTCCCCCGGCTCTGCAGTTGCCGAAACCATAATTTTAAAAGCTTTGATTATTCCTATCGATATAACAAATAGAGAGATATGACAATAATCTTACTAAACTAACCAGCCAAGCAGTTATCGTACACACGAATTCTCGCGCGGATACTCCCCTGGATACGGTGTGTACATACTATAGGAGTAATAATCGCAATATGTGACTCATTTTCCTTAAACACATCACATATACGCCCCTAAATTTAAATATATTGTCCCTTCAAATGCAGAGCCTCAAGCCACAGACCTAAATGGAGGGCAGCAGGGCCACAGCCAAGCTCAGAGGAGGTCGATAAACGCATGCAATGGTTGCCATGGTGCAGCTAGAGAATGTACTTTCTAATTATTTACCTTGATGCTAATAGGGACAGCTGCTTGCATGCCTGCATGGAACTGTCTCCTGGAACCCTGGAACAGCTTGATTCAGACCCAAGCTTGGGAACCTTGAGAATGTTGTCAAATAAACAACCTCTGCAGCCCCTGGCACGAACATGAGATCTTCAATCCCATTATTGATATATATGTGGGTCAGATTTTTAGAAAATGTACAATTCGCCTTTACCAATCCTCTCAAATAACCCACATTTAAGACGAAAATGAGCTTCAAAATGCAGTTTAACATAACAGAACTGATATTTTAAATCAATGCGATACCAAATATACTCCGATATACCCGATATTCATCATTTTTCAGCCTAATTTAGGAGAATTTCCTAAATGGGTAGAGCTGCCAATTGTACATTTTCTGAAAATCTTAGCCATATATGGGTCAGATTTTCAGAAAATGTACAATTGGCAGTTGTACACATTTAGTAAATTATAATATGCTAAAATATAGGCTGCAATTTGGTCAATACTTGGTAAATTCGAGTATATTTGGCATTGCATTGATGCTAGCAATCTGTTTGGTTAGATTGAACTGGGTGTTTTTTAAGTTTATTTTCGTCTGCAATTTGGGTTATTTGAGAAGATTGGTGAATTTGAACTGTACATTTTCTGAAACTCTGACCCTTGCGTGAAAACGCCAGAAATTGTACAACTCGCCTTCTCCAATCGTCGCAAATAATTCAAATCTGAGACAAAAATAATGTTAAAGATTTGGTTCAACATAGCCCTATATATTGTTTGAATCAGGGCAATATCAAATATATTCAGATATACCGAGTATTGACCATACCATTTTCCATACCATTTTCCAGTCCAATTTGGTGGAATTTACTAAACGCCTAAATCTGGCGTGCCGATTGTACATTCTTTGAAGATTGGACCCATAAATTCTGGGAAGGAAACAGATTGTTTTTAATTGTGGAAAAGGATGTAGACTTGCGTTAATCCTAAACATACAAACCATCGATTTCTTTGCATATTAATGGGTTCAATTTAAAGCCAGTAAACCCCTGCTTCAATGATTTGAAGTTTTAAGTAGAATGGTTCTTGAGGTTGTGCAAAGGCAGCCAAGAATGCTATTGATTCTGTTGTATGTTAATACACCTCCATCCCTACAGGCAGGGTATTTTTCCTCGATTAAATCATAGAACTTTAGAATAGTTCTATGATTAAATGAAGGTTTACAATAGTGTTATACATGTTGTACATTAAAGGTACACTCTCAACTAATGTCGGTCAAGAAGTGAACATTTTCTACTTTTCCTTCTTTTATGAAGCATTGAACAGAATTTGGAGGATTTTGTCCAGCTGTTTATGCTAAAAGGCTTCTAAAACATCCTCATTTTTGTTTGGAGGACCCACCCGAATCCTTTCTTGCCATGACTTCACTTATTATCGCTCATATTATGCCCATGGACAAATCCTAACACCATTGTTCAAAGTAAGACAACCAGACCCATGGGAATGACTCATACAGGAAAATGAGTTACAAGGCACAAAAAAACGAATTTTGAGATATCATATTTGGAAAGGTGAGCCCTAGCAGATTCTAATGATAGTAAACATTAGGACAGTTAATATGCCTTTCTACATTTTAAGTTTGATATTTTTATTTTTGACAAAACAACAACTTTGCAATATTTCTGGGTGGACAATTACTGTAAAGTAGCTAAATATATTCTATAAAAATGACCTTATAGATGCATAGATGTATTTGAAATGTGATATATTATGTAGACACACAAATTAGAGCATTAGATTTCTAATGATTAATCTGCTTTGATTAATTACTTTTAGATGGTTTAGGAATGCTTCCTCTATGTAATATTATACTGTGCACCGATTACATATTCTGATGGAACCTGAATTCCAATTTGCCCTAGCTACATTTGGCCTTATTGATGGGGTAAAACGCCAAAATATGTATATTTGAAATTTGAAAATGTCCCCCAAAATCTGACGATTATTTCTATGAAATTGTTGGAATTATCTGAATACATTTAGAATTGAGGCAACGTAAGAACACATATTGATATAAATAAATAACATTAAAATCCAAGTTTAGATAATGGTTCTGAGTAATATCTGAAGTGTGTAAGTTCGAATTGTACAAGTGATGCCGCTGTGACCCTTATAATGAAATAAACGCAGACAAAAAGCTATAATGGGAAATTCACAGCTCATTGCTTTTCCCATTACGGAGTGGAATTATTCAGGGGCTGTTTATACAGTCATACGTGTCTGATATTGGCACTGACAAAATGCTTGTCTCTGCCATTAAAACTAATCGGGCGTAGACCTGTGGATAAAAAGGTGAAACATAAGATTCCGCACACACCATCTGCATATGGCGCTATCTAGTCTGTATCTTTGGCTTCTGGGTGAAATCGCCGAAAAGTGTACAATTCGGCATCTCTAATCGTCGCAAATAATCGCAAATAATCCAGCATGGCCTGTAAATTTTTTATAATAAATGGAGGAGACCGGCTGACTCAATCATTTGATGAATAAAAGTTAAACAAACAAACAAACAAACAAATAACTCAAATCTTTGACAACAATAATGATCACAATTGGTTTAACATAACCCAACCGATTGTTTTAACCAAGCCTATACCTCATATATTCAGACATTCACAGTTTAGCCCATTTCTCAGTATAATTTGGCAGAATTAACTAAATGTGTAGATCGTAAAAACCATATTCAATGTTAAATATAGCATGCAATTATTGGAGTATCATAAATGAGGGTCGAAACACAATTCAACATAATTGAGCAAGTGTATTGAATCAACGCAATATTAAATATACTCAGATATACCTATAGTATTTATCATACTCAGATATTCCTAGTATTAATCATTTTCGCCAAATTTAACAAAAGTTACTAAAGCGTAGAGTTGCTCATTGTACATTATCTGACGACCTGACCCATATATCGAGGTATACCTGTAATGGGTCTTAATCCCTCTTTATCACAAGCGTCCATCTGACACACTAGGAGGTGCTTAGTTGAAGTCCCATAATGTTCAAGTATGCCTACTTACCATTGCTACTTTGGCTATTGCTCTATATGGGTCAGATCTTCAAACAATGTACAAACGGCCGATCCACACATTTGATAAATTCTGCCCAATTAGACTGAAAAATTGTCAATGATATTGCCTTGATTCAGACAATCTCTATGGCTTTGTAGAATCCAATTTTGAACATTCTTTTTGTCACTTTTCATCGTTTTTGTAATTAGAGATATTTGCGGTGATTGGAGAAGCCAATTTGTGCAATTTCTGGCGATTTTACCCATATAGTCCCCGGCCGGCCACGGTGGTATCTGGCCTATAGCCAATAGTAGTGCCCACTTGATTGGCAAATACAAAATAAACATTCCCACCAGTTCAATAGAGGTGTTGTAGAATACCATGAGGCGTGACCAATAGAGGGGTTGGATATGTCCTGTTGTAATCAAGTAGCTGTCAATCCCAATACCTAGAATATGATTTAGGTGAGATAATTATTTGACAGAAATATATTTTGGCCATTGTCCCCATTTGGTTGGTAATATCCATTAGAACACCTTAATTAATTTCACGTACTGGTAATCATATTTGTCAGATTAGTCAGATCGTCTGAAAATGTATGCTGAAGTAGGTCCTTCTGAACATATAGAATGTATATTGGTATAGGAAGATTGCTTTCTCAGACAATTTATTAGATACTATCTCAATAAATAGGTAAGAGTCGTCTCTTATTCTGACAGACATCTAATTATTAACAAGTATCTGTGACAGTTAGTGGTTGAAGTCAAGCATACATTGACCTACATCAGCATACATTTTTAGACGATCTGACTAATCCCACAAATATGATTCAATGGTCAGAGATAATTGTCAATGTAACAATGATACAAATAGACCAGTCGTATTTTCATATTATATCTTATTATTACTCAAGAATAACAGAGAAATAACGTGTACAATAATCAATATGCGGAGGATTCCTTGGAGGATTAACAGATTGTTGAAGGCATAAGCCATGTTCTCTAAAATAGAAATACTTTTATTTATATAAATCTTCGGGATTATCTGGAAGGGTGGTCTCCACTGACTGCGGTAAGCTCTGTGGTAAGCTCTGCGGTAAGACTTGCGATGGTGATGTGATGGTGAGAAGTGGCGAGGACCTGTCTGCATGGCCAGTGATGCATGTAGGCAGGACCTCATCATTCCTCTCCACCTACAGAACCAGCACAAACCATCGCAAGGCTTACCGCAGAGCTTACCACAGCCAGTGGAAACCACCCTTTATGCTGATATTTCATTATTATTACAAAATTAAGATGAAAAGGGAGGAGACAACTCAACTGAAAACATCTCACAGTATTTTTTGTTCAGCTGTTTATTGAATCGCGACCCGACGCGTTTCGCCGTTAGTTTGGCTTCATCAGGGGTGCCGCCTTGGTAATATCTTAGACCTTACATTAAAAAATGAGCAAAATTGTACAATATACAGAGTTGGACGTATTTACATTAGTTTGGTATTTACCATGCAGAGTTAGCAGTAAGTCGATTGTTGTCCAATTTGGTTTAGTACAAAAATTCTAAAATCATCAATTTCGTTAATAAATACAATTCAGGGCAGATTAAAAATTTTTTTTTTTTTTAAGATTATTACAAAATAGGCTTCTTGCCAGTTCTTTATAGTCGTTGGCTTTTGCGACAGTAAATTAATCACCACCAACCCCTTCCTGCCTAGTTCTCAGCTGGCTTGGATCGGAGACATGTGCGATGTGTCACAGGACAATCGAGTTGAATTTGCAAGTCTTACATCGCAAAAAAGAATTTAGCTGTCATGTTTTTACAAGATGGGATCTATTAGGCTGATTCCAACCTTATTAATTGTCAGCATATCTATTAAATTATGTTTTTATCATTGTATGTTAACACAAAAGTTACTAATATTTTTAGATGAACAGTTATTGGTGAATAGTTAAATACACTTATTTAGGATGATCTTTGAACTGATACGACTACAAGTACTAATCACTCATGAAGTCAAATCATTCCAAAGAAAAGATCTTTTTGTGAAAAATATCATTTGTGTGACTTATGACTCATTTTTTGTATGACAAATTACATATAAATATAATATATATTCTTGTCGGTTCAGCTTGCCATTGTAAGGAAATTATATCAGCCTCGTGGATAGATAACATCGGAATTTTACGCATGCGAAACAATAGATATGAACAAAGTCTCTATTAAGAGCATTAGGTATCCTTTATGGATAACAAAGTCAATAATCTTACTAAGGGAAGTCCAGCAGCTTTCCCAAGTGTAGTTAATATCGTCCTATGATTTCTAACACCCCCAGTTCTCAATGAGTGTTGTAGAATTTGTTGTAGAATGTAACTTTCTACACCCCTTATATAAATTCATGCTGTACTGCTTGATTACACATGATGTAAACAGTCACGCTGTATCGCTCGATTGTATTGGTAACTTTGTACACCTAGCAGTTTGTTGTAGAATGTAACTTTCTACACCCTTTACGTAAATTCAGGCTGTACTGCTTGATTACACATGATGTGAACAGTCACGATTTATCGCTCGACCGTGCCTACTCGATAAAATTAATTATTGGTTCCTTAATTTTTAGTCGTTCCACTTCTAAGTCAACTTTTAGTTAGTTATAGCCTGTCTCTATTCTCTAAATTCTGGTAACTACTGGAAGAAATGGTACCCAGCTGTACCATAAAAGTATGTCGACCATTTTGTCTTTTTTGATTCATTCAACTGTACCTACTCCTGTACTCTTGATCTCGACAAATAAAAAACTCCTTATCTTATCTTATCTTATCTTAATGCTAAGAACCCATTATTGTATCCGGGATCGGGAACTTCACATTAAATGCCCTGTTTAATTATCCAACGACAGGAAAATGTTATCAAAATGATTAGTGAGGTAAATCCAAAGATTAATAGTAATACTTTAGTAATTGCCATCACCATCGGGAAATGATCCGTTGTACATAAGACAAGAATCACATCCGGGACGTTTGCCATTTTGAGATCCTACATGTTGCATGTCTTGAGTCTTTTAAAAGATTTTAACTAAACAATAACCATACTATCTATCGAATTTGTCAGCGATGTTTTCAGATTGCAATGAAAAGTGTGATTTAATTGTAAACAGACGAAATATTAAGAAATTAAGTCTTGCAACTTCCGACCATCATCGGTTATTGGTAAAAGCCTACTTCAACCATACGTTCAAATGCACTTCACATTACTACTGGCAAAAATTGAAAATAATAGCTAGTCCATAATAAAGGTTCGTGTAGTAATATATAGGTTGGATAAGCTAATGTATAGGGGCAGGGGGAAGGGAGGGCGAGAAACATATTCTTCGCCTTATATAGCCTAAGGATCGTCTAAGCCTCTAGCAATATGGGCAATCCTGTAATATATGGGCTTACCTTAGGCATTGACTCCTTCACTGGCTTGCACTGGTCTGATCCTAATCAATTATTTACTTACAATTACGTTAGAGAGTTAGGGATTAACACCCTGACTCTCGTCAGTGCAGGATCAAGGCCACTATTATATTACCTAAAACCGTTATCTGGGTTGTTTTGGGTGGACCCTGCATTAATTAGTGGTTCTGAGTGTTGTGGAAGAGGCTTAACCCAAGCATATGGGTGAATTCCCCCAAATGGGTACAATTCGCCTTCAACAAACCTCACAAATAACCTAAATTTAATATATGAGAATCGAAATATAGTTTAGCATAACCAAACAGTCATTTTGAATCAAGGCAATGCCAAATATACTCCGTTATATCTAGTATTTACCATTTGTATCAGTATTGCCCATTAGCCAGCAGAATTTTCTAAATGTGTAGAAATCGATTGTACATTTTCTGACGACTTCACCCCTACAGAGAGAGAGGGATCTCACTCTAAACATTACAAAATAATGCTTAAAGGTATAATGCTGAATTCAGCGACCACACTTTCAAATTGAGTGTTCTGCCCTCTTTGGTTGATGACTCACTGTCCTCCCCTAGAAGTATCTAACGAAATTATTGATTGTATACAGCTATCTCTATGGAGCGGCTAGAGGCTTTCCCTCAGTTTGGATGGGCTCTCTCTTCTACTCTGAGCCTAGATTGTATATAAATATCGATTATTTCCAATAAATGGCACCACAAAATATAACGCCAGGAACACAATGCAAATGGAGAAAGATTAACGCCAAGTGACAGCCAGTACAGAAACCCACATTCATTGATTGATTGATCGCATCAAAGAAACAATAAATCACAATAAATATGTATGTCTTGTGATAATGTGCGAATGCTTCTTCGTTAGGCGGGAAGCATTGCTGTTGGAGGCATTCATAAGGGGAACACCGTATCATGTCCTGCATATACATGTAGGCATGTCCTTTGTTCTGTCCCGGTATTCATCATATCTTAACACCCATTAATCAATTCAGCGAAGATCTTTAGTGACAGGAAACCCTTCATAGACCGATTGACTGAACCCCATCATTAGGGATTGAGCGATATTGGGGAGGCTGGCTAAAGTGATAGGTATAAGCAATGCAGGATAATTTGATATGTCAAAGAAAAATGAGGCATACGTCGAACGAAAATGGATTTTGAGATACCATCACATTTGAAATAATGAGATTAAGTGGATTGCAACGATGCTAACATTTAGGGAATCTATATTTTATGTGTGATTTTCTTCCTTTTCAAATATTGCAATATTTCTTGGTCAACAATTTTAGTAAAGTAACTAGATATACTCCATAGGACGACTTTTGAAACGCAATAATATATATAATAGATTGTCTGGTGATTTGATACATATTCATACAACACAAACCGCTAGATACCCCACAAATCAAAGAGATTCCGTTAATACATGACTTTGAAAAATATCAATCTTGCTAATTATGGCCTATTTTCCTGTAACACATCACCACATATAATTTAACAATTCACAGTTTTCATGTGATTAGAGTGACCCCAAAAACAAGATGACAAGGTTTCTTAGTTTTCCTGAAACAAAAATTGTTCATTCAATGTGTGACTTCTCTGTACAAAGTACCGGTTTGTTCAGTATATTGAACGGTTGGAATACAGATACCATGGTATTTTTCGATGGGAAGTTTTCCAATGAAGAAGGATTTCAGTTTGAAAGGTGTGATATATTTTGTAATGAACTATAGGTATTTAGGCCTCAAATCAGAGCTCTTGTTTTAAGGAAGCATTTCATTTTTTCCAAAGGCATTACTAATAGAGTTTCCAGAGCATCGTTCTACTAACCTACCTCTGTGACGTGTCTCATTCAATTAACGTATAATATCCCTGTCAGTTAATCGAAACCAATAGTCTCCCCACTTCTCAGCCCACTAAGGTATATATCCAGCAATGTCCTAGCACAGCAAAGCCTCTCGCTTATGGTATATCCAATTTGCACGTAAATAAACACAACTAAGGTCCTTCATCTTCTGTGGGAATATGTTTTAATACTTGTTCTAGCGGCAGTAGGGGTTATGTATTCAGTAATAGACTTAGGGTTTGGTGGGGGGCTAAAGGGGCACTTGTATGAAGGGGTAGCGCAGTGGTCGAAGGGGCTGGCTTTAGCAGTAGTATGAGTGTTGTGGGTTCGAACCCCACAATGGGTAGATCTATTTTCCCCTCCACCCGACTGCTTGCTGACTGGGTTATCAAATGGCTGTGTGGAGCACTATGTACCACGTTGACATTCTATTGGTAGTATTCTAAAATAGTTTAGTGTCAGTTTGACCAGATCTCAGGGGTGGGGTTGAAAGGCTATATGGGAAATATTTTCAGAAAATGTACAATTGGCAGCTCTACATATTTAGTAATTTCTGCTAAATTCTGCTAAAGAAATGATACATTTTGGCTATATCTGAGTATATTTGGTATCGCATTGATTTAAAGTATCAGATCTGTTATATTAAACAGCATTTTGAAGCTCATTTCTGTCTTAAATGTGGGTTATTTGAGAGGATTGGTGAAGGCGAATTGTACATTTTCTGAAGATCTGACCCATATATAGAGCACAGTAATTGAATATTAATGAACAATTGACGACGGAGCATTATCAAAATCGGGTTATTAATCCTTTATTAGTGAAACAACTGAAGCACTTTCAGCAGGCCATCGAAATATAAAAGTGGATTTTTATGAAGTCCTGCAGTAAAAACAGACTAAATCCTTCCACAACTGTGGTCAGATGACTTCGAGGTGAGTAGAAAGAAAAAGAAGAAACTGGAAAAACTAATTTTAATTGAATACCCTAATTAAAAGCAGCCCAGGGCAAAAGATCAGACCCACACATCCCCCCCCCCCCCCCCCACAGCCCAAGAACAATCCCCCTGATGTACCTCTACCCCTACCCTCCCTACCCTCCCTACCCCCACCCCTCTACCCCTAGCCAACCCCTACCCCCTACACCGACACCCTATCCCAGCAACAACCCCTCTGATGTGCCTCGATCCTCTACCCTCACACCATACTTCCACCCCCACCCCACCCCAAACACCATACTTCCACCCCCTGCCCCCACCCTTTACCCGCCCTATCCCCTATATATCCCTCTACCCCCCCGCCCCCACCCTCTACCCCCCCCTATCCCCACCCTCTACCCCTGCCCCCACCCTCTACCCACCCTATCCCCACCCTCTACCCCCCCTATCCCCACCCTCTACCCCCCCTATCCCCACCCTCTACCCCCTACCCCACCCTCTACCCCCTACCACACCCTCTACCCACCCTATCCCCTAAAGGCCTAAAAAGCGAGGAAACTCCCGGATCCGCCCCTGGAGAAGCGGAGAAGGAAGTGTACAATTGCACTCCGCCTGCTGTGCTCCGTTACAAGTAGTCACAATTAGCGCCAGCCTCATTAGTGGGAATTAATGAAGTCCAGGCCTTTGATGGATAGTGTGAGGGGGGAGGGGAGTGGGAGTGGGGGATGGGGTGGGGGTAGGCAGTGGTCTATAACCACTCACAAAACACAACATAGTACAATTACCTCTGCCTACCACCTCCTTCTCCTGCACCTCCTCCTGTACCTCCTCCTGCACCTCCTCCTGCACCTCCTATCTTTCACATGAAGCTTAATACAAACAGGAGGAAGCCTATATGGGTCAGATTTTCAGAAAATGTACAATTGGCAGCTCTACACGTTTAGGAAACTCTACTAAATTTGGCTGGAAAATGATGGTATATACAGGGTATATCTGAGTATAATTGGTATCGCATTGATTCAAAGTACCAGTTCTGTTATGTTGAACTCCACTTTGAAGCTCAATTTTGTCTTAATTGTTGGTTATTTGAGAGGATTGGTGAAGGCATTTTCTGAAAATCTGACCCATATCTGTATGGTGGAGCGAGGGAGAACTGGTAGAAGAGACAGGGGGAGGACTTATATATCTGGAATTAGTATATGCGCATTCTATAACCGGGAGTTCCATATCTGTGAACTGTTATAGAACTAGTGCTATATCGACAGGACTTGTTTTATGACAACACATCTAAAGGAAGAAGAGGGCACATGTATACTAATAAACTTATGGTACTCATACTACGGTACTCGTACTCCGAACTCGGTTCCATAAGTGGTTAGTATAGGTTTGAGGTTTTGGGTTTCCTTAAAGGTCTGTTTCTTATTCTTGCACTACTGTTCCTAGTTTTCATACATAGAGCTAGACACAGCAGTGGGCGGAAGACTATGGTTATCTCTGTATTGAATTATTGCCCCTGAGCAACATTCGTTGTACACATGTTTAACTGCCATTTTAAAGAAGATTGGCTGTATAAAATTCTACATGAAAAAAAATGTGTGTTTCTTACCACCAGGACTCCACCAGAGAGGAAATTGACACTCACCTGTAATTAATCAAACATGGGTTAATTAGTGAATGAGATATACAGGAATATAGGAATAAACAACAGATAGATATTACATGTATACAGTGATAATTATTTCATTCAAACATGCAATAGAGTCATCTGGTACAGATATATCACATGATTGAATTTAAAAACCCATGCTGAATATGGCATGTGTTTCTATAGATCTTAGACTGTACCATTAGTCCCATATTTCCATGCGAATTTAGATTCAGAATGGCGGCTAGGCAACTCCCCTATAGGAAGGAAATGCAGGGGGAGGAGTAGGAGTATGGAGCCACTGTTATTGTTCAAATAATGTACAATCGGCAGATCCACAAATTTAATAAATTCTGCTAAATTATACTGAAAAATGGTCAATACTCAGTATATATGAGCATATTTGATATTGCCTTGATTCCAACAATCAGTTCGGTTATGTTGAACTGAATTTTGAATCTCATTATTGTCTTAAATTTGATTTATTTGAAAGGATTGCTGAAGACACTGTACACTTTCTGGAAATTCCACCCCTAAACACCTTCCAGCAGTACTACAGTGGACAGGCACATCGCCAGTTGTTCCAGTGTGCAGCGTCGTCGGCTTGATTAAGTCAGCATGAAATCCTATTAGCTGGCCAGCTCCAATATGTTCCCTAAGTCAGGATAACGGGAAAAGCGCATACTTGATCATGTCTAATCGCTGGCTGGTTTCTCAAGTATAAACACACCCCTGTGGAGCTGGGAGGGGACACCAATATAGCTTTGTTACACCTAGAATTACCCTCTCTTAAAGGCTTCCAATGTGTTACCACTGAGGTGTAGATAGTGTTGTATATTATAGGTAATTGGTTGGGTCTAGTATGATCGATAGTTGGCTATACTTGTATTGGTTAGAGCCATGTTATGACAATCTTTTACATGGGTCAGATTTTCAGAAAATATACAAGACAAAACTGAGCTTCAAAATGTAGTTTAACATAACAGAACTGATACCATAAATCAATGTGATACCAAATATACTCATATATACCTGGTATTAATCATTTTTCAGGCTAATCTAGGAGAATTTACTAAATGTGTAGAGCTGCCAATTGTACATTTTCTGAAAATCTGACCCACATACTGGGTACTTCACGAGAAGCGTGAATATAGCACAAGTTTTGTGGTAATGAGTGCAATATTCTAAGTGTCTTAATTCAAGGAGTTGATTCATTATTATAAAAAAAAAAGAAAAACAGTTTATTTATTATACGCTTTTAATAATATATATAGAAAACATTTTTCAGCCTTGAAGTTGAATTTCGGCCGTAAACTTGCTAAAAAAATCAATGGTTGCCATGACTACCACACATAACTCACTAGTGAAATACGCACTATGCAAAACTCCCTCTAGATATGTTTTTCTCAGAGCAATGCGTACAAATAAAATATAAAAAAAAACACGTGTTATTTAATATTGAATTGCTTTGTTCAATTTAGATCTATAGTGTAAAAAGGTGACCTTGAAATTGTTTGCCTCCAAGAGTTCTACTAACATTATCAGTGCTCTCAGAACACGAACACAAGTCTAAACCAACTAAAAGCCTTTTCCTGTAGTACGAATTGGTTATTTCAAACTCCCCACATAAAGAGAAATATTTACATATACTGATATTCAAATGATTGACTTCCAACAAGCAATAGGGGATTTGCATAGCCATTTTGAATCTAGATTCGCATGGAATTATGGGACTAATGGTACAGTCTAAAATCCATAGAAGACATGCCATGTTCTGCATGGAATATTTATCAATGCTCTAATGTCAATATCCATGTGTTATATATGATTCCATAACACATGCCTCCATCTTTCCCATCATGCATTTGGTTTTCATAGATCATTTATCAAAGCTAAGATATTGCTGAGAACATTCTTGCATTTTTCGATAAAAATATTGCCAAATATTGTATGTCAAATTTCAACAGATTCTATCCCAGGATGCACTGTGGCAGACATGCGCAGTGAGAAATGCAACTCCCCTATTGCTAGTTTGACGGCATCATTACACCAGCGCAAAGCTTACTACTGTTGATAAACCCTTGACAATATGACAGTTACTACCCAGGCTGAGGATGAATAGCTTCCCATATAGCTGGCAAGTGGGTCTATTTACAGATATATGAGTCTTCACAGTTCATGCTGAGTACACTCGCTCATATATGGGTCAGATTCCCAGAAAATGTACAATTGGCAGCTGTACACATTTAGTAAATCTTGCTGAATCAGGCTGCAATTTGGTCAATACTAGGTAGATTCGAGTATATTCGACATTGCATTGATTCTAGCAATCTGTTTGGTTAGGTTGAACTGTCTTTTGTACTTTATTTTCGTCTAAAATGTGGGTTATTTGTGAAGATTGGCGAAGTTGAATTGTACATTTTCTGACAATCTGACCCATATGAGTCTTCACAGTTCTACTTTTTGTCATTTGACAACAATTTTGTAGAATTTGATTGGATTCTTTTTGCTACAGGACTTCATGAAATTCCACATTGATATTTTGGAGAGCCGCCATTTTCCTTTGGTGGCTACAATTAGTATCGCTCACTGCCAGCTATTTTTCTCAGCGGTTCAACTTCAAATTCTTGGGGTGCATGCAAATATGATAACAGCCGCAGAATAGTGATAAACTCAGTCTTATTAGTCATAATATGAGCAAATGTGGTAAGACTATGACTGTTGTGATAGCTGAGAATGCATCTTTAAATCACCACTCTAAGAGCGATATGGTCCTGGGTAAGACCATAAACTGCCTTTCTGTCTATTTTTCTCTGTCTCTCTCTTTCCCTTCCTCTCTATCTCTATTTCCTGGGTATGATCATAAACTGCCTCCCTCTCAGCTCTCCCGCCCTTGATATAACCATATTAAATGTGTTGATAAGGGCGTAAAGCAACTCACTCACTCACTCACTCACTCAAAGAGAAATATTTACATATATATGTTGATATTCAATGATTGACATCCAACAACCAATTGCTGGTTTGAGCGCATCATTACACCAGTGTAACGTATTAGTGCTGATAATAAAGCCTTGCAATATGACAGTTACTAGCCTGGTGCAGGATGAATAGGTTCCCATATAGATGGCAAGTAGTGTTATTTACAACACGGGAGAGAAATATGAGTCTTCACAGTCAAGCCTAAGTACACTCGCTCATATATGGGTCAGATTTTCAGAAAATGCACAATCTGCAGTTCTACACAACTCTCAAATTCTGTTAAATTAGAGTGAAAAATGATAAATACTGAGTATATCTGAGTGTATGCTGTATTGTATACATCAATAAATCAGTCTGATTGTGTTGAACTGTGTTTTGAACCTTTATTTCGTCTTAAATTTCGGTTATTTGGGAGGATTGGTGAAGGCTAATTGTACATTTTAGGGAAACTTCACCCCTATATGAAAAAAAAATGATATTTGTCAAAGTGTTATATTTGTAAGATGTCTTTGTGGGAATGTGTTCATCTCTCAGGAGCTTAATCCTGTTTGTGGCATAATACATTTACCATCCTATGGTGATTTCATTTATATCGCTCACCTACGCCAGTTTCTTTCATTGATTACACTTTAAATACTTGTATAAAGATATAACAACAACAGAATTCAATCCTATGAGTCATAGTTTGAGTTAATTTAATAAGATTTGTTTTGTCATAATAGCTGAGAATGCAGCTTTAACTCAGAGTGCTGTTTTAAGCCCAGATGGCAGAGATGCTGAATAAAACCTATTTATAAAAAATGAAAAATCCCATAGAATCAAGAAATCAGACATCATTAATATTCTGCTCAGCTCCCCTTCCATATATTGACCGAAAATATCCAGAGAAAATTAAAATTGTCTCAGTGAAATGAAAAGTTTCTTAATCCATGATGAGACGTTAAAACACAGCCTTCGCGAGTTGCACTTTAGGCGATTATCATATTAAGACAAAGCTACCACCAGATACTCGCTAATAAAAGGCGAGGATGAGTGAGACCACTTAACAAGGTGTCGTGTTCAGTATTGGTGGCGTTATTTCAGGTTATTCAGCTTCGTCTCATCCTATCCCTCATGTCTGCTGCTCCTCCAGTCAAATTGGGTCATACCCTCAACAGAATTGGGCGTCAGCAATGATGATTGATGAGAGTGGAATCAGAGGCCTCATCTCATTTATTTCAGCTAACTAATCACCCAGCCGTATGCTAATACCTCAACGTCAATATCCCATTTTGCCTGTATAAACCATTGTCAGAAGGGATAGAATGGTAATGGGGTATTTGTGGTGTCCTTCGCCATGTTGCTTTTTCAAGAGGGCGATGAAGGGGGTATTGGGGGGGGGGGGGTAGAAAGAGAATGGGTGAAGGAAGCTGTACGTGTCAATATTTTCGGCTCTTTTCAATGATTTTTATCCAATGTTTTATTTTTCATTTCGACGCTTTTGATTCTCGTGCCATCTGTTTCGAATTGGTTCATGCGCAAACATCAAACTAAAAACTTAATGCAATTTGGAATAACTACAGAAAAAAATTGTTGTTTCAACTTTCTTTCAGATAACTGGCTGAAAACAGCGATGTCATGGATTTTCTGAATGGAAATCAATACAATCTTTAGACTAGGGGATCTTTTTAGGAACAAACCTACGTCACGGAGATTTTCTGGAAAGTTGTAGTAATTAAAACTGTTGTGGAATGGTATAGTATAGAAAGTGCTGACTATTGACTTTAATCAAAATTCAAAGCCAGGCTAAGCAAAGGGATTCTACCGGATCCCTCTGTCAGCGTTGATAAAACATAGTTGAAAAGCTTTTGCGGCTGTTGACTCGTACTTTCTATGTAGTAACATAGCAAGGCATTGAAAGCAACATTTCAGTTAACATCGACCAAAAACGTCTTCTTGCATTCCAGTCCTATCCATCGAAAAAGCACTTGACGAAAATTGTGAAGGATTTCACCCTGTTGACTTTGCAAGTGAGTGAGTGAGATTGGTTGCTCTACGTCCTTATCAACGCTTTGAAGGTTCTATCAAGGGCGGGAGAGCTGAGAGGGAGGCAGAGTATGATCGTACCCAGGAAATAGAGATAGAGACAAAGAGACAGAAAGGCACTAATGGACATACCCAGGACCGATATGGCTTTGCTGCACAGCTTTATGAAAGTCTACATTTTATATATCGGTGATGATGATGAGGTGGTTTCCCTTATTATCGCTCACCAGTGCTTGTCATCTCTCAGCTGAGAAGGCTTCAAATTCTTGTATAAAGATATACCAGCAGCAGAATATTGATCGATTCAGTCCTAAGTTGTTAAATTTAGTAAAATATTGTTTCTATTGATGATAATAAAGCTTTAAATCAATGTATGAAACCCTTGGCTGTTAGAATAAGACGAAAGTGTGGCTCAAAAGTGGTGACCTGGGTATTCACGCAGGGGCGTTCTAAAGAATTACCATAATCTCTAGGTCAGATTTTCAGAGAATGTGCAATTGGCAGCTCTACACATTTGGGAAATTCTGCTAAATTAGGCTGAAAAATGAAGAATACCAGGTATATTAGAGTATATTTGGCATCGCATTGATTCAAAGTATCAGTTCTGTCATGTTAAACTGCATTTGAAGCTCATTTCTGTCTTAAATGTGGGTTATTTGAGAGGATTGGTAAAGGCGAATTGTACATTCTCGGAAAATCTGACCCATCTAGGCAAGCATTACAACACATAACATAAGTGTGCAGCAATGATTGATACTCTGTACATAATCTCTACACAACGTGTGTATAACGCCTCTAATGGAGGCATGTGTATGCTCATCACTGCATGTATACACCAGCTGTCATATGTAATAAGTGATAACTGATTAGCCTCCTTGTTCTGCTATATAATTATGCTAATCTCACAACCCACTACCACAACCACTGTCACTCTGAATGAGGCAGAAGAAACAGAACAACAAGGAACCTAAGTATATGGGTCAGATTTTCACAAAATGTACAATAGGCAGCTCTATACATTAAGGAAATTCTCCTCAATTAAGCTGAAAAATGAAAAATACCGGGTCTATCTGAGTATATTTGGTTCAGCCTAATTTAGGGAAATTTTCTAAATGTGTAGAGCTGCGTATTTTACATTTTTGTGAAAATCTGACCCTAATGTGATTAAATGCAGGACATATGACAGATCTTAGGATCTCTACGCTAGTTTAAGCCTCTCGAGAGATCCCCACATCAGTAATCATGTGCCACATGTGTTAGTGTTGTGTTGGTGCGTTGTGTTGACTAAATCTCCCTATTTTCGTTGTGGTGGCTAAATCTTTCTATTTTCCTATTTTCTTGGTGGCTAAATCTCTCTATTTTCTGTAACACATCACTAATTTATGTGTTACTACAAAGTGACCCGGGTTGAGGAGGGTAGTAGGGGAGGTAGAGCACCAAGCTGCTACATAACTCAGGCCCTGGAGGAAGGTGGTGTGGTGTATGGAAGGGGAGGGGGGAGGGGGGGTAGCTAGCGATCCTGGCGACCAACATTACCTCAGACCCTGGAGGAGCCAGACCCAGACGTGGCGTCCTGCTGGAGGGCAAGGTGACAGTGTGAGTCTAATGTTTACCGACAGGTGTCGTATAGAACCACCTCTGAGGCACCGTATATGTTTCCATTTAAACCAGCATGAATGACAAGCAAACGCCAGGCCATGCCATACATGGGTCAGGTTTTCAGAAAATGTGCAATTCAACTTGACCAATCCTCTCAAATAACCTAAATTTCAGACGAAAATAAAGTCCAACACACAGTTCAACCTTGCAGCCTAATTTAGAAGAATTGACTAAATGTGTACAGCTGCCAATTCAGTCTAGGCCCAAAGTTGAGCGAGTCCCTTCAAACGAAGGGAAAGCCTCTCGCCTCAAACCACGTACAAAGTGCCATTATAATTTCATTAAGACAGTAAAATGTCATTATATTCCCATTAAAACGGTCAGAAAACCGATTAGCGAAGTAGGCTGGCATACCATCCTTATCTGATCTGAGGGTTTGGACCTAGATTGAATTGTACATTTTCAGAAAATCTGACCCTTTATATGAAGATATAATATACATCACACGGTCGCTTTCCTCCGCCTCCTATAGTCGTTACTGATACTACGAACCAGCTTAATGCAATCAAGCGAGGCGTAAAGTTGGAAATTATTGTTATTGGATCTACACTTGTTCTACATAATGTTAAACTGTAAATCTGGGTGTACAATTATAAATCAAAACTAAAGTCCTAAATAACCTGACAAAACCAACAAACATTAATGTTCTTCAGATCTAGACATAATCTAATAATCTTTAAATGTTTAAATGTAAAGTTAGAAAGATATAAAAAGTATACCACGACAAATTCATAACAAGATAGGACAGGCCTCAAGTGACTTATAATGCAAAAGAACTAATATGGAATTTGCACGTCCGCCATCTTGAATCTTGATTTCCATGGAATCATGGGGAACGTGTTATGTTCAGCATGGAATATTTAACAATAATCTGGTGTACATAGTTTCCCATTATGCATCTGTTGGATATCTATAGATCATTTATGCAAGTTGTGATATTGGTGAAAAGTTCCTTGCGATTTTCGATAAAATTGTTGCAAAATATTGCTATGTCAGTTTCAACTGAATAAATCCCAGCATGCGCAGAGAAATATGCAAATCCCCTACTGTATGACGTGCTGTTGGGTCAGAATTTTACAAAATGTACAATGCAACTTCACCAATCTTCTCAAATAACCCACATTTCAGACGAAAATGAAGTTCAAAATACAGTTCAACCTAACCAAACAGATTGCTAGAATCAATGCAATGCCGAATATACTCGAATTTACCTAGTATTGGCCAAATTGCTGCCTAATTCAGCAGAATTTACTAAATGTGTACAGCTGCTAATTGTACATTTTCTGAAAATCTGATCTTGTTGCGTTCATTGTTGTGGATTCCTTGGTACTGTTCTTAGTGACAGGCCTGTCTATTTGGACTTCATGGTGATCCATTAACCCGAAAAGATTAGAACACATAATGATAAAAGTGAAAGTTTTCGGAATGATAAATATTACAGATGAAGATATTAATGACAGACAGATAGAGTCTATCCAGACAAATATTTATTGATATTGATATTTAAAATATTTACTTGATATTCGCTGCCCTTTATGTACATCACAATTATTCCACTTGATGTTTTAGTGTCAGATGAGACTTAAAGTAATATGCAGAGATCCAGTAGATTGAGGTATAAAGCTTATTCTTATTAACAGGAAGCATCTTTTTCGTTGATTGCTTCGCGGTCATGCAAACATAACATCCATAACCTGGCATAACCCACAAACATTGCATGACAAATGTTTAACATTCTGCAATATTTCTCAATCTATCGATCAAAACTGATATTGGAAATTGTTATTTTATACGTTGATGTCGTGATTACAGGGGTTTTAGACCAGCACTAGTCATATTGGGGAGGTGGTCTATTGTAGAAATCGCATGATTGGCCTGCGACTGGAACTTTAATTTCCAACTCTTTTTGAAAACATTCTGAAACGACCGCACGAACATGCAGCGAGTCTCTTGATATTTGCAAATCAAATAGACCGATCGCAATTGCGAACAAGTCAATGAAACATTGCCGAGGAAATTGTTCTTCCACATTGGCATTCATTGCTGAGGCATCCTGCTGGGGACCGATCAAAGAAGATGATGGGGGAGGGGGGAGGGGTAGGAGAGGGTGGGGGCGAGCTTGAAAGGGACCTTTATCGTTTGGTCCAATCCAAATCCTGGAGAAAATCATATTTCTGTGGTTTAATCATGAATTCCTTCAGGGGGTATAATGGAAATGATTCTGCTCATCAAAGGAAACAATGGAGTTGCGGTCTGCTTCTATGGGACATTCCCAGGTCTGTATCCTTCTGCTGTGTTTCACAGATATCTATATTTGACTATAAAATTCTGCTTAAAAGAAGAATGGCCTAAATGTCTTTATTATTGGTAAAACTTTATTATAGAAAGATATTATTACTAAGATAGTACTTCCCTCAGGGGCGTATCAGGGGCTTTTCGAAGAATCCCACTACAGAATGATCCAAGATGGTGTTATGTAACATTACGTAACATTGTATAACCTCATTAAATATTAATTATCACCCATTCATTATATTATCTCATTACTAAAAACACTGAATAAAATGTATAATTTGGAAACAATCGGTCTTAGATGATATCCATATTGTCCTACATGAAACTAAATTCGAATCTTGAGAGGCAACCAGACTTAGGGTGCATTGCACTATACACGATAAAGTTGTGTCTTACAGGCCTTGTAACACCCTCTTAAAGTTATTATACAAGGGCTTTCTTGTTCGAGGGTTGTTGCATTGAAACTGATACACTTGAGCAAGGAAAGAGATCTCACAGAGGTCTCACAGGGTTCTCTTAGACTAGTCTCAGAAAACAATTGTATATAGTGCAATGCAAGTTTGGATAAGAGGGAGTTGCGAGACCTCTAAGAGTGACTTATCACACAATAGTCTATACTGCAATGCACACTACTCTCATTTGAAAAGGCTAAAAGGCTTGAGTTTCTTGATGAATATTTTTGGTTAAAAAACATCAAGACATTTTCTGGCTTGTATTTCGCAGGGTATGTCCAAGATGTCATTAGCAGTGTGTTAATAAATGTTGGAAATGTACCTGTGGCATTCTCCTGTGTGTTTGAGTAGGGGAACAAGGGGTCATACCACCGCAGGCCCAGTCACAGACATTTAATCTCATTTAGCAATAAAAACATTGGGCAAAATCAGTGCATGGTTTCGCTCCCAAGATTGAGATATGAAGGTAATTTTTAATGAAAATCGCGATTTTTTTATATCAAAGCAAATTGCAGCCTGGAAATCGCCGAGGGGAAACGTTTGTAGGCGCTTTGCAAAGGAAGCCTTTTATTAGGCCGAGCCATCGGGTTATTATAGATTGATTATATTATTTGCATTCTTTTTCTGATTTTATTAGAATTCATGGAAAAGGGGACCAGAGAATTCCATGGGGGACTCCTAGGTGAGAAACATCGTTTAAGCAGGGTAACATCCATGCGCTTGCAAAAATTGTGAGCATGCACATAATTAAAATATTCTTTTAAAAAAATCAAATAATCCAAATATTGTCCTTAATTAGTCCTTGATCAAAGTAAAGCTTAGAGATTGCCTATTGGACTATTTAAACCAAAGGCCAATAATAAAATAATGCTGCAATAAGGCATTTGCATATCCACCTTTTTGAATCATGGTTCGCCAAGAATCATGGGAGTTGTATATGAGAGTAAAAAGTAGAGAAATTATTGCATGTTCCGATGTTTTATTGTGTCATATATAATGTATCATAATGTCTTTTATTATATGCGCATTCCATATGAGAGGTGCAATAAGTGGGTGCTATAAAAATATTCATATAGTATGCGTACCATAACAATGTAGTTGTCTAAAAATAGCTCGGACATTACCCTCGCACTTCCACCGTCTTCGCGGAGAACCAAAGGCTCTCCACAAAGCATATATATATATGTCAACAAATCCAAAGGCATAGACCAAGTCAACGGTGCTTGGACTATCTATGATATTTGTTTCATACTTTTTCGGTGATATATGATGATATTTGATCAAGTTTTTGCCCATATGATAAATATAGAATGGAACTTGCCGTGGTAATCGAAAATTTATTGGACTTGATTTGTCTGCACCAGCCTATGGCATTGTGCTTATGCGGACAAATCGAGTCCAATAAATTTTAGATTACTGACGATGCGTTCCATTCTCTCTCTATATATCTAATTCCATGTTTTTAAATATACACTCAAAGACCAGGCCACTTAACTAAATATATATGTACGACATATTTGCTCTTATTTTGAAATAAAATCAAAAAATTATTATATATTATATTATCACATGATAAAAATATTCGTATTAATACCATGACATAAAGATAGCTTCACAGAGCTACACAACTTCACGAATTTCTTAACAATACTATGAACAGACTAATAATGTCTTATACAATGAATTGAGTACATCCTCCTATCCTCACAGACTTGGGACATAACAACATCCATAGATGTAGACCTCCCTGCCCATAAATTAGTTACTACTTCCCTCGTAACATCCACCCACAGGGCTTTCTGCAACATCAAAGACTCTCATAATTAGACTATGGGCAGATGACGATGATAAGAGAAGTCCTACATCTTCACCTAAGGTCGTAGAAATTAAGCCTAGTAGTATGTATATCAATATTGAGGGGATACTGTGTACTCAATAAACATCCTAATAATAATAATATATTTCATTCCATATCACATAATGGTATGGAAATAATATGGGTCAGATTTTCAGAAAATGTACACTTCGCCTTCAGCAATCCTCTCAAATAACCCACATTTAAGACAAAAATGAGCTTCAAAATGCAGTTTGAAATAACACAACTGATACTTTAAATCAATGCGATACCAAATATACTCAGATCTACCCTGTATTCATCATTTTTCAGCTTAATCTAGGAGAATTTCCTAAATGTGTAGAGCTTCCAATTGTATATTTTCTGAAAATCTGGCCCATATGTGTTATTAGTATTATTTCTATTTTGTTACACTGTATTATGTAGCAGTGTAGCAGAATAGAAATAACAATGTAAAGGGAGTAACCTGAATTTAAAAACTTAACATGTAAAATGACCAAGGCGAGACTGTTCTTCTACATACTCATAGTGTATACGACTCGGAAGAGGCAGAACTCCTCCCATTAGCTTCATTTGCTTCCACAGCATTTAACCAAATGGATAAAAAAACCATTCCAATTCAATTCAACCTCTTTAGGTAATACAGGTCTTCTGAATACAGCTGAATTTGGAATAAAGCATCTAGCTACTATAGTGGTACATCATTACATCAGTAATCAGTAAACAAACAACTAAGTCAGTCTAACAGCAGAACGGTACATGAACATATAAAATGTATCCATCTGAGTTTAACAGTTGTCAATGTAATACTTGGGAACTGGAATATTAGTGATACAGGCCAATGTGAGTGAGTGAGATTGGTTGCTTTACGCCCTTATCAACACATTTAATATGGTTATATCAAGGGCGGGAGAGCTAAGAGGGAGGCAGTTTATGATCATCCCCAGGAAATAGAGATAGAGAAGAAGGGAGAGAGAGACAGAGACAGAAAGGCACTTTATGGTCATACCCAGGACCACAGGCCGATGTGTGTTTCAGTGAACAGTAATAGTGTTAGATAACAATATTATTGCACAGTCTGATTTTTCATGAGGGGTTATATTGGGCTTTAGATAATTCTGGAATATTTTGTATTCAGTAAAATGTGTCAATCAAGGCTGTTCGATAGAGTAGGTGCCTAGATACCTATCTGACCTTTCCCTAAGAAAAGTACATCAAGGTTGATTCATGTTTCTTAATTTGAATATACACAACTTGCAAAAGTCTAATATAATAAATTTGAATGTTCGCCTTTAATGATCCTGTCATGGAGAAATCTAGACGATGTACCCGTTAGTGGGAAATACAATGTTTTCAAATCAAATAAACTATAATAGGGCGACTACACTAGAGAGAAAAACGGCGCCGGCATATTTTGTTGTTGCCCACTAATTTGTTGCAACAAATATCCATACTGAAACAACAGTTCCCAGAGAATGTGGCAACACATCTAACACTCCTCCGTTTGCGTTTTCATTGCAAACATGTAATGAACTGATGTTAGTGGGCAACAACAAAATCTGTCGCCGCCGTTTTTTCTCTAGTGGAGTTCCGCTATAATGTGCTCTATTACCGATGCACAATATGGAAGAGGCTAGGGACCGCTTTCATGCAGTGTCTGATCAAGCCTTCAACACATCATTAAGTGCTCAGGGTATTGCAGCAACAAGGAGTTGTTAGAGATTATCAATACAGCTTGCTCACATGGGTATTCCCTTACTTTGTGTCTTTATTGATCATGTATCGGGTTGCTTATTATCCATCTGTATGCCTTCTTAGCGGCACGCGACGAGTGGGAAGTGTCCAAACATCTTAACATGCCACTCTCCGCTTGATGGGTATCTTAGGTTCATGAGCAAACCTCAGCTTACACCTGGTGAAAGGAGCAACTGTTTTTGTTTTTATTAATATCGGTTTTTATTCTGTACAGGAGATATGTGATGTGTTTCAGGAAAATGAGTCATAAGTCGCAAAATTCTTATTTTTCAAAGTGTTTTATTCACAAGATGTCTTTGTGTGAATGTTTTTTTATTTAACGCTGTCTATAGCAGGAACACATGTAGCAAAATTCAAGATAGTGTATTAAATTCATGCATTTCTATTTAATTGCAATCTATAGAGTAGGCCTACATTTAATTACTTTAGAGGTTATTGGCCCCAAGAAATAGTGCAACGCTTTTTTTTTCCAAAAACAAAAATATCAAACTTAAAATATAGAAATATTTATTAGATTATTAGACTGTTTACTATCATTGGAATCGTCTTAATCTTATCTTTTCAAATATAAGTATATCTCAAAATCCATTTTTTGCGACTTGTGACTCAAACGGATCACATATGGTGACATACACCAATACTATAGTAAGAATACCATTGTGTGGAGTATGAGGTGGACAATACCTCGTAAGCCCATAAACAACGAGGCCGTAGGCCTTGCGAGCTTACAAGGTGAATATTGTTGACCAAGTACTCCACACTATGGTTTTCTTGCTTTTATTCCACCATTTCATGTAAATAAAATCAGCATTTCCATTCTTGCGTTTTGAAGCTCATCCTATGTAGTATATGTAATTATTTTAGTATGTAGTTTAATAATGTCATTTTAATCATGTTTGCCTGTGCTCAATTAAAGCTATATTTTCAGTAATTACGACAAAAAAATCGTACCGAAATTTACAGATGTGTCGCGGGAAAATGAGTCACAGTCGCAAAATGCATATATTTCAAAGCAGTGTACTCACAGGGTCTCTTTATAGGTATGGTTTCATCTTTATTGCTACAAGTCGTATCAACACATGTACCAAATTTCATAAGGGTCAGATTTTCAGAAAATGTACAATTGGCAGCAGTACACATTTAGTAAATTCTGCTAAATTAACCTGCAATTTGGTCAATACTAGGTAAATTCGAGTATATTCGGCATTGCATTGATTCTAGCAATCTGTTTGGTTAGGTTGAACTGTGTTTTGAACTTTATTTCCGTCTAAAATTTGGGTTATTTCAGAAGATTGACGAAGTTGAATTGTACATTTACTGAAAATCTGACCCATAACCGTGTTTTAAATATATCCATACATGACATTATTAAACTACATGTGTTCAAACTCCCCAAATACTTCTTAATAAACCAAAATTGCAACTTTGCAACAATTACAGAATCAAAATTAAACATTAAATATTTTTTCATGCGGCGTACCCATAGATTTCGACTCCAATTCTGAATAACTATGTCAATGGAACATAACGCAAGAGGCACAAGATTAAGCGATGTGGTGATATCAAATTCGACCAGAAAATGTTATTCCTGCTTTTACTGCAGGGAAATCTACTGGAGAATGGCACGCGGTTTTCAGGACACAGGATGTATTTTGATATGCGCACCCTGCACGGAAGATGGCCATTATTTGAGGCCAACAAAGGTATTAATTTTGCTTCTCACGTTTCATTGTTCGAACCGTTGGCACGCAATCGAGTTGGCACTTGGGATCATTGAAATGACACATGGACATAAAAAGCTTTTCTCATAAGCAACTTTCCTGTTGTTCTGACGCTTATAAATAACCACAAATGTTAGATTTGTCAGCATGCAATGAAATGTGCTAAATCATTTCCTTAAGAATAAATGTCTGTGGAAATGTTTTTCTCCCGGTAATGGATGTAGGGCGATTAGTGTGAAGGATTTCCTTTTAGGTGATTTTGAAATGTTTAACGTGTTAATATTGACAGATATTCAGAAATCGTTATCGTTGTATGGGCCACTGCCCCTGCGCATGTTTGTAACAGTGCATCATGGGTTGGGTTCTGATAAAATCTAACATAGAAATAATTTGCAACAATTTCATCAAAAATTGCAAAAAAAGTTTTCACCATTTCCACATATAAACGTGTTTTCACCAATATCACAGCGTGTATAAATGATCTATGTCAACCAAATACATGATGAGAAGGAGGGGGACAAGTGCCATGAAACCATGTATAACACATGAATATTGACATTAGAGCATTGATTAATAGTCCATGCTGAACATGGCATGATTTCTATAGATTTTATCCAGTACCATCAGCCCCATAATTCTATGCTAATCAAAATTCAAAATCTGGCTATGCAAATCCTCTATTCAAGGTGACATTCTCAGCGCATCTGCCCATACCTAGTCCATACCTTTCAATGTTTCTAATTACTCGTAGATTAGAGATACAGCCACGACAATACACACACAATCAAACGCCTTCTCATGTAATGAAGAGAATCAGTACATGCATACAGAATATATGGGTCAGATTTTCAGAAAATGTACAATTAGCAGCTCTACACATATAGCAAATTCTGCTAAATTAAGCTGCAATTTGGTCAATACTAGGTAAATTCGAGTATGATTGGCATTGCATTGATTCTAGCAATCTGTTTGGTTAGGTTAAACAGTATTTTGAACTTTATTTTCGTCTGAAATTTGGGTTATTTGAGAAGATTGGCGAAGTTGAATAGTACGTTTTCTGAAAATCTGACCCATATCCTTCCCTCGACCCATCCCAGAAACTAGAGAGAGAGAGTTTCAGCTCCCTTACATTTTTGTCGCGATAATATATGGAAATAGATAGAGGAGGAATCAACAGAGAATAGGAGGAATGAAGCTCGGGGATTCATTTTCTTCAGATTGTTTGCAGACTGCATATTCCCTTTGTGTCAGGCTGGTGATTCTAAATGACTCAATTACGAGCGGATGTTAGGGCCCCGGCGTAATGACGCCCGCCCATGTACGCCCCCTTCTTAAAGGAACTGCCACAGAGGAGAGGCAAGCGGCTTTGAAGATATATATTCCTTTTTGTCTCTTGGCTCTTGTATAATATAAGAACTTCTAAACTTTCATATTATCAATTATCTGACTTTTGGAGATGGTATATGGTTATGTTGCAAAATGGGCATGGAAATGCACGTCTAGGGAATTTAATGACATCGTGTGTAGAAGTATCAAAACTACCTGGCTATTCTTTATTTTTCTTCATTTCATTTAAGGTCAAATTTGTTCTGTCTAAGCTTGAAAGATGTCGTTTCTAAACTTTGTGCAAAAGGGAAATTTCATGGGTCACAGCGCATGTGGGTCAGATATTCAGAAAATGTACAATTCGCCTTCTCAAATAACCCAAACTTCAGACGCAAATAAAGTTCAAAATACAGATCAACCTAACCAAACAGATTGCTAGAATCAATGCAGTGCCAAATATACCCGAATTTACCTAGTATTGGCCAAATTGCAGCCTATTTTGCAAAATTCAATGAAAGTGTACAGCTACCAAGAAACATTTTGTTCAAAATATATCCGTCTAGGGTAATTTGAGAGAACTGGGGAAGGTGAATCGTACATTATTTGAAAATCTGACCCATATACAATCGAGCAGAACTCACTTGAAGAGTTGCTGATATTATATCGTCCAACAATCTGCTCCATTATAACAGTGTTTTACTGAGGGTAAATATGGGTCAGATTTTCAAAAAAATGTACAATTAGCTGCTCTACACATTTAGTGAATTATGCTAAAATAGGCTGCAATTTGGCTAATACTAGGTAAATTCAAGTATATTTGCCATTGCATTGAAGCTAGCAATCTGGTTGGTTAGGTTGAACTGCATTTTGAACTTTATTTTCGCCTCAGATTTGGGATTTTTGAGAGGATTGTTGAAAGTGAATTGTACATTTTCTGAAACTCTCGCCCATTATATGGAGAACCAGAGTTAGATCAATGCCCAGGGTATAGTGACAACATTACGCAATGTGGACAGTAAGGTAGACAAAGAGCCATCAGGAAACATAGCATGTCTGGACGTATTGGACGACCATAACGATCAGAGCAATCTGGAAGGCCTTGCATAAACAATCATTCCCACCACCAACGTCCTTGATGACAAGGAGAATATAGCTCAGCAAACCTAGCTGAAATATCCGTCTATATTTGCCACAATTTTTGGGAACTGTACATGGGTGAAGTGGCCAGAAAGTGGAATTATGAGAGTTGTATGTGAGTCAAATACTATCAGGAATATTCCATAATTTCCAAATAATATTCAACGATGTTAAAGATATTTGTTGGTTATGCAATGCACATTTTGATCTCTCCCATTATACATTTTTTTTAAAACATCTTTATTAGGAAGATGTCCACAATGTGGTAGGTCTCATCTCCTACAAAGGTATATACATGTTTAAATTTAACTACAGACAATCAATACTATCATATAGAAATACTATTGGAAATACAATTGGTTTTCAGACATTATTGTGCTAAGTGAGGTCATGAAAAAGATTCTCGATATAGCTTTGTCTTTAGGAGTTGACAGGAATTTGTACGGCAGATATGGTCCTGGTCTATCACAGCATTTACTCTAATAGGGGAGTTGCATAGCCGCCATTCTGAATAACTTGATTTGCATGGAATTATGGGAGTAATGGTACAGTATGAAATCTAAAGAAAACATGTTATGTTCAGCATGGACTATTTAGCAACGCTCTAAGGTCAATATCCATGTGTTATACATGTTTCCATAACCCTTGACTTCATCTTTCCCATCATGCATTTGGTTTCCATAAATCATGTACACAAGCTATGATATTGGTGAAAACAATTTTGCGATTTTTTTTATAAAAATGTTGCCAAATATTTCTATGTCAGACTTGAACTGAGTCTGTCCCAGCATGCACTGTGACAGACATGCGCAGTGAGACATGCAACTGCCCTATTGACAAAAGCCGTGGCATAACCAGGTCCATAGGCTATCATAATTAGCAGAATTCCTTATGAACAATTTATAGGCATTTCTCATGAACATAATAGATCTTTGAATTTCCTAATTCATGTTCTCTTTATTTATGACTCAATGTCTTTTGGGGGATTTCGTCTGATTGTTTTTCCTGCAGTCACTCATAATAGACCACATTTATATTTCGGCGACCCGCTTTATTGTACTTGTTTCATTTATTATCGCTCACCGACGCCGGTTTTCACCCGGCCGATTCAACTTAGAAACATTGTATGAACAATCGTCAGATAATATTTTTCTACACAAATCATCTCAAATGACCCAAATATAAGAAAGACTTTAGGTTCCAAATACAGTTCAACATAACCAAACAGATTCTTTGAAACAAGGCAATATCAAATATGCACAAAAAATATATATCTAATATTGACCATTTTTCAGTGTAATTTGGCAGAATTTACTGAGTGTGTTGATCTGCCGATTGTACATTTTCTGACGATCTGACTCATGTATAAAAGTAACAGAATATTGATCAATTCAATCCTATGGGTCAAACGATTTGGCTGTACTAGTTGAGAATGCAATTTTAAAGTTCCACGTATGTATAGAGTGAATACACATAACCTGCAATGCTCGGTCTATGTATGTGCACTGTATATTTCTGATCAACACCTTGGTACAAGTGAGCGCCTCAATTATGTTAATTCACTCACCTCCGCCATGACACTTATGGGTGAAATCGCTTATCATCGCAAATAACTCTAATTTAAGACAAAACTAATGTTCAATAGTTGGTTCAACATAGCCCCACAGATTGTTTGAACCAAGGAAATATATTCAGATACACCTAGTATTGACCATTTTCCAGTGTAATTAAGCAGAATGTACAGAATGTGTAGATCTGCTGATTGTACATTGGTTGAAGATCTGGCCCATATGGGTCAGATTTTCAGAAAATGTACAATTGGCAGCTCTACGAATTTAGGAAATTCTCCTAAATTAGGCTGAAAACTGAAGAATACCGGGTATTTCTGCGTATATTTGGTATCGCATTGATTTAAAGTATCAGTTCTGTTATGTTAAACTGCATTTTGAAGCTCATTTCTGTTTTAAATGTGGGTTATTTGAGAGGATTGGTGAAGGCGAGTTGTACATTTTCTGAAAATATAACCCACATGCATCCTATTATGACTATTGGCAGCGACATTGATTCCTCAGTCAGACACACAGGTTTATTTCTCATGGCCTTTCTGCCGTCCATGAATCTTGTAACGAGTTCAAACTTTTGATTTTAAATATATCGACATCTAACTCATCTTCACATTCTTTTGCTACATGGGTCAGATTTTCAGAAAATGTACAATTCGCCTTCGCCAATCTTCTCAAATAACCCAAATCCCAGACGAGAAACAACTTCAAAATACAGTTCAATCTCACCAAACAGATTGCTAGAACCAATGTAATGTTGAATATACTCGAATCTACCTAGTATTGACCAAAGTGCACCCTAATTTAGCAGAATTTACCAAATGTGTACTGCTGCCAATTGTACATTTTCTGAAAATTTGACCCATTTAGATCAAATCTTCACATTGTCTTGCTATATGCTACTATGTATGACTGAGAGGAAACGCACTAACGATTCACTGTTATTCATACCCTACTCATTTTAAACATTATGAATGTGTTCAGCCTATATAGGGGTGCATACATCCACCCATTGGGCCTACGTTTTATATCACACCCAAGCACTGGGGTGGACGAGAAACGTGTATTTCTATATTTTATGTTTGACAAAAACCGGTTTTCAAAAGTTTTGGTGGACAATCCCTAGTACAATAGCTAAATATACTCCATAGGATGACCTTAGAACCTAATGATATATCTAATACACTGTCCCAAAATTTAAGACATGTATTCATATGACTTATAGCGCTAGATACCCCAAGAATGAGGAACAGTCATACAGAGAAATATTGTGAATGAAACACTTTGGAAAAGAAATGAATTTTGTGACTCATGTTCAGTATCAAATTATATCAAATTCTGCTGAACCCAGTTAGCCAGATAGCATGCAAATTTAACACTAGTGGCGCTGAAGGCTGCTATATCTCCCAGTAGGCTGAGATGGAAGCCACTAACAAACAACAACATGGCAAACCTTTCGGTTCATTTTAGGTTCCTAGACGTTTGATATTTGGGTAATTTAACCCATATTACATTTGCCATGAAAGGATATTTACTAGGCTACTTTTGCAAGTACTAGATCAACACTTAGCTGCCTGACAAAAATAAATCATGTTTAGGCCATCACTGTTTCGTTGGTTGGGCTACCATAACCAGAAGCCCCTGTCTTAGCTTTATCTCCCCCAAAAGAAAAGCTAGGTGGCGTCATGGTCGAATAGCTTATTGTCCCGCTATCAAGGATAGGGAGAATTGTATATATAATATTATATAATATACATATAATATAAGCCTACACATGTATGACATACATCTTTATATAACCACCTCTCACTTCATACCAGCCACTCTCGCCCCCATAGATTGGAGTTTTAAGATGGCGACTTGTATTAAGATGTTGGATAATGCATATGTCAGAGCTGGTTATGTCTGGAGTGACTGGCCATCAATAAACTGCAGGGCGACAGATTACACTTGCAGCATAACATATATCCTCTGCAAATCAGCCAAGTGACAACTGGGATGAAGAGGCGATGCTTTTTCAACATTACCATTCCAAATAGCTTTCCTCAGCGGAGACATTCTGTCTGGCTCCATTGTCAAAATTCTAGAGATATGGATTTACTGGTTGGTGTTGTGGGCGTATAGACATGATGGCAGGACAGGGTTTCATATTCCAAATTATGTACACCTGGTTGAATACATAGTATTGTTTTTATTATAACCATTTAAATACATTTAGACTAACTTCATTTTCTGCTATTTCGACCAAAATATCCTACCACATTTACTCATTGTTTGACATATATATATATCTGAACCTATCAATATTGGTGTCTATCAAGCGATTAGGCTAATAGGCCCTACACTGTGCATGCAGCCTCACACATTGTACATGAACAAAAAGGGCTATATATAGCAGGCCCAAATGTAGCTTGGCTGTGCCTGTGTGCAGGAACATGGCAATGTTCAAAAAGTTCCACGAATATTTCTGATGCCTAAACCTGACTCTAGCATCGTTTGTGTGCATTAATGATGCGTCAATTCTGGATGGAATTGAGAGGAAAATGTCTTGAGGTGCTATTACAGTGGATTGAATTGTTGATTTCTATACAGTGATGTTGATAAATGGGCAATAAATGGCATTTCTCTCTCTATTGCGTTCATTGATGTATCAGGTATGACATTCAAGGTGCTGAGTAAGTAGCCTGTCGGCTTTTTCACAGAAAAAGCGGTAGTCATGTCTTGTCTAGTCATCCAAATTCTTAACGTTTATCCAAATGATGAAAAAACGGAGAATTATCATATCCATAATTCTAAAGCTATGGTAGTTTCGCGCTACATGTCCACAAAACGTCATCAAACTGGAACAGTGGCAGTTAAGGTGTGACTAAGATATCAGGATGAATAACGATGTATAAAGGAAGGAACTGGAAGGGAATAAGGGGGGAGTTTCTCTGGTATGTAATATCCCTAACATAGCCTGACCACGTAGACTTGTATAGTACTTGGTAGTTCAGCATAATTAGCGATTTTAGTAATACAATCTAATGATAAAAATGTGTGATAATTATTAATTGATATTAATATAATGTGTTTACGCAATGTTACGTAATGTCTCATAATATGACGTGCCTCAAACATCACTAACATGGACTAGATTTTTTCTTCTTTCTTTTAAAAAGTTTTATTTCGTGACAAATTACAATGACAAATTAGGTGATACATTTCATTGTACCAAACATTACTGATACAATTTAAAATAATATAACTAACAAGAATTTTCGATTTAAATTAACTCAGATGTATAGTTGTCTTAATTAAGGCAACTTTTAACATAATTCACATCGATGTCGCTGGAATATTCAGACTTGTGAGATACAATATATATTGACAATACTCATAAAGAAGAACAAACATTATTTTTGAGTTTTAGCCGATTAAAATAAATGTTAAGAGTATCTATTCCGTAAAGTATATACTATACCGCAAATTATGCTTATATATATAAAGCCTCCCTATGTCTGTTATTCAAAACGCAAGACACATTCATGGGTGAAATTCTCAGAAAATGCACAATTCACCTTCACCAATCCTTTCAAATAATCCAAATCTAAGTGGAAAGTGACGTTCAAAATGCAGTTTAACACAATGAGAGAGATATGTCTAACCAACACAATGCAAAAGATACTCTGATATACCGATTATTCATGTTTATTCTGTCTAATTTAACAGAAATTACTAAATTTATAGAGCTGCCGATTGTGCATTTTCTGAAAATCTGACCCTCATACATCCATCCATTCATGTGACAAGTCAAGAAAGTGCTCTTTAATCCCAGTATGACTCCCCCTCCATATAATATCTACATAAATATTTGATACATAATGAGGCCTGACTTCAGAAGAGATCATCTCCCCACTCGGAGGAAGGCAACCAGAGTCCTATAGTCATTACTGCAACTCCAGGGCCACCTCCTTCTCACAGAAAGAAGGGATCCTAATCTTGAAAGAAGAAAAGCCCTCCATGTTATCCCGGCTAAAAGCTTGCCATATGAATTATACAAACAGAGACTGGGGCATCCAAGCGAAGCAGCCACCTCAGTCTCACTGTACGATATCGGACTTCAATGTAGGCGACTTTTTCCAAATCTAAATGGGAACCTTAGCCTCAGCTTAAGCTTTCGCATTTTGCTTTTCCAAGCCTCTTCTGGTTTATAAAAAATGCAGGAAATCCGAGTTATCAGTAGCTATTAATAGCACGGGAATTGGCATTGGAGGGATATATATTCTTAGTGTAGTTTTCCAATGTCTCTAAATGTCAAATGGGCAAGGCGAACGTATCAGGTATTAGAGATGAAGGAATTGCTGTTTTTCGACTTATTTTTTACTCGTTTTCTGACTACGTAAAAGCTCTGAGAGATACTGCAGATAATCTATCCGACAGACAGATATATGGCCTCTTAAAAGGAGTTAAATAACATAAATGGTTATTCTTCATCTGAATATATTTTTCCTAAATTACTAAACTACGAAAATATAGGTGTGCGACAAAACACAAAGAAATTGGGCTTTGTTTTCGTGTTTAAATATTTTAACTCTTTCGATTGTTCCCTTCATCGATTATCATCATCTGAAATAGTGGCAATGGAAACAAATTTGTTCTCATTCTAAATTATTATTGATGAGCTCCTAAATAATTGTATACCTTTTTCGATATGAAATCCAGAATTCTTTCTCAATTCCTGCGATTTGCAGTTTATGTAAGTTACCTGTTATTGCGCAGTTATATTGTGTTCCTTAATATTCACTAAAGTGTGATGTGTCACATAAGATGAGATAAGATAAGATACTACTTTAGTTATCCAACTCACACAGTACATTATAAAGTTACAAAATAGACAAATACAGACAAATAGGCATACAGACTTCTAGATCAGATCCAGTTCTCCCAGACGTTACCTGCTCGCTCTTAACTTTTAATTTGAATGCAGTTTATACAGTTAATAAAATAAAACAGTTAAGAGTTAAAATCACACGAGATATATATTATATAGAAATATTACAATATTATTGACTTGATTCAAGATGATACCGTATGGTGATAAAACATAAAGAAATGAGTCGAAAACAATTGATTTCTAGATATTATTATATTTGAATAAATGAGATTATGTGGATTCCAACGATATTAACGTTTAAGGCATCTACAGAAACGTATTTCTATATTCTATGCTTGATATTTTTTATGTTTGAAAATATTTCTGGGTTAACCATTACTAGTAAAGTAAGTAAATTATATGTAATGACCCTCGGTATACTCCATAGGTTTACCCTCGAAACGCAGGGACAAATGTGATCGGTTTTAGAAAAATAAGTCATACGTCGCAACATATGGATTTTGAGATATCACCATATTTGAGGAGATCAAGAGGGATTCCAATGATAGTAAACATTATGACGCCTAATAAGTATCTCTATACTTTAAATTTGATATGGTTAATTTGAAAAGAAAAACCTTTGCAATAGATAGGTAATTACCAGTAAAGTAACTAAGTATACTCCATACAAAGGCCTTCAAAACGCAAGTACATAGTTACACAGATTCATATCTATGAGTGCTAAACCCTCTAAGAATCAGAACATTTCAATAAAGAGATCTTGTGAAAAAAAACCACTTTGAAAAATATGAATTTTGCGACTTCTGATTCATTTTTCTGAAACACATCACATAACAAATACACAGTCTTGACATTTTAAAATGTATTCCTGACAAAAAGCAATAGATACCTACAAACCGACTTTCTTTCTGCAACACATCACAAATACTAAAATAGTCATTTGAAGGATCAAACCCCAGAAGGGTCGGAACGATGGCCCCGCTATCGTAAGTTAGTGAAGGAAACAAATACATGCCTATAATGGTACTGACATTCACTTATTCATTCAATCAAATACAATCCCCATTGCCTATTACTGGAGGACTCCCATGGGGACCTGCGAAAACTAATAGTTTGGGTCCTTAGGCCAAGAAAAAGCTCAGTGTCGCCGATTCACCTCCCCCGCCCGGACATAGAGAAACCTCCTTGTCTTGACTCGGCCTAAAAGTTCAGATTTCCTGACCAATAATTGTTGTACATACAGTTTTAGCGTTACGACATGAAAGTGTTATCATTTCCTAACAGGAGTTTCGTAAAAAAGAGATTAATACCCCTCCAAGCCCAGACTTTAGCTTGCCTGGACAGGAAACAAAACCTACTTTCTCCCTTGGCCTTACTCACCCTCACCCTAAATGTTTGCAAATGGACAAGAAGGAGCAATTGAATGCTATCCACATGTCCTCCTTTGAGGGTTCATAGCTTTACTTTCATTACTTTAACGACCAGTTGAACATGAACTACATTCTCCCATCAGTCCCCACCCTGGTATATAGTCAATATTACATCAAAACGACCACACCATTCCTGAAAAAAATATTGAGCCGTCTGAAAAAGGCAATCTTGGTTGATAGAATGGTCAGGAGCTTTATGGATTCTCAAGATGCATCCACTACATAGAGATTATCCTGGAGGGAATTTTACGCTTGGCCAGGCAGGTTTTTGTAACAAAGTGGTCTATTTTCTCCAGGATCACTCGGCTAAACAAGGTTGGGCGCTCGTCGCTGACCTGCCACTAGCCATATACGCCCTGTGCCTTCAAGTGGAAATCGATTATAGCGCCCGGTGAGTATGATGGAAGGAGAATCAAGAATCATATCATCCACCCCCCACCGCATCACCGCATAAGGGGTTGGATGGAAGGAGAGGAGGAGGGAGAAGGGGTGCAGGGTTTCGAAAGGGGACACAAGTTGCCTTTTTGTAAAGTGAGTTTGCGGGGAGGGTGCAGAATCAGAAATATGTTTCCCTTTGTGTCTATTTCTGAACATATAGCCATGAAGGGGCTTGTTGCATGACAAATCCATGTCCTTGCTATATTTCATTGACTCAATGCTATACCTAGCCATCAATTCCAATTTAATTATATGTAATTAGCAAATCTGTTTATAGTTTCTCTCTCAATTGCACATTCTACGCCAAGCTAGGGGCATTCAAAAAACCAGGGTAATTGGGAAATGTCTTCCCAGTGAAAATAAAATCTTTAAAAAAAATCCTTTTTGTGTAGGAATCTTTTATAAAAGATTCCTACATAAAAAGGAATGTATACTGTCTGTAAAGCAAATTCCTTCATTAAAAGTTCCTTACCATCTGCTTAGCAATGAAAAGTAGTTAAGGAAGGAAAATCTGAAATTAGGAAGGAACCTGCTATACAAACTATGCTGTTTGCTATTCCTACGGTAGGAATTTCCTACCTAAGGAAAGGAGGCCTTATGTTAAGGAGTTATATTTGGAAACAAATCTAATAAAATGAGATAACATTCTTGCCATAGAAGGACGGATGAAAACCGAACAAAATGATATATTAAGGTGAAATAATATTATATTGTCAGAATGTAGTACATGTATATATGGGTCAAATCTTCAGAAAATGTACAATTCACCTTCGCCAATCTTCTCAAATAACCCAAATTTCAGACGAAAATAAAGTTCAAAATACAGTTCAACCTAACCAAACAGATTGCTAGAATCATTGCAATGCCAAATATTCTCTAATTTACCTAGTATTGACCAAATAGCAGCCTAATTTTGCAGAATGTACTAAATGTGTACAGCTGCCAATTGTACATCTTCTGAAAATCTTACCCATATATTATATAACTATGTACATTATGTCATTTGCTTCTTGGGATTGGGGTTCCTCAGGTCCCTCTCAGTTGCACTGTTTACTAGCGAGTTGCTCCTATATAACCTTACAGTGTCGAGCTATTAACATGTCTTCCATTATTCATGCTACCATCATGTATGGTATTAGAGATAAGAAGACTAATTATGAATGCATGTCCTATTATGGTTATCACGGGAGGACATGTAGGCTGGTTATGTCCATCAATACATACTACTTCACTCATATACTTGTAGCTCATCTTGTAGTAATGAACCCTTAGCTGGGAAAGGCAGCCTCCTTGACTCACCATTATGTCGCCTTGGGGCTATTATTACATGTATATTTATATGTGATGTGTTATGGGTCAGATTTCCAGAAAATGTACAATTCAACTTCGCCAATCCTCTCAAATAACCCAGATCTATGACAAAAATAAATTTCAAAATACAGTTCAACCTAACCAAACAGATTGCTAGAATCAATGCAATGCTGAATATACTCAAACTTACCTAGTATTGACCAAATTGCAGCCTAATTTAGCAGAAGTTACTAAATGTGTACAGCTGCTAATTGTGCATTTTCTGAAAATCTGACCCTTGTAGGGAGATGAGTCACAAGTCGCAACAATATGGATTTTGAAATTTGATGGTATCTCAAAATCCATTTCGTGTGACAACAGATTTTCTGTGACACATCACATATTTTACATATATATATCAACAAAACTATAAACTGCCCGAGTTATCTGACATTGAGCTGTGAGTATGTAACGTCGTTCTTACCTCCAACTGTCAGATCAATCTGGATTATTAGTAAACGATGCTTACCTACAAGGAAAGAAAACAGACTATTTAATGAACAGCAAACAGTGATAGGCCTATGAATGAATATTCTTTAAAGATACCTTATCAACCAACATCAACTACAAAATAAAGTCTTGTATCATTTGGACATTCCTGCCTATCTAGCCTTCAAAGTTATTTTTGCCCTATTATACATTTAAAAATCAAAATTATCATGGATAACATTTTAGGGATGTATACTAATGACACAATAAGGTATAACATAACCTTCTTTTTTCTCCTTCACGTATGAACAAAAAATACTTTGAATTTGAATTTAAAAGTGGTTTGAATAGAATTTGCCATACACTCTGTCTTTATGGAAAGGGTCTACGTAAATATCTCTTCCCAATTTAATTCTATATAATGATAAAACGCTCCACCCGGTGCGTGTCCTATACAAGTTACATATACCTTCTTACTGGTGTATGTTGTAGGACAATTATCAGTCCATTATATATGACAAAATACAATATATTGGAGAGTAATATCCATTTGAAGTGAAATGCACAACCGTAATATATTGACCTCCCAAAGCTCTCAAAGACTCGAAATCACCAATACAATACTCTCACTGTCATTAATCATACAATCATTGACATATACTGAAACTAGCTGTTTATAATTCTATTAGTTTATTTGAAACTCAACTCGAAGTTCTAAACGAAATTGCACTCGTCGGAAAAGCTGACATCACAGTGAGAGACGATCAACCAAGTGTACATCAACATCAGCAATAAAAAAGTTTCTGAAAAAAAGAGAAAAAAAAGAATTTTCTATTTGAGTTAAACCATTGCAAGTAGTTTATTGAAAGTAGCACTTTAAACGTATTTATCATCGCGCAGATAAATTTGTTTATGCAATTATTATACCTTAACAGCAGGATCTATTTTCACGCACAAAGGTTGGTGTGTGAAATAGCGAAAAGAAATACTGCGTGGACATTAATATGTTTACAATATATGGAAAGTAGTATATGGAAAGTAGTATATGGAAAGCAGTATATGGAAAGTAGTATATGGAAAGCAGTATATGGAACAGTATATGGAAAGTAGTATATGGAAAGTGGTATATGGAAAGTAGTATATGGAAAGTAGTATGGACAGTAGTATATGGAAAGTAGCGTATGGAAGTAGTATATGGAAAGAGTCATTTCCCCCTGGTTCTACTAGGGACCTGTTGCATATATGTAAGACTACCAAGAAGCTTATGCAACAGCCACTAGTGGTGTGATAGGATCAGCAGGATCTATTTTCACGCACAAAGGTTGGTGTGTGAAATAGCGAAAAGAAATACTGCGTGGACATTAATATGTTTACAATATATGGAAAGTAGTATATGGAAAGTAGTATATGGAAAGCAGTATATGGAAAGTAGTATATGGAAAGCAGTATATGGAACAGTATATGGAAAGTAGTATATGGAAAGTGGTATATGGAAAGTAGTATGGACAGTAGTATATGGAAAGTAGCGTATGGAAGTAGTATATGGAAAGAGTCATTTCCCCCTGGTTCTACTAGGGACCTGTTGCATATATGTAAGACTACCAAGAAGCTTATGCAACAGCCACTAGTGGTGTGATACCTGTGATGCATCATGACCGTGGGAAAAAGTTAAAAATGGAGTAAACTAGACACTCTTCTATATAAAGAATGCAGCACTCTGCCAACTCCTATCAACCCAGTAGACGGTTGGCCGTCTGGTTAGCTCTATTATAGACTATATGACGAGTATGGTATATAACTCTTTCTTTTTCACATGGAGTATAGTGCTATTGTAGGCCCTTGCTGGTATTGTAACCTTGATTCTCTTCACTGTAGAGACTTGCTAATTATGGTTCGTAATGGCAACTTTGACCTATGTGGGTCAGATTTTCAGAAAATGTACAATTGGTAGCTGTACACATTTAGTAAATTATGCTAAACTAGGCTCCACTTTGGACAATACTAGGTCAATTCAAGTATATTTGGCATTCCATTGATTCTAGCAAGATTTTTTTTTACTTTCTTTTTTTTTACTTTTTAAAAAAATTGCGCTAGTTTAATTTCCAGTGACACATCACATTTTGGTGGCGTGACCTATTTATCGCCCAAACCTGGAGTCCCTCCTCTATCACTTCTCCTCCCACCAATGCATTAAACACTGGAGCCATCCAGCTGTGCCTGTCCCAAGGCCTTCAACTCCTGATAAACGTTAGCTCTGACCTCCAGCCTTCTCTGTATGCGCAGCAGGACCCAGCTTTCACTAATCTCCCTCCACCAATGTGCCCTGGATAGGCTTCTAATCCATGGTAAATATACCCTGTATGTAATCATCCCACCCCTGTAAGTCTAATAGTGCAACCAAGGACTTCTCTTAGTATAAGAGGTGGGTTGGGAAGGCTAGCAGGGTGCTGTTTTATGAGCCAAGCAAAGGGATTTTTGTGGGGGATTTCTTTTCTTTCCTTCATTCATTGTGGGTCAGCAAGGTAGAAGGTAAATAGGATGCATAAGATTCACTCATTTGGTGGGTGGGTTTAAAGCCTATAATATAACACATTTCTTACAATTTGAAGTGACAATCTTGGTAAAATAATAGAACGCTTTTTTTTATACCTCTCTCTCCCTGTGGGTTTTTCAGACATATTCTCCCTAACCATTTAACACATAACTTAGGACTTGCTATTAATAATAAATCGGGTTTAAATCCTCTGTATCATTTAAAAAGGTAGAAAATAAATTAAGTTTATTTCATTTTTGGAGAGGTTGGAGACTTTGGGGTCCCCCCGGAGCCCCCCGCTGCATGCTGGGCGTTCTCAGCGGGAGGAAAAACAAGCTTGGAATACGGGTCAATAGTGTTGATGAACCGGCACACCCATGGGGCAATAGAATAACGCTTCTTTTGGGGCTTCTGTCTGAAAGGACTGACTCAGAAAATAGGGGTTAGGTCCAAGGTTAAGCAAAACTAACCATTCATGAATGGCGTTAGAAATTATGTTTAATTCGTTGTCAATGTTGCCGTCGAAAGGCTATTACTATAGCATTTATTAGATTAAATAGGGTAGTAGACAAAGGGAACATTGTACTATATACGATTCTGTTTTAAACAACTCTTAGAGGCATCGTAACTCCCTCTTAGCAAAGGTTGCATTGCACTATATATGAGTTAGCCGAACTATCAACCCTATACCATGCTACTGTGTACGCGTGAATAGGCCAGTCACTTGAATGGGTTGTATATACAGCTATATATGAGTCAGATTTTCAGAAAATCTACAATTCAACTTCGCCAATCTTCTCAAATAACCCAAATTTTAGGCGAAAATAAAGTTCAAAATACAGTCCAACCTAACCAACCAGATTGCTAGAGTCAATGCAATGCTAAATATACTTGAATTTATGTAGTATTGGCCACATTGCAGCCTATTTTAGCATAATTCACTAAATGTGTACAGCTGTCAATTGTACATTTTCTGAAAATCTGACCCATATATAGGATTATTTTCTGAGACTAGTCTGAGATAACTCTAAGAGACCTCTTACCTCGGCCAAATGCATGAATTTCAATGCAACAACCCTCGTATCATAAAGCCCTTGTAGTTGTAACTCTAAGACGACGGTGTTATGAGGCCTATGAGATACGATAAGATATTATCGTGTATAGTGCAATGCAATCCTAGTATTATATATAGAACAATATTTCAGTGTTTCTAAATACGATAGACAGGATTATGGATTCTGTGGGCGTGGCAATTTCCCCCTCACAATACTCTGGACCCTTTTAAAGTAAAGCTAGTTCTATGCCTTGGTGGAGTGGTTTGGGAAGATGGAGAGGTTTTCCAACTCCTCCCCACACACATGTCTTTACAAGTAATACAATGATGAGATGGTGTGATAGTGAAAGAGGGAATGTGGCGGAGTGTGAAAACTAGCTCCAAGATAACCAACAAAAACAATGCAGGTGGCAATAGTAGCAATACAAAGAATAATTATATAAACCAAGATATTATATAAGGTAACATTTAGATCTATATATATATATATACTTAACCCTAGACCATGTTAATCCCTGTAGCTCCAGATCATAATCAAGCATCATAAATGGCTATAAGTTCTATTTAACTTTCAGAACTATTCACTGCCATTAACATATGTCATGAGTTTCAAGAAAATGAGTTACAAGTTGCACAAAACAGATTTTGAGATTTTATTATATTTAAAATGATGAGATGAAGCTAGTTCCAATGATGTATCTAAGAAGTGTTTCTATATTTTAAGTTTAATAATTTTATTTTTGAAAAAAAAGGTTACAATACTTTCTAGGTGGGTAATTAAGAGTAAAGTAAGCTAATATACTCCTTAGGATGACCTTCAAAACGCAAAGATATATCTAAACTAGTCTTGAGATTTTTGTACATTTTGTTTAATACTAACAGCACTTTTTGCGACCTGTCACTTATTTTCCTGTAACACATCAGATATTGTGTTAGGTTTCATCTATATTTGACACGTTAAATCTATGGTGGCAGTAGGCTAGGAGGAGGTGGTAGTGGTAGGGGCAGTCTGACCTAATAGACAGTCTAGCTCTCATAACGAGAACCTCTAATGCCTCACTACTATTCTGCTGCATGTATTAGCATTAAGGCCTTGAGACTGTAGGTTTTTTCTCAGCCTTGGGCGATTCTATAGACGGCCCTAGCATAGAATAGCAACCTGGACAAAATGGCTTCTTGAGACAATGATGTATATAAAGGTGGAGCTTTATGGACAGATACCATGAATAGCAGCGTTGTTTTTAAACACGATTTGTGTGAACTATACTTTTTATTTCACCCTTGATATGCTCAGTCCATAGAAATAACATAGGCTCTGTATATTGTTTAGCTGGTCAGTAACTGAAGCGACATAGCACGCGAGCAATACACGGCCGACCTAGTTTTTTTTGTACACTATGCGCATGTGTGCTTTCTGATCTTTGCCAGTTCCGGTCCTTTTTCGGAGCTATGTTTTCGAAGTGAATCAAGCTAAAGAACTAAGTATTTAACAATTTATTTCTCGAAATCGCTGTAGACCATGTTAATTAAACATAAGTTTAGTGTGGGGGGGGGGGGTGAAATAAACACAGAACAACCCTTGGATTCTCGGCATTATGAATATTCACCGATGACGGTCGTGGGACTAGTTTATACAACAGGCCCCGGGTGGTCCTCCTCCTGCTCCTCCTTCTGCTGATGTAGTGCAGTAATGAATATTAACTAATTAGACTCATACGGTCCACCAAATGGTACCACTGATAATGGCAGCCATCTTAAGGGTGAAATCGCCAGAAATTGGACGATTTGCCTTCTCCAATCATCGCAAATAACTCAAATTTAAGACAAGAATTACGTTTAAAATCTGATTCAATATAGCCCAACAGATTATATGAATCAAGGCAATATCAATATATCCAGATATACTGAGTATTGCCCATTTCTTAGTCTAATTTGGCAGAATTTACTAAATGTGTAGAGCTGTTGATTGTACATTTTCTGAAAATCTGACCCTTATGTTTACTGCTTCACGACTGATAATGGCCGCCATCGTATGTTTACTGCTCCAGCTGGCTCCCCAGCTGGAGCCTGTTGCGTAACACACCTTATTTCAACTGTTCCTTACTAAGCTACTAGGGTCAAGTCTCCAGAAGATGTACAATTGGCCTTTACCAATCCTCTCAAATAACCCCAATTTAAGACGAAAATCAGGTTCAAAATACAGTTCAGCACAACCAGACAGATTTATTGAATAAATACGATACACAATATACTCAGATATACCTAGTATTTATCAATGTTCACTCTAATTTAACAGAAATTTATAGATGTATAGAACTGTAGGTTGTGCATTTTCTGAAAATCTGAGCCAGATATTTCCCCAGGTGCCACCTGTTACTCAGTGCGCTGGATGACCATTAAACTTGATTGCCGTGCTGGCATACTTTACATAGGTCGCAAATCAAGTTTTAATTAAAGTCTAGAGAACATAAAGTCTTGAGTGGACTCCGAAAGGGGAAGAGGTTTTTGTTGTTGTTTAAAACAGTTGGAACCTGAGGTTAAATGCTTCTTATTAGGAAGGGCATAATTTGATATCAGGGATAAGTTTGCATTAATGTTTTTTCTAAATAAATTTTATTGAGCACATTTTCATAATAATCTCATGATAATCTCATGATACTCAAGGAAAAAATAATTTTGATACTGAGTAGGCGAAACGAAGAAATACAATGTTGAAGCCTTTTTAACAATGATTTTCGGGTTATCTATATATGAGAGAGAATACTCTTTCTAATTTTTAAAAAATTAGACAATATTCAACAATACATTGCGTCGTGATATGATATTCAAAACTCAGATTTCTTTCTATGAAAGGAGGTGAATATGTATCACTTGGTCCTCCATTCTGCCGCTGTCCCATAACTGGGACATGTAAGCCACATATGGGTCACGTATGCTCTAGGTATCCTTATAGGATTCATGAATTTATATTGTGACTAGCAAAGTACCCGTCCTCCGGACGGACCCCTCTCTCACCCTACATTTCCCCCTCTTCCTGGTTTCCCTCCGCCTCTTCTCTGTCTCTCGTACCTGTTTTTCTCTCCGAACCCCATCTCCGATTCCGCCCCTCTCCCTCCCCTCTTCATCGTAACTTGCAATGCAATACATACGATTATGATCTGAGACTAGTCTGACAGACCTCTGAGAGAACTCGCTCATGGGTTTCAATGTCATAAAGGCATGAGGTAAATAGTGGTAAACTTAAGAGGATGTTACGAGGCCTGTAAGATATAATATTATCGTGTACAGTGCAATGCACCCTCTGTACTAAAGTCAATGCCTCAGGTTATAATATAGAGCGCGATACAGGTGCCATAAGCCTACCATCAGTGCTTAACCATAGACCATTTCTTTTCTTTAGAACAGTCTCTAGTAGAGAAGTCGGCAGCTCAGGAAGGCAATGTGTCTGATTATATTAAAGTCTTGCTTCTCAATGCCCATAATCTTTATCCCTAGTCTATAGTATAATCACCAAAGTGGCTTAGTGTATGGTTTTTCCCATACCACAGCAAGCGTTATGTGAGTCATCCTTGTCACCATCTATTATAATTGGTTTGAGTGCAGAGGAATCATGTCGATTATATGAATAAAGAGAGGGCCGTCCGACATTGCGGTTAATATGTCTGAGAACTGGCTCGGATTCAGTGGGAGTATCTTTGTATACTTGATTTTACTTTTCCCAAGATACATGCGGAAAACCCTATTTGTGAAATCGAAAAACATTTGAGTTGCCATCCTATTTGAAAAGATTATATTGAGAGGATTGCAACGATGTTAATATTTATAAAGTATTTCTATCTGTTCTGGCTGATTTTATTCATGTTTGAAAAAGCAATACTTATGGGTGAACAATTGTAACGTAGGTAAATATACTCTATAGGTTGATCTCAACGCATCAAACATATACCTTGATACCTTGTCTTGAAATTTGGTACATGTATTTATAGGACTTAAAGCCCTAAAAAAAGCACTATATTATGCCCCGAAATTGACAACATTCCTACAAAGAGATCTTGTGAATAAAACAATTTGAGAAATATCACATTTAAGAGATCTTGGATATAAAAAGGATTATTTAATAGAACTAATCCAATGAAAGGTACTAAGAATCAAGCATATACATCGACAAGATGGACATAATATTAACCTCGAGAAACAATGCCTTCAGGCTTGCACAGAAGCTGGTACAACAACAGCCGATAGACACAAAAAAAAGACAAAACGAAAAGCCATTGTACAAAATGGGGAACTTTTAGATTGAGCCCTAACATACATTTTCCCCCAGACCGAAAGCCCCAGTCAGCAATCGAAGTAGCTCAGGGGGACCTTTCATCTGAGGGCAGACATCGGGGAAATAAAGTAGAACGGACAATATCCGCAGTTGGCCATATATATCCGTTTATATACCCTTTATAGCCCATGCCTTTATTGCACTGTACGGAAAGGGAACCATCTGCCGGGCCTAGTGGACCCATTGCCCTTCACTATAATGGGCTGGAAGAGCTATAAGGTATTGTCTGGTACTGGTCTCTCCTTGTCCCTCCACGTCCTCATAATGTGTCTTCTAGACTCAGTTAACCCTATTGCACATAACCTTATACAGAGTTGCTGGTGGGGGAAGATGTAGGGACAAGTTAGGGCAGGGTATGGAAGGTGGTACAGGAGAGAACGCGGCGCGGGAGACAGAGAAGGGCCAAGAGGGAGATAGGGGAAGAGAGAGACATAGGAGAGAGGGAGAGCGAGAGAAAGAGTGGAGAGATTGGGGAGAGAGCAAGGAAAGAGAAAGGAAGGAGGAGAGAGAGGGAGAGAGCGAGGGAAGTAGAGGAGAGGATAGAGAGAGCAAAGAAAGAGTGGAGGGATGGGGGAGAGACGAAGGAGAGAGGAGAGAGAGAGGGGGGCAGGGAGAGAAAGGGGGGAGGGAGAGGAAAAGAGAGAAAGAGAGGGAGTTAGAGGAGAAGATAGAGAGAGCAGAGAAAGAGTGGAGAGGGCGGGAGAGAGAAAGGGCAGAGAACAGAGAGGACAGAGGGAGGGAGGGATAGAGGGGGCAGGGAAGGAGGGAGATGGAGAGAGAGACAGGGGAAAGAGGGAGAGAGAGGGGAAGGTACATTATCCAGGCTTGCTTGCTGGAGAAGCTATAGGAAGATGATCGGTCATATCCTCAGAAAACGTACAATCCGCAGCTCTACACATTTGGTAAATTGTGCTAAATTAGTTTAAAATAATGGACATTATGTATATGTTTAACTATATTTGGTATTGCCTTAACCCAATGATTCCTTTAATGAATTTGAGCTCCATTGTCGTCTTAAATTCGGGTCATTTTTGAGAATGGGTGAAGGTAAATTGTACACGCTTTGACAACCTCACTTAGATATACCATGGCAGGAGGTAGAGGGTAGTGAGAGAGCGAGATACAGGATGGTCTATATAGGAGAGAGCTATTCATGTATTGATTCCTGGTATTGTTGTTATTGCCTTTCGGTATTGTGTCATAAAATGTGCTTTGTTTCAATGGGAAGATAGTGAGAATATAGTATGGGAGGCATTGTGATGGTATAGTATGGGAGACACTCCAGACTGAACACATGTAGTATACAAATATAGGTATATGGGACAGATTTTCAGAAAATGTACAATTGGCAGCTGTACACATTTGGTAAATTCTGCTAAATTAGGCTGCAATTTGGTCAATACTAGGTAAATTCCAGTATATTCAGCATTGCATTGATTCTAGCAATCTGTTTGGTGAGATTGAACTGTATTTTGTAGTGTTTTTTCGTCTGGAATTTGGGATATTTGAGAAGATTGGCGAAGGCGAATTGTACATTTTCTGAAAATCTGACCCATATGATGGTCTAGTTCATATAGTGCATATGAGATATATGTATATATGATGGTCTCATGCATATAATGCATATGGGATATATGTATATGTATATGATGGTCTAGTTCACATAATGCTTATGGGATATATGTATATATGATGGTCTCATGTATATAATGCATATGGGATATATGTATATATGATGGTCTAATTCATATAATGCCTATGGGGTATACATGTATATGATGGTCTAGTTCACATAATGTTCATGGGATATATGTATATGATGGTCTAGTTCACATAATACTTATGGGATATATGTATATGATGGTCTAGTTCACATAATGCATATGGTATATATGTACATATGATGGTCTAATTCATATTTACCCTTATATGTTTCCATTATATAATGTATATATATTCATTGACCCGACACCTCAATGTTTGTTGTACCTACGCAACCAAGATATTCCCGCGTCCTCGTCACTCTCATACTAGGTGCCGGGCGAGCGGGTCGGAAATCTTTTCGTTTGAAATTTGTGTTATTTGGGAAGATTGACGAAGTTTAATTGTACATTTTCTGAAAATCTGACCCACATACATCAATACTCGTGATGGATAGATTCATTACCTGGAAACGTACACACACAAGAAATGGCGCTTAAAAAAGGTCTCAACGTCACTAAATTGCTTTTCTTTTCATTACTGCAATTGCATAATGGTTCATGTTGAACTCGATGTTCCCGGGGTTAATTGACTATTTGTTTTTTGTTAATATCTCATTTCAAGATTAATTTTGCATCGCTGAAAGTCCATAAGAGCAAGAGAAAATCAGTCCGGACTCACAAAAACAGCCGTCCTGAATTGGAGACAAGGCCGAATAAGGAGATGATACCGAATATGGCAATAGCTAACTTTAACTCAGTATTATAGATCTGTTATATGGGTCAACCCATTACCTACATCATCGTTATTACAGATTACATCGAGACATTCAATAATACTATCCCTTACCCATATTCCCTTCTGTATACCGAACATATGCGGCCAACCTATGAACCATATATGAGGAGCGAGTATACTACATATCTGGGTCAGATTTTTTAGAAAATGTACAATTTAACTTTGCCAATCCTCACAAATAACCCAAATTTCAGACGAAAATAAAGTTCAAAATACAGTTCAACCTAACCAAACAGATTGCTAGAATCAACGCAATGCCGAATATACTCGAATTTATCTAGTATTGGCCAAATTTTAGCTTAATTTTGTAGAATTTACTAAATGTGTACAGCTGCCAATTGTACACTTTCTGAAAACCTGACCCATATGCTCAGAGGAGGAGAGATTGGCTGATGATTCAGACAGTCACATGAGATGATGGGATGTAGGGAGATGTGATGTGTTACATGCGATGTATTCCTAATTTTTCAGCCTAATTTAGCCGAAATTCCTGAATGTGTACAGCTGCCAATTGTACATTTTCTGAAAGTCTGACCCATATCCCAGTGAAAATAATATGAGGAAAATATGAAAGATATATTATTAGTTTTTAGTCTCTTCTCCAGACTGACTACAGACTCCTCTTTCACGAGTTAAATGGGCCTCCTTAGGTTTCAATCAAGGTTTCAATTAACAAAGAACAATGTAAGTATAGGTCTGTACTGTCCAATAGAGCACTGGAAACACCACCATTTTGGTTACTTAAGGTTAATGGAAACAGCCCACCCTCCACCCTCACCCATATAAACAATTGGATCCTTCCCCGGAGAAGGCAGCCCAATAGTGAAAGATTGCCTCAGTGTTTATTGAATCAAGGGTTATGGGTTCCAATCAGGACTTTAGGCTGTTTTTATTGCTTCCCATCTCTCCTAAATCGCTTCACTGCCCTGCCTATTGGAATGTGAGGTCATAGGGCTGGGGCAGTCTGGTACCCCCTTAGAGGTAATATACTATACGAGGGTCCACTACAAGATGACCAGTAGGAGACCTTATTCTTTCCCATTACCTCTAAGTAAACCCTCGATGCGTGCCCGTCTATCACAGGGTCACTCAATGGGTTCACGTTCACTTATAGGACAACAAATATTTTGGATCCATAACTAGAACGGCCAAATCTAAATTCTTTTACCTCCATTTATGTCTAACTTATAGTCATTCACAGGCGCATATTGAGAAAGCTTAGGTGAAAAGGTCTGTTTATCACATGAGGGCACTGGATGTGTTGTGTGACGTCACAAAATGTTGTCTGAAATGTACACAATACCTTTCCCAACTAGTACAGTAATGTACGTTGCATGTTCATTTCAAGAGTTTGCTACCTTGTGACATAGGCTAACAGTGGCGCGCTGAATGGAGTGTTAAACTTTGGAACTACTGTTCTCCTCATCTAAATGGGTAAAACTCATTAAATGTTGAGTTGCATTAAGTAATATTGTCACCGTCCCATTTTAATAATAGGAAAGAAGTTGATTTTTCAGAATATGTTGGGGTTTAGTGTCTCTTTAAGCTATATCCAGAAATATGGAAACTTTGTTTGGTCAGAATATAGCCAGAGATACATTATAACAGAGTCATGAGTCGAACAAAACGGATTTTGAGATACCATCATATTTAAAAAGATGAGATTGAAGATCAAAATCTCTGGTGGACAATTACTAGTAAAGTAGCTAAATATGTCCCACTAAATATGTTGATCTTAGAAACCCAAATACATATTTGTATTACAGTCCTGGACTTTGGTACATATATATTCATACAACCTAAAGCAATATATATCCCAGAGATGGGAACATTCCTACAAGGGATCCTGAGATTAAAACACTTTGCAAAATATCAGATTTGCTATTGATGACCAATACTCCTGAAACCCATCCCATTTAGGTATTCATAACATACGTATTTGATTTCAGGGGTACTATTCATGGGTGCTATTTGAAAAGTCAAATAGCACCTATGTGCTATTTGAGCCGAATATCCACAAGATTGATGGAAAGTAAGGTAAAATACTATTAAAATTGAGCTTTCATGTTGATTTAGTATACATAAATACCTAATAGCACTCTGTTCGGTTTGAAATTGATCTCCATCGTGCCATTAGGTATAAACATAGGATGATCAGGATGTATATTCAGATGTATACACCCAGTTGACAACTATCAATGCAAATAAAGAATTCAATTCAATTAAAAATGGTTTTTTTAGTCACCTCAGACTACCTCAAACTACAGAACCCTGTGTTCTGGCAATACAGGACACAAGAGGATCATTCTCATTCTACACCAGTTCACCCAGTCCCAATTCCTCCTCCTTTGCCTGCACTGTCTCTGTTCCTCCTGGTCCTACAAAGGAGCAATCTGTCTCCTCCTTTTACTCCTCTCACCTCATTCGTCTTGCATCCAACCCTTTCCTCCATCTATCTTTCTCCCCTCGTCTCTGATGGTTTTATGATTGGAAGTGTTGGCCATGGACTGGCATGTGAGTGGGACTAGACATGAGTCAGGTCGTTCGAAAATGCACAATTGATAGGTCTACACATTTTTGTTCTAAATAAGGCTGAAAATTGGTGTATACAGCGTATGTCTGAATATATTTGAAGTGAGTGAGTGAGATTGGTTGCTTTACGCCCTTATCAACACATTTAAGATGGTTATATCAAGGGCGTAAGAGCTGAGAGTGAGGCAGTTTATGATCTTACCCAGGAAATAGAGATAGAGAAGAAGGGAGAGACAGAGACAGAGAAAAAGAGACAGAAAGGCACTTTAAGGTCTTACCCAGGACCAATGAATATATTTGGTATTCCGTTGTTTTAAAACATCGGTTCGGTTATGTTTAACTGTATTTTGTAGCCCATTATTGCCTCATATGTCGATTGTGTGAGAGGATTGGTGAGGGCGAGTTGTACATTTTTTGATGATCCCACCCATCATTGGTGAGTTCTCTGATCTCTCTGCGTTCAGGCCCTCAGGGTCAGGACTCCCATGCCATCTATAACCTCTATCTTTAGGTCGAACTGCTCTCAATTCCGAGCAGATGCAACTGCTCACATCTCCCCAAAGTGTGTCAGAAATTTATGAATGGCTGTGGATGGCTGGATGTTAGAGAACTGTTGAATCTTGTGAACAAGGGTCAGATCTTCAAAAAATGGGCAATCGGCAGATCAACACGTCTAGTAAATTCTGCTAAATTAGACTGAAAAATGGTCAATAATCAGTATATTTGAATATGTTTGATATTATCTTGATTCAAACAATCAATTGGGCTATGTTGAATCAAATTTTGAACATTATTTTTGTCTTAAATTTGAGCTATTTGTGAAGATTGGAAAAGTCGGATTGTACACTCTCTGGCGATTTCACCCATAAGGGTGAATGTATTACATGATGTACAATTCGCATTCACCAATTCTCTCAAATGACCCAAATTGGAGACAAAAATGTGTGTCAATTACCGTTTATTATGCACGAACGATTGTTTGAATCAAGGCGATACCACATATATTCAGGTAAACCTAGTATTTACGATTTTTCAGTCTAATTTAGCTCAATTTACTAATTATGTAGAGCTACTAATTGTCCATTTTCTAATGACATAACCTGTGACCTATTTGTAACTTATTATTTGAAAAGAAATATATGATCGGAGTTTTGATTAACTCTCATCGATGAGTCTGTATGATTATAATTCATAATGTTTGATTTTCGGAGGGCTTCATAAACGTTTAAATTTAAATTTCGGAAACCCGCTGAAATCCTTTCATGCGATGGCTTCATTTATTATCGCTCATTGTTGCATTGCTTACTCGACCAATTCAATTTCAACTTCTTGTGTAGACGTATATATACCCGCAGCAGGATATTGATGAAGTCAGTCCCATCAGCCCCAGTATGTGTACACACTTTGTAAGATACTATTTTGTCGTGAAAGCTTATTTTACAATATATGAATACAACTTGGATACATTATCCATTATGCTGCCTGTGACGACATGTAACCTTATATTCAACTAATATCATGAAAAATGAACCTAAATGAATGCATTTGTTTCCTAGACTTACTCGTATTTCATACCAATCATATTGGACGACTGGCTTCAGTATGATAAGCATTGGAAATGGGGTAGAACAAAAATATATTCTGCAGATATCTGATATCTGATACACTACATTACACTAGTTATTCTAGTCATACTTTATTACACATACCAGTGGCAGGGGTATACTATAAGAGTAATAGAATACAATACGATATCTCACAGTGGACTATCAGAACAACTTTTATCTCCTGTCATATGGGTCAGAGTTTCAGAAAATGTACAATTGGCAGCTCTACACATTTAGTAAATCCTTTTAAATCAGGCTGCAACATGATGAATACCGGGTATATCTGAGTATATTTGGTATTACATATTGATTTAAAGTAACACTTCTGTTATGTTAAACTGCATATTGAAGCTCCTTTTGTGTCTTAAATTGGGGTTATTTGAGAGGATTAGTGAAAACGAATTGTACATTTTCTGAAAATCTGACCATATACATCAAGTTAATTATAACATCAGTTCAATAGTAATCATTTCTTGCCCTGCTCCAAGCCATCAAGGTCTATGTAGCCGTATGATGATGATATACATTACATGAAGGCAATGGCGCTCTATCATATAATATTCACATGATATCAAATATACCGCCTACCACGACCACTGTGGGACGCTCTCTGCGTCAGATTCGGATAATACCGGCGGAATAATTAAATGATTTTTCACAAATTTATCATATGGATTGAAATTGGAGTCAATATTAGTTTCTAACATATAGGCAAGGACTTCAGAAGATCTACGATCTGCAGCTCTGAATGTTTATCAAGTTCTGCTAAATTAGGCTGAAAATGATACATGGATCAGATCTTCTAAAATGTACAATTGGCAGCTGTACACATTTAGTAAATTCTGCTAAATTAGGCTGCAATTTGGTCAATACTAGCTAAATTCGCGTATATTCGGCATTGCATTTATTCCAGCAATCTGTTTGGTTACGTTAAACCGTATTAAATTTTGAACTTTATCTTCGTCTGATATTTGGACTATTTGAGATGATTGCTGAAGACGAATTGTACATTTTATGAAAATCTGACCCACATATTGGCCATATCCGATAATATATTTAAACACAGCATACCCGAAGCCACAATTAAATGATCCGTTTTAGGAGAATGAGTCATAAGTCAGAGAATATGGATTTTGAGATATCAACATATTTGAAAAGAGGAGATCGAGCTGATTCCAATGATAGTAAACAGTAGGACCCCTAATAACTATTTCTGTAATTTAAGTTTAGATATTTTTATTTTTGAAATAAAAGTTTGCAATGTTTCTTGATAGGTAATTACCAGTAAAGTAATTAAATATACACCATATAAAGGCCTTCAAAACGTAGGGATATATTTATCAAAATGTCCCGAAATGTGTTACATGGATTTATATGACTAGAAGTGCTAAACCCTCTAAAAATCAGAACATTTCTATAATAAAGAGACCCTGTTAAAAAAGACTTTGAAATATATAAATTTAGCGATTCGTGACTCATTTCACTGGAACCCATCACAAATGCGGAACAAGTTCACTGAATCATTAATTTCCATCATCACATATGGCTTAATTGTGAAGCTCTTCATCCATGCAGGGATAATTATAGATACCTTCAATATCACTACTCGCTACTTGGGTCAGATTCTGCTGATATGTTTTCATTCATAATCTTAGGGTATAATTATGTGATGTGTTACAGGAACATGAGTCACAATTTGACAGAAATAGATTTTGAGATCTCGTCATGCTTGAAAAGATGAGATATATATATCCCAATGATAGTAAGCATGAAAGATATTTAAAAACTGTTTCTATATTTGGGTCAGATTTTCAAAAAATGTACAATTCGCCTTCACCAATCCTCTCAAACAACACATATTTGAGACAAAAATCAGCTTCAAAATGCAGTTCGACACAACAGAACTTATACTTTAAATCAACCTGATACCATATATACTCAGAAATTCCCGGTATTCATCATTATTCAGTCTAATCTAGCAGTATTTTCTAAATGTTTAGAGCTGACAATTTTACATTTTCCGAAATTCTGACCCATTTTCTGTTTGATATTTTTATATTTTTGGTTTCAGACAGCAAAGTGGGCCAAAATATGCACCAGAGATCCTAATAAAGGAATGAGAAAGCGGTGACTTTCTATGCTAAGCAAGGTGCTAGCCTAGTTGCCAATACTCAACTCACCGATCCCATCTGCAGGAAGCTAAGTTAGTTAAGGTAGGGTGGCATATCGCTTCTTACACCAAAAGTAGCTCTCCTAGATTCGCTTTGCTGCTTAATGTGCCTGCAAACATAGATAGTCTGATGCTTCAATGTGGTGCAGAGGCTAGCTCAGGCTGGCAGGCTTGTCTATTGTGTTAAATGAAGCTGTGCCTTAAATGTGAGCAATGCCAGACAGACAGCTTTTAAGTGCATTATCCGCTGCGATTTGACGCGACCGAGTGGTCATCTAGGTAAGTGAGCATGCATGCGATAGAGTTCACATGTACCTCATGCAATCATTTCAAATACTGGTGTTTTTTCGGAGGGGGGAGGGGAGGGGGGAGCTGAGAGGTGTAAAGTGCGGGGGGGGGGGGGGGGGGAGGGCTCACTGCTTGGTATGGGAGGCATGTTGTGGGTTTGAACCCTGGCTTCAGTTTCATCTCCCTCATGATTTTTTTTTCATAAAAATTTTGTATTGGTCAAGGTTTCACATCAAATGCAATAATTCTCATTTGCCAATCTGAAAAATCTAGTCGTACCTTAGTATCTACTTTAACATTAATTCGTATAGTTCACTGTTCTCTACGTATTAATAATACAATCATTTTTTACCAGTGGATCTTATTACTTCATATTATATAATTCTTGCTTTACAATCCTGTTATACATCTTTAAATTATCGTTCTTTCATTCATTCGGTGTGACAGTTTCACAGCCAAATTAATACTTAGTAATTATCCTTTAAATTATCATATTACAATTAATCTTTGTCTCATACATCTTTCACATTTTCTACATTTTTTTGTGAACTAGTCCTGGTAAAAAAATGTGAAAAGATTTGAAATAGTCCTGGTAAAACAATGTGAAAAGATTTGAAATAGTCCTGGTAAAACAATGTGAAAAGATTTGAACTAGTCCTGGTAAAACAATGTGAAAAGATTTGAACTACTCCTGGTAAAATGAATTAAAAAGATGTGAACTAATCCTGGTAAAAAGATGTGAACTGATTTGAACTAGTCCTGGTAAAACAATGTGTTTAATGTGAACTATGTTTAGTCAAATGCATGCTGTCTTTTGTCATGTTATTCATGTAATTTTATTGATTTCAGATTCAGGAGTCAAATGACGAAGTGAATAACAAATACAAAATATGTCATTAACTCAGAGTATGTCAATCTCTTAGATTAAGGTTATGTTGAACTGTATTTTGAGCCGTATTTTTGTCTTACATTTGGGTTATTTGAGAGTATTGTAAATGTTCAGGGAACTTCACCCACGTGTCCATTGAGTGGTGTGATACGTTCATCGCAACGCTCCCCACAGGGGACGACACACTTCGTGCAGTGAATCCGACCCTTAAGTCAAAATTAGATGCAGGCTCAGCCACAGAGAGATGGGAGATTAACCAATATCAGGCGCATGTTAAACATGTACAGGGACAATAGGGGATTTGCATTGCCGCCATGTTGAATCTCGATTCGCAAGGAATCATGGGAGTTGTATGTCAGTGTAAAACCTAAAACATTCCCTGTTCATCGTTGAATCAGTCCTCGAATGTAAAATGCCCTGTATTGTACATGATATGTACACGCATTTGTGACAGGTAAGGGGTCTTACACTAGTCAGAGGTCTCTCAGACCAGTCTGAGAACGTAATTAGGGAGATTTAGCAACCACAACACACCAATACAACAATAACGCATCCACTAACTTTTAGTACATTATTACCGTTGTGGGGATAGCTCGAGAGACCTGCAATGCAGATGCACTCGGCCTAGCGCCTCTCGAGATATCCCCACTGCAGTAACAATGTACAAATAGTTAGTCTTTCATTGGTGCGTTATGGTTGCTAAATCTCCCAATTATTACAGTGCATTGCAAGTTATGATAAGATATGATATGATATACAACAATAGTATATAGTGCAATACACCAAAACATAATGTTGCAATGGGAGGGTGATTAGGGATGAGAGAGTTTGAGTGTACGTTAGAGCAGGCCCCCACCATGGGCTGGCCTGTGACGGCCATGTCTGCTGTGATTTACCGCAGTAATTAGTCTAGAGGCCTATGTATAAGCCCCCACTGCTGATGCAGATCAGCCCAACCTATGTATCACTGCCTCCTGCCAATTGCTCCTCCTCCTCATCAGCCCTACAAGACCCCCGGGAAAGCCTGGGTATATTATACACATTATTATTTATATTAAACACATTATTATTTATCAATTGTTGCATTGTATTATCATTATATGTCTCGTACTGTACTGCATGAACGCCTACAGACACAATGTCTTATACAGTTTTGTTCATATATTCCTTGAATACCTATACATGTAAATTCAAGCTGTACTGCTTGCCTCAGGAAAGTAAGTAATTTACTTATTAATTCTACCCACCTGCGTAGTCACTTCACTAAGTCATCCTAGGTTAGTCACTCTAAAACTATTCCGACTGTACCCAATATGTACTCTTCGATTATGACAAATAAAAAACATCTTATCTTATCTAAAAAATAAACAGATTTATGACCAAAAGGGTAGTATACAGCCATAAATGCAGTTGAGCGGTAACTTAACACAGATTACTTGAATAAAAAGTACAGAGATTTAGGAGTGAGGTTTGAAACATGTCTGAGTTCAGGGGCTTTTTGTGATTTTTAACTAATTTTATTCAGGTTTTTAATGTGACACTGGTCACTGCTTAATGCGGCTCAGGTCCGACCCGGTTTTCCACCGCACCCCCCTGAATTATTAGTATGTGGGTCAGATCTTCAGAAAATGTACAATTTGCCTGTACCAATCCTCTCAAGTAACCCATATTTACGACAAAAATGAGCTTCAAAATGCAGTTTAACATAACAGAACTGATACTTTAAATCAATGCCATACCAAATATACTTAGATATACTTAGTAGGGTGCCTGGAGGGACAGTCACTTAAAATTCGTGCAAAAGTTTCGTTCTTGGTACCAAATTAAAGCTTATGGTCTAACTAACATTTTTGGTCCGAGTGTCCAGCCGTCATTCCACTAGGGGGGCCGTGAGGGGGCTTTCAATATAGGGGCTAGCCCCCACTTGCACTGGTTAAGTAAAATTATTATAACTTTTGAAATAATAGTCCAATCTGAACATAATTAGTGTCATTAAATGGGGAATTAGAAGACGAAAATATTCTTGTAAGTATTTTTCATCTAGGGGGGTTACAGACCCCCTGAATCTGGGGGGAGGGGGTTGAACACACCTTGAAAATGTTAAAACTGCTATAACTTCTGCAATAATACTCTGATTTGAACATGTCTGGTGTGATTAAATTTGCACTGCAGAGATAGTATCATTCATGTGAATGTATTCAACCTCTAGTGGGACCCAAACACCCCCAACCCCCCTTCCTGGGGGAGGGGGCACTAGGTAAAAGAAATGTTTAAACTGCTATAACTTTGGTAATAATGATCAGATTTGAACATGGTGTCATTACCTTCGGAATGAAGAGAGGACTCACTATGCAGATGTCTGAAGTACTGATGATCTTGAGACGGGGGACCCCTCCCCCCATTTTAGGAGGTGGGTGGGCTCCTTTGACCGTGATAGAGTAAATATTTTCATGTAAGTGCTCAATTTTGTTAAATGATGATCTAATGTAAACATAATTCATTATGTCTCACATAAGTAAATAAAGTGTGATAAGATTTGTACTAAGGAGATAATATAATACATGTGAATAAGCTAGGAGGTTATTGATCCCTTATCTCTGAAATAAGGGGCCGATTCCACCTTTACAGGCAACATGATGTTGGATACACTACAAGTACATTTACAGATAAAATATTCATATCAGATATGATGCATTAATTCGGCACACTTATGCTATTACAACACTGTGATTGACCTCTTAATAGTAATATTTACATTGATGTATGGCTGAATAATAAATACTTATAGAACACATTGACACTTGCACAGACCGGCACACCTCAGGTTTGCCTTTTTGCACTTGCATCTCTTTGTGCAAGTGCATTTTACTTGAATCGAATACATTACTTGCAAGGGCAGTGTTGTCCAAATTGGAACTAACTTATTGTCTTTGGCTACCCATCCATAATCACAGGGATCCTTTGATTTGTATGGGCTAATCATGGGCTGGTGTGCTGTTATCCAGATGCTCGCTTGAAACACACTTCGTTTCAGATGTTGGTCTAGAGCATCTGTTGTTGGAGATATTCTCTCAACATCCCTGGTCTTGTGACAAAATATTCTAATATGCCCCGAATCAACATTATAATCATAAATTGTAGGCTCATTTGAGTAGAGCCTGCAGACAAATTGCATCACAGCCTCTCTAAGTTCAGGTGACTCATATAAGGGTCTGCTGGCAAATGTTGCAAATTTTTCCATGAAGTGAGAAACTATGTCCTTTGCCTTGTAGCAGTATCATTTACCCTAAAACTTGAAAGACAGTGTGCTGTCGGACCCAGTCAATGCATGAAACAAAGCCATTGCTCAGCATGATGTTTCTCATAAGCTTGATGCAACATCATTGAGGGAAATCATTTTACAGGTTTTTCCAGCTTTAAACAAAATCTAGATTATGGCAGCTGGGTTCACAGCAATAATGTGGTGAAAATTAGTCTGAAGGATTATAACAACATCTGTGTCTCCAGTGTAAACCATTCCTACAAACAAATATTGGACAGCATGAAGAATGTGTACCAGCAGCAAGTGTATGCCTTCTCATGATTGCATTGACCCGTTGGAAGGCCATTCCCCACATTGAGTACTTGTTCATTTGGGGTTAAGTAGACTGCTTTGTCAGCTTTGAACTGTATTTGCATCAGTTTGTCAGAAAGATATGCAAACAACTCCTTGTTGTCTGCATTGCACAAGAAGCAATGCCAATTTCCTGGCACCTTGGCCCTTCCAGACACATGTTGTTGTGTACCAGAACCCCTTTCATCCTGAGTGCTACATTAGATGGTAAATTCCCAATATTGATCCGAGACAATATCTGCTCTTGAGTCCCTTTTAACATCATGCTGTATCATTGGGCAGAAAACCTTCTCAAAATACTCATTGAATAACTTTCCTTGGACAGTTGTTCCTGGTAGGGTGTGAATTAGAGCTTAGAATTTCAGTGAGTTGTTCAACCAGACAACTCATTTTAGGACCTGTCAGAATCCAACATTCTAACATGGTAGCTAGGGTTCTCAGTAACGCCAATAACTCCTACTACTTATACCCTTTTATTTGCCTGCTCATGTGCATGATCAATTGGTAAGGATGAAAAGCAATGATTACTCCTATTGATACCCTGGTGTTCAGCATCAAAGTCCTCCTCAATGACAGGTTGAAGATACTCTAAATCTTAAATGGGCATAATTTTGGTGATCTAGAGCAAAGAAATGGGGAACAAGTTTTTTCAAAGAGGCAACCATAAAGTCAAACTTGCACTCTTGATGGGCCCTTATGAACATGGATATAAGTTGGTACTGGTGAATAAGTAGCCAGAACTGTAATGTTGGTTGCTCTTGGCTTGCTACTATTACCCAGTCCTCAAATGTTTTCTCTGAACCTGAGAACTAATGGACCAGCTTCAGAAGAATATCCAGAACAACAACAGTAATCTGATGAGCATAACATGTTCTCATTGGATCAGATGCTCTTAAAAATGGTGTGGCAGCTGCCTCTGTCCTAGAAATTCCTGCTTCTGTAAGGGATGGATTCAAGCCATCCAGACCCATGCAAGAGATCACCCATTGTAGCCCAGATAGCTATTTCGATGTGAAGCTCTCCAAGCATTACCTGGAATCTATCTTCTCCCAAGATTTCTGGGAGGTCTATTGCACTTTCTTGCAATATCAAAGAGTTGTTGGTCCACTACCATTACTGGTATTTGTTGTGGATTTAGATGCTCAGTTATTTTTTCACAAGCTCCATATCATGACAAATCATTCCTGGTGAAGCAGCTTTGTCACAAAGTAGTGGTAAAAGTGCCTTTATGTATTTTTCAGTTATTCAAGTAGGGCACATAACTGTACCAACAACAACAATTGTGATGGAGAGGGAGGCTAACCAACAGAACAAGAAAAATGAAAAGAGCCTAGTTTTCCTAGACCTAAAAAATATTCTAAAACTAAGCACTAAACTAAAGCTAGATCTCTCTACGTCTCTCTATATATAATTCTAATATCCTTGGATCTAAAGTTCACAGTCTATAAAACATCTGATAAAATATATAAGATCAAGTCTGTATTGATCCAATGTTAGTATAGACCCAATAGGAATATCAAGCAGGTGGTATCTATGACCATACTCCTTATGAGTCAAGCAGAGCTATTTATATGGAGTTTAGCTGATCAGGCGAACCTCTGAGATAGCATCCTGTCCATCCATGAACTGGGTAACATATCCTTCAAATCTGTGCTTTCTCCTTAGTACTAATTTGAATGCCATTCACTCAAATATTAACTAAGACACACATTTGGTATCTGCTTGAAGCCCATAATTTGCTCTTTAAGGTGGTGATATTTATTGATAGAAGAAAGGAGAGTAAATAATACAACCATACTGATGAGTCCATTATTTCAGCTGAGTTTCTACATTTTCTCTTAATTTCTTCAACAGTTTTTTGACGACTATTTTTTTCTATGTACACTTGTTGTACTACATGTTTCCAAATAATTCAGTGTGAAAAACTGGCATATTAGTCATCATAATGAGGCTGATATCCAAATAGTTGCAAAAATGTAACAAAGAGTTGTTTACATAATGATATAGTGCTGCTAAAAGGAGCTAGTTTGGGTATCTCAGTTTGATTTCCCAGTGGTATCTATATTACCTTTTGACCTTGGAATTGACCTTGAAGAAGGAAAACAATTCCGGGAATAGATTTCTCACACCTGGAAACCTAAATAAATAGGTATATGAATGAAGAGCTAACAGGAGCTGAGATATGATATTTAAGTTTCCCACCGGCAGCCATATTGGATTTTGACTTTGAGAATGATCTTAAAACAAATTTCTTTTCGGAAATGGGTTCCCCAGACCTTAAAACATGAGAAAACTGGTGTCACACATGTATATCATACTAGCAGGAGCTGAGATATGACATAGATTATGATTTGACCTTCAGTTATAGTGTGTAAAATGTTGGCAGTGGTCATTTTGTATTTTGCATTCTTGGGGGTGTTCCCCCACATAGATTTTCCGGGATTTTTAGTATGTTAATAAGGGGTACTAATACTACCCAGAACTGTTGGGAAACCTTCTATTGCAATTGTCTTAGGTCCCCCAAATTGGAATGTTATTGGACAAGTTATAGCAGTTTTAACATTTTCAAGATGTTTTCAGCCCCCTCCCCCAGATTTAGGGGTTTCGCAACCCTGCTAGATAAAAAATAATCGATGGAATGCTTTTGTCTCTTAATTCTCCATTCAATGACACTAATTATGTTCAGATCAGACTATTATTTCAAAAGTTATAATAATTTTACTTAACCAGTGAAAGGGGGCCTAGCCCCTATATTGAAAGCCCCCTCACGGCCCCCCTAGTGGAATGACGGCTGGACACTCGAACCAAAAATGTTAGTTAGACCCTAAGCTTTCATTTGATACCAAGAACGAAACTTTTGCACGAATTTTAAGTGAAAATCAAATTTTGCATTGGCCAGGAACCCTACTAACTAGGTATTCCTAATTATTAGCCTAACTTTCCAAATGTGTAGAGCTGCCAATTGTACGTTTTCTGAAAATCTGTCCCATGTACATCTAGATCAAGGTTGGTGTGTATTCGTCACGGAAAAAATATCAGTAATTGTCTATATCTTGTATATAAATTGTATATATATACAGTACAACTAGTACTGAATTAAATTAAATCATTGACCAATGTGATATTGTCAACACTTGTAGAGAGCCAAGAGGGGTTGAACATGTCCCACTAGCTGCAGAATTGTTGCATGCAATCTAAGGAGTGAAATAAAATAAATCGTAATCATGAGGAAAGGTCTTTTTGGTGAGAATTCCTTCACCTGTAGTACAATTTCCAGCTGGTAGGATTAGTCTTTTTTTTGAAGATTTTATCTACACTGGGTTAGCATTATCCGAGGTGCTCAGGCCCTTCTAATGCGCCCAGTTTACAATATATAATTAAAGCAGTCAGGTTTTGAGGTTAACAATTAGCATTAACAATAGTCAGAGAACATGATGAATGCATAGTTGATCATTACTATTAGCTGCTTGGGAGAGTCACGAGGATTGTGGCCCAAGGAAAATAAATCAGTAGAAAAAAGATTATAACATATTAACTGTGTTGGAATGTGATCATATTTCAGGTATCAAGTTCTTTAATTCTTATACATACATGTATCAAATTTCAAGACTTTGTTAGATATGTTCTTGCATTTCTAAGGTCAACATAGAGAGTATATTTAGTCGCTTTACTAGTCCTCCTTAATTGTCCACCTAGAAATGTTGCAAACCTTTATTTTCAAAAATAAAATTATGAAACTTAAAATATAAGAATAAATATCTATGGCTTAATGTTTACTATCATTGGAATCCCCTTGATCTCATCTATTCAAATATGGTGATATCTCAAAATCTTTTTTTTGCGATTTGTGACTCATTTTCCTTAAAAACATCTCATATTATGCACACAATGATCGGTAGAAACTTGTATTCTTACCCACCGAAGGGAGGAAACAAGACTGTAGGAATTTCTGCACACATTTTGTCTTCCTCTTGCTTTTGGGTCAGATTTTCAGAAAATGTACAATTAGCAGCTCTACATATTTAGGAAATTCTCCTAAATTATGCTAAAATGTGAAGAATACCAGGTATATCTGAGTATATTTTGTATCGCAATGATTTAAAGTATCAGTTCTGTTATGTTAAACTGCATTTTGAAGTTTGTTTTTGTCTTAAATATGAGTTATATGAGAGGATAGCTGAAGCCGAATTGTACATTTTATGGAAATCTGACCCTTATACAACATGTCCCAGATGTAATAATTAACGGTGAAATTATTCTTTTAAAAGGATTAAAAAAGGCTTAACAGTCGATTAATGATCGATATGTTTCTTGTTTCGTTCCTACTCATGACATTGTGGCGGTTCATTGTGCCTTAGAGGGAACCTCCTCTTAAATCACTGATGGCAATCTGACTGATTTTATTATTTAGTTCTTTATCTGCTAACTCATCAATCTAGATAAAATGGTGTTTTAGAAAATGTATGTATATCAAATACATATATATGGGTCAGATTTTCAGAAAATGTACAATTGGCAGCTCTACATATTTAAAAAATTCTTCTAAATTAGACGGAAAAATGATGAATACGGGGTCTATCTGAGTATATTTGGTATCGCATTGATTTAAAGTATCAGTTCTGTTATGTTAAACTGCATTTTGAAGCTCATTTCTGTCTTAAATATGGGTTTTTGAGAGGATTGGTGAAGGCGAATTGTACATTTTCTATGTATTTGATTGACATCGATACTAAGTGTATACCACCCTTTGTCTCACTACCGATTACTGTTATTCCAAAATGATATGAAAAATAAATGAATAAATAAAATAATGTTTGTTAGAGGTAGACTTGTATAAACCTGGATTGCCTTATCATGTATAACTTAGGATAAAAGAAACACGAATATGTTAAACAAAAAACACATCACCATCCTGTCGAAGCAAAAGAATGGTGAAACTCGTCAGGGTCGCCAAAATTAAAGACCTACAAAATCCACTGAAGTCGCCGATATCTAAGTAAGAGAGATCTTTATGAATCCCTACAGTAAAACAACATTTTGGTCAAATGTAAGAACGGATCAAGAAATGGAAAACTCTAAAAACAAAGAAAACTTTAAAAAGAAAGAAATAGAAAACTTCAGTTTTTGATACGATGTTATTGAGAATGCAGCTTCAGTGACCAGACCAGGCCCAAACCCTCAGATAAGATAAGAATGCTATTTCAGTGATTAGACGCCTACTTCGCTAATCGGTTTCCTGGCCTACGACTAGGCGTTCCATTGGGATTATAATGACATTGTGCGGTCTTAATGGAATTATAATGGTACTTTGCGGTTTGAGGCGGCAGACTTTCCCTCCGTTTGAAGGTACTCTCTCATCTTTGAGCCTAGACGAATCTTGGCCCATGCGAAAACCATTTTCACTGAAAATAAACACAAGCTTATGACCGCCACCCATGCCTCTATAACAGAGAACCTATATGTAACTAAACCCCATCCAACAGACTTTTCTCCCTTAATTCGATCTTAGACTGACTAATCCTTTCACTAATTGAAAGGAAATTGCATCAATAACTATATGTGTGAGTTTAAAAGAAATCCGAGTCCCAGAGGTGAAGATATAAGTGAAATTTTAAAAAAAATTACTCGAAAATTAGACAAACGTAAAATACTTGGCTGCTCTGGGACTCGACCTCGCAATGTCAAGTTTCAAAGTCCAAGGCTTTAGCCACTTGGATATAGGGGAATATAGTAGGACACATGCATATAAATACTTATATGGATTCACACAGTTTAGGTTCACTTTGGTCCCCCATTGTCCACATGAGAATTGAGGAGAATGGGGGAAATGCATTATCTTTGAAGGTCCCTGTGTTTGCCGCAGGCGATTTAATAACTCAAACTAATCTTATAAAATATATCTTGCAACTGCATTCTATTTATATAAGATGCGAATGCAGGACTAGTTCTACACGCTTCCTGGACTGTGTCTATGTTGTACACCTCTGTACCGTAACAACCTATCAGAAATAAATACACATGAATCCATTTATCTTATGTATTATCTCTATCTCTGTGAATTAACATTAAAAAAGGCTCAGATAGAGTCGTCCCACGACTGAAGGTATAAAAGAATATGATATATTCCTATGTCTATTGGCAATAACTAGGTACGATTAATCCGCTATTAAATCCTAGCAGGTCTAAGGGAAAACCTATCCACATCCAATCGATACGTACAAGTCACCCAGTACATAGTTGATGGAGGAGATATTGAAAAGCAAAAACTGGAGTAGACTATTGCTTCCCTGCAATATACCAGATCCGCACCTGGGTCAGATTTACAGAAAATGTACAATTGGCAGCTGTACATATTTAGTAAATTCTGCTAAAGTAGGCTGCAATTGGGTCAATACTCGGCATCGCATTGATTCTAGCAATCTGGTTGGTTAGGTTGAACTGTATCTTGAAGTTTATTTGCGTCTGAAATTTGGGTTATTTGAGAATATTGGTGAAGGTGAATTTTACATTTTCTGAAAATCTGACCCACCTATCGTGGCTGGTGCACAGTAGAGAAGGGGCGGGTAGATGTGTGTGTGTGTAGGGGGGGTGCGGGGTCTGGTGGGGTCGGGGACGTCAAACTTTTAATCCAAATACTGTTTACTATGATTAGAACCGGCTTGATATCCCCTTTTAAATATGATGATATCTCAAAATGCATTTGTTTGAGACTTGTGACTCATTTTCCTTCAGCACATCATAAATGTAGTCCTATACTCATATTATGACTTATATGCCTGGAGTTATCAATATATTGCTGCTGGTCTAAGGCTCATGGGAACCAAGCCGAGGCGAAGCCGAGGCTTGTTTCTCGGAGTCTTAGACAAAATGAAGGAACATAACCTCAGGATCTAATGGCATTAGTCCCCTTTTGTTGGGCTGTTACTCTCATTAACAACAATTTATTTATGATTTCAAAGCAAAATGAACCAGTGGAAAAGCCATGATCTTGCCGTTTTGAGCAGTAAAATGTTTGGACTTTCATTGATGTAAGCGGTCGGCCTGAAACGGAAGTCCAACACTAGTACCACTGGTCTGTTTGTGTACAACTGTCCCAGCCAGCCCAACAAATGGGGGCTAAAACTCCTTAGTCACTACGTTCAAGCTTCCAGTGGCTATTTTAGGCCGACGACTCTAAACAGATTAATAACCTTTTGGCATCTTCTGGTGCATAGTATCACAGATTGTAGGTTCCACCCACACTGCAACAAGCATAGAGGCGGCCTTGCATACAGATACAGATAGTCTGTGATGTCTTTTTATGAAATCATCAGGCGAGGCATTCGTTCTGTCTGAAACAAGCCAGGAGTGAATGCCCGAGGTAGAGATGATATGTCTATATGATATGTCAAGTGATGCTGATCAAGAGGCCATCTTAGATGTATGGGTATAGTCATCAATAGATGCTCAATTCTCTATATGAAATACTCAGGTCTGCCAATTAGAATCTTAATTTGCTTGGATTGAAGGAGTTGTATCTGAGTCTGACGCTTATTTCAAGTATTTGATCATGTCATATTTAAACAATAATGCGTGCATATTTTCAATTCCATTAAAATCTAAACAAAAATTCCCAATCTAAAAGACATTTCACCATGATTTTTGCGGATTTTGCCAAGTTGTCAGATTCATAACAATTCCAAATTTATATTTCGGTGTCCCGCCAAAATCCTTTTTTTGCACAGCATTTCCACCTATTATCGCTCATTTACTCTGACCGTTTGGACTTCAGATAGTTCATACCGTCCAAAATATTCATACTCACACCCCCCCACCCCCCACCCCATCCCCACCCCGACATCTCCATTTTACACCCATGTCCTCTGTACCCTGCCTGGGGTATGCTATCTCAGTATCTAACCCCTCTCTTGACAAGGACAAAAGCCTGCCAGGCCTTCATCTCTTGGTTATGGGTCAGATTTTCAGAAAATGTACAATTCGTCTTCACTGATCCTCTCAAATAACCCACATTTAAGAGAAAATTGAGCTTCAAAATGCAGTTTAACATAACAGAACTGATACTTTAAATCAATGCGATACCAAATATACTCAGATATACCTGGTACTCTTCATTTTTCAGCCTAATTTAGGAGATATTCCTAAATGAGTAACTCTGCCAATTGTACATTTTCTGAAAATCTCACCCTTACATGATCACAGGCGGGGAAAGAGTACACCAACGGTACTTGCCTCTTCTTTTCTAAAGGATGACAACGTTGTGGAATCATGAGAGGACTCTCCCAAGGCAAAGTCTTTATATTGGTTATACACACATTATGGGAAGTTGGTAGTTTACATGAGCTTATGCAATAGAGGATTTGCATGTGTCACTGCGCGTGTCTGTTACTGTGCATCATGGGATGGATTCAGTCCAAATCTGACATACAAATATTTGGCAACATTAGATTTTATTATCGAAAATTGCAAGAATGTTCTCACAAATGTCATAGCTTGTGGAAATGATCTATGAAAACCAAATGCACGATGGGAAAGATGGAGACTTGTGTTGTGGAAACATATATATGCTCTATCGGTATACAAGCTCTACTATGAATATTCATGTGTTATATTATAACATATGGATATTCATAGTAGAGCTTGGTTTCTATAGATTTTACACTGTATCATTACTCCAATTCCATGCGAATCAAGATTCAAATTGGCGGCTATGCAACTCCCCTATTACTACATGATTGTTTTGATTGGTTTATTTGTCATGATGCGCCATACATTACGCTGCATATTGGCACATAATGCAAAGCAGTGGGCTCGTTTCTTTGTTCTAAAGAAAACACTATTTAATTAGTAATGAGTGCACTGCTTTACATGCTCAGTAACTTGGCTGAACTCCAGTTAATTCCTGTATTTAACATCTTGACTATACTTTGGCGACGCAATTGAACTTATAAAACCTCGATAAATTATAAATGCCCCAAAAAATAACGTCTGTCGGATAATTAAGTGCATATTTCCCCCACATTTATGGAACCATTAATCTTAAACTTTTCTCAGCCTATTAAACATTTTTCAATCAATCAATACATCTTGAGAATGTTGGTTGTTCTGCTACAACCCTCCATTGTGCTGGCAGGTGTAAGAGAGAGGGAAGCATTGTCCACCCTCAGGGCCCTCAGGGTACAGGCGGACCATACCGCCCAATACCGCCCAATATCGCCCATACAGAACCGCACTCCCTTACATCTCACTCGCCTTTTTCACGTCTCCTGATAGACTGCCACGACCGGAAATGGACCCGGAAGTGTTGTAAATGTGATTGTGCGCGCGCACACCAGTTGTTTGGGTGCCAAATGCCTTTTGGAATCAATAGGTACAAGATCTAGTGGAGTGAGTAGCCCCTCCCTCCTACTCTCTCTGTCACTGGCAATGTCAGTGGGACACAAATACCTTAGTGTACCTCCACTACCGGAGGTCGCACATGTTCACAAGGCCAGTCAGTGATATCGTGATTTTGCAGAGCGGTGCCTGAAAAGCCTTCCAGTGCCAGTCACCAGGGAACCAAGGCTTCCTTGGAGACGGATGGGGAGGACTGAGGCAGTTAGAAGACGAGATAATGGAGCGAGAGGCTAGAACATTCAGTATTATTAACAAGATATAATACAATGGTCTCTTTACATGGATATTTATTTCACAGCCGTAATCCCTGGACATTAAACATTGCCTTGAAATTGATGAGTAAGGAGTTCTAAACTGCCAGTAAATTAGGAAAGCTTAGAGACTATTAGTGAGGTTCCACAAGTAAACTTATCTCAATTATGTAACCGTATCCGTATCTTTTTTTGTGAATTACGTCCCATTTCTATATGTATATAACTAAAAATTGTGTGATGAAACATTTTACTTGTTTTATTATGTTAGGTTTTTCCCACCATGTTTTGCTGAATCTTTTTCTTCCTTTTAAACATAGGATATATACATTTGAATATACATTTATTAGATTAATTGGGAAACTATATTTATTCATGAATATTAGAAATATGGCACTGCAATGTACGCACTGAGAGTGGGACGTTGATAGTAGGGAGATTTAGCAACCACAACGCAACACTAACGCATCCATTAACTATTAGTGCATTACTACTGCTGTAGGGATATCTTGAGAGGCGCTTGGCCGAGGGCATCTGCCTTGCAGGCCTCTCGAGATATCTGCACAACGGTAATAATGTACTAACAGTTAGTGGATGTGTTAGTGGATGTGTTGGTGCATTGCGGTTGCTAAATACTAGTTCCCTTACCCGCCCGTCTGCCCACCCCTCCAACTTCATCCAGAGTTCAGTGTCCAAAGTCTGGAGTCCCCCTGTTCAATGGACAAGGTAGAGGGGTTGGTGGGTGGCGAGGGGGAGGGGCGAGGGGCGGATCCCCATTCTGTTGTCACTAATATTAAAAAGGATTAGTTAATTGTCATTAGAAATTCATTTCTCCATTTGTCAGTATAGACTAGAAGCAGAATTTTCAAATGTTACTATAGGAGGTACGGAATGTTGCATCCACCCTGGATTGGTATCCCGATTATCACTGATTAAATTCATGGTGGATGCCACTTGCGCTGACCTATATTTGCCGAGAAAATCCAAGATGGCTGCCAATTTTTCTGACTTCTTTAGGTCTTTTGCCAATAACTCTGAGGATAATGCATTTACATCTTAGGTTAAATAAAACCATGTGTAGGGCACATCATTTTCTATTGATTGATACCGACCACTTGATTCTGTAGTTTTTGTATAATCACCTTTTGAAAAATGAGGTTATTTTGCGGTTTTGCAACAAAATGAGGTAGTCCTCTTTTTCATGAAGCCTCTTTTGAAATTCTGCCTCCAGTCTAGAAGCTACCTCTCTTGACAGTCAATTCTCAAAAGCAGGCCATTAAAGGATCAGGCGATTCATTTGGAGGTAATGACTTAGAATATATTGAAGGAGAATTTAAACTTAGACTTGAATATGTGAATGTTTATGTGATTATGTATGTATAACGATGTTCTTTAGTTATATTGTGTGCTTATGAGAGTAGAATTTGTTGTAATGGTATCAATAGATGCAAAAAATACCTTCCCAAGGAAGACATGCGTTTTTCACTAACACTTGTTAAATATTACTTGGCTGATCAATTGAATTTTAAAAAAAGAGAAAAAAAGCTCAGGAGAAGCCTTGAGATACCCCTTCCCCCTGCACCCACTGCTCCCAACCCCCTCCTCTACCCCCCCCCCCCCTTCCACCTCCCCACCCGCACCCATACCCAAGTACCAGTAGGCCCGGAAAGTCATGTCAATGACATGTTGAAGGACGCTTGGCAAACGCTTGAATCAGCATGTCAGTGGTGACATGTTGCCTCGCTTTGATCTACTCCACATCCACGTCGCCATCTTGACTTCCAAGGAATGGCCGCCATCATCATGCCATTAGTCTCCGCTAGGTGGCTCCCTTGTTTTGTATGCATTAGCCACTTATACTTGTTTCTAGATGTCACTCTATAGGACCTCATAGGCAAGTATTATGATTGATTTTCTCTACAGTCACTGGCTTATGTCGTTTTTCTCAACTGCCAGCAGCTATAAAAAAACTCTTGCACTTTGGCCGAGCTCACTTTGATGATCAGAGGCGCCTGCAACGCACCGAGATGTAACTCATAGACCCCTATTTTTTCTTTGTTTGTTTTATGTAATTCTGGATAATATTTAATGTTTAGAGCCAATGTTATTGCATATATATGTTTTATTTTATTACTATTTCCACTGCATATGACATCTAAGAATAACAAAAAAAGTGAAACCCCTTAGATGTATATAATAACTATTTGCATTACCATGTCTCTATCGAACTCTCTTAAAATATGGGTATGTTAAAAGGGTTAATGCTTAAATGTTAGAAATTATAAAACACATGAATGCTGTATCTTTTAATATATACTTGTATTATTTTTGATAATATTTTTTTGTACTACATGAGAATACCAGCATTTCCTAAAATTGTGTGAATTAAAAAAAACTTAAACTTAAAAGAAATATGTATATGTACATATTCCAAGTAATATGTGTGCACTGCACTATATCCGATTGTGTGTTAAAACCACGCTCAGAGGCCCCGCAACTCCCTCTTATCGTAACTTGCATTGCGCTATATACGATTATCGTCTGAGGGTAGTCTGAGAGACCTCTGAGAGAGTTTTAATGCAACAACCCTTGTATCGTAACGCCCTTGCAGTCATAACGTTAAGAGGATGTTAAGAGGCCTATAACACACAATCTTATCGTGTATAGTGCAATGCACTCTAAGAATGCTTTTTGGACCAATAGATCCATAGTAGAGTATCATTATGTGTATTGATGATATGGATAACTGGCTTCAAGACAATTATTATACATATATACCTCTAAACATAATTATAAGGATAAGTGGGTATGTGTATGGGTCAGATTTTCAGAAAATGTACAATTGGTAGCTCTACATATTTCTGCTAAATTCTGCTAAAGAAATGATACATTTTGGGTATACCTGAGTATATTTGGTATGGCATTTATTTAACGTATCAGTTCTGTTATGTTAAACAGCATTTTGAAGCTCATTTCTGTCTTAAAAGTGGGTTATTTGAGAGGATTGTTGAAGGCGAATTTTACATTTCCTGGCGATTTCACCCATACCCTGATCTCATGTACCATCCTCATATACTACTATGCAGCCCCACATACTCCCTTAGGGCCATATATTTAGAGTGGGTTGATTATAAAGGAGGATTATAAAGGAGTTTCTCCTCCGTGGGCCTGGGGATTTATGGGCAGTTCAAAGACAGAATTGATGTAGGGAACCCAACCACTGTAACCCACAAGCTAGACGATCTTTTGCATTTTCTTTAATTGTGATGTTTTACAGAAAAACGATTCAAAAGTCGCAAAGAGTGGATTTTGACATACCATCATTTTCTGAAAATCTGCCCGTATATGGATTTCGTCAGAAAATGTACGATTCAACTTCACAGATTCTCTGAAATAACCAGAATCTAAGACAAAGAAATACAGTTCAACGTATAATCCACTAAATATTCTGACTCAAGGCTATGCATAATATACTCAGATTTAGCCAATATTTGTTATTTTTCAGCCTGATTTATTGAAATGTCCTAAAATTGCATAGCTTCTATCCGCTTTGATCGAACAGAACAAATAGAAACTTGGATGTATTTATTGCATCAAATTTAGCGTCGAAAAAGTATCATGATTTTCAAAAGAAAAAGAATACAAATACATATATCTCAGGCACCCAACGGAAGACCTATGAACGAGGATCAGGTGTGCGCTCGGTTTCTGAAGGCAGTGACCTATTTAAACATCTGTTTATTTAGAATGTTGGAAAAGATCTACTGCAATAAAGAATTCTTGAACTGAATTGAATTGAATTGAATAAATCAACGAGGGAGCAGAAAAAAAAGAAGTGAGATGTTAGATCTTGATGTTACTCAATTAGAGAAGGATATGTTGCCAAGATAAATAAAATAGCAGTTGCTTTTTAAAAAAAAAAAAAAAATTGCATAGCTGCCGATTGTACATTTTCTGACGATCTGACCCAATCTACAATCCTTTTAATTCGGTGTTTATACATGCAATGCAGCTACTTTCGGTATATGTAACACTATGTATACATGACATCAGCTTGCAATTCGTCCATCAATATTTAATTACCAAATGATTGAAAAACGAGGGACTTTCTATGGCGCAGCCCCAAACTTAAGGTTTAAAGTATTCACCAATATCAGTTGTTCCTGTATAAACCTAAAATATCGTTTTAAAAAACCCTGGGAAATAAGAAATTCCATCATAATTACGACAATTATTTGTGATTTGTTCTCAAAGAGCAATAGAGGTAATAGAATATCTAGAGCCAAAATAACATCCGGATTTTCTTGGTAAAAAACACTCCACGTGCCAGCGTACGTATCGGCTATTCCGAGCTATCACTAAGTATTCCCTCCCTCCCCGGATTGCCTTCAGAGTGTAAGTGTGTGACTCTTTTGTAAAGAAGTCACGTTTAGGGTCTCTGAAGTATTCATTTCACGCTCATCTTTGCAGCGCTCGAGTGGCAATTTCGTAAACTAAAGCTCCCAGCGCTTAGATGAAGGCAAAGGGTGGAAATATAGACCGTCCAAACCTTAAATTTTGGGCCCGCGAGTATGACGTTAGCTGTAAACATATCTATTCCGTATTGCAGAGGATGGAAAATGTTTCATTTGTCTTTGATTTAGTCACGTCTGTGGACTACGATCAGTACGTTTCATCCATGTAGTTAATGGTGTATTTAAAGGGACAGAATTTCAGAAAATGTACAAGTTGCCTTCACCAATCCTCTCAAATAACCCACATTTCAGACAGAAATAAGCTTCAAAATGCAGTTTAACATAACGGAACTGATACTTTAAATCAATGCGATACTAAATATACTTAGATATACCCAGAAATTTCCATTTCTTCAGCAGAATTTAGCGGAAATTACTAAGTATATAGCTACAATTGAACATTTTCTGGAAATCTGAACCATGTGTTGATGTGAGAGTGAGAGTGCATGGGTGGTGGAGGAAGGGAGAAGGAAAGAGTATATGGGTCAGTTTTTTCAAGTGTGCTGTTTTGCCTGAATATCACATTCCTAGTCCTGGCATCGCGGATATGCGTTAGATCTTCAGACTTGTGGTGTCATTTGATTCGTATTACTGAGAGCTTTCATTCCATATCCACTTTATCTAGGCTGATTTCAATATTTTGTGTTGTAAAATGACAAAAACTGTTTTTTTGCATCATTTTTTAGTGAAATAAAATGAATGAAGTAAATGAAAACGATTTGCATGAGGCCTAGATAGTTGTTCTAAATATTTTTTTCTTCCCCCCAATAAATCTGGGTCTAAATCTATTATAATTTATTTTTTGAGCATACACACTTGGTAACGCCCCCCCTAGTGACCTTCAAAAATTTCCAACCATTAAAGTAACGCACGAAATCCCTTTTTTACACAAATGGTTAGAAATATATATTTTTACAGTATCTATCAGAAAAAATGATTTGGAAGGAGCGATAGATGTATTCTTTACCGTATAAAAATTTCCATCTGATATTGCCAAAACTGTACTGTGTGTGAGAGGTTATTGTCTGTGACCCTTATTTTCCAACCAGAAGGGATTTCGCGCGTGACTGATACAAAATCATGTCTACAAAAAAAGCAAAATAATATTTATTATTATTATTCACATGTTCCAGTCCCGCTTGAAACTCTCTTCATGGAACCACTTGAAAATTTATTGATATTCCCAATTCAGTACACAAAACAGGGTAATAAGTCTTAAAATGTCCTTCAGTAACGCGTGAATACCCCACATTAGCTAGCAGTAATACATCTGCAGATCGAGTAGCAGACGATTTTTTACAGCGTGTTTTGTACAGTGACGCCTGAATTTCAATCAAGATGCAATCCCGTGGTTCACCGCACTTCCGGAAAGCTGTACGCACAAGTACGAGGTAAGTTTGAATTTGAAAACATGGGAAAAATCCTGATTTTTCCTATTTATTCTCGTAATTTGTTGTTAAACTATAGTGTATTAGGTCCAATAGGACACAGGGAATGCAAATCTCAACGTTAGTTAGAAGGTATGGTTGTATTTGAACTGCAAATGTCGGAAAGATGTGTACATGAATGTTCGAGTGCATCAACAGTGGCTATTTTCTAACGGAGCTTTCTAGTGGGAAACGGGCTTTCGTGCGTTACTTGCGGCTTACCATTTGTAAACCTTTGCAGTAAAAGCATGAAATAAGCCCCCAATTTCCTACAAATATCACGTATTATGTATTTTGATTCCTGATCTATGTAAATTTGGCCGAAAATTTTGTCAGAATATTTTGGATATACTCTGTAGTCCCGCCGAAAGTATAGGCATCCAGTTGTGTTTTTCCGCTGGGCTTTCGCGCGTTACTAGAGGTCAGATCTGATATATTATTAATTTCATATGATGTCGAAATGTATTTTGTTACAAGTATTCATGTTTCTCATTAGTGTACATGCCTTGGAATGGCTATTTATGGTTGATTTTTACCAGATTTTTACCTAGGAACTTTGGTCTTAGTGATTGGGCTTTCGCGCGTTACTAAAACTCAGATCCAATATATATTAATTTCATATCATGTTGCAATGTATTTTGGTACAAGTATTCATGTTTCTCATTAGTGTACATGCCTTGGAATGGCCATTTATGGTTGATTTTTACCAGATTTCTACCTACAAACTTAGGCCTAAGTGATTGGGCTTTCGTGCGTTACTAAAGATCCGATCCGATATATATTAATTTCATATCATGCTACAATGTATTTTGGTACAAGTATATATGCTTCTAATTAGTGTACATCCCTTGAAATACCCATTAATGGTTTATTTTGTCCAGATTTCTACCTACAAAAACTTAGATCTAAGTGCTTTTTGTATATGATATTATGAGTAAGGAGTCGTATGGGATACATATTTAAATCAAATCATGTCCCGATTTATTATGGTACAAATGTTGATTTTTCTGATTGCTATCCATACCGCAGATTGACGATTTTTAGTGGTTTTCTTGCCCAAGTTTAATAACTTACCAAACCAATCTGTAAACGTTTTTCCAGGAGAAATATTCAAGTGTATAAGATTATCAGTAATGAAGTATTTAGGGCAATACGGATCTAATAAAATAAGTATGAAATAAGGTACATAGGGGTGGTATAACCATGTTACCTCACTTTTATTCCTCACTCACAGGGCAACGGGGTGAATAGTTTGTCTAGGGTTGATATAATCTAATAAATAGGTACTTTACTCGCTGGCAAATAAACTAGAAGGGTATACGTTATAAAATAATACATATTACAAAAAGGAAAAGTATTATTAGTAGTGTGTTATGTAGCAAGATTGCATAATTCTATGAATATAAAACAAGATATGAGAGAATCAATGAAAATACTTTAATGAGAACAATATGTACTTTGTGTATGAATGAATAATTCATCTCTTGTAATTAACTCTTAATTATTCCTCACCTGAGTTAATCTTTTAAATTCTAAAATATGTATGTATTGATATTATTGTTCATTCGAGTTGCTATTGAATCAAACAGAAATAAAATGTTCAATGAACTTAAATAATAATTTCTTCAGATCATGCCGTCCAAAACGAAGGAAAAACGAAATGAGCAGCTGAGGGCATGGCGTGCCAGAAGGTACCAAGATCCAGAATACCGGGATGCAGCCAATGCTGAACATGTAACTACCATTTTTCTTTTATTCTTTATTTAATCATGGCATCTCAGATGAGCATGGCATGAAACACTCATCAGAGCTCAATCTTCCATTTCTCTACTTGGATGAGAAAAGTTGCATAAATAATCTTATAGTGTAAACTTATAATGTTTGATGTTTGTAGTTACTGGTACCTCAGTTCCAACCTAGGGCTGGAGTTATAGTAAAATATCAATCAATGTTCTATAAAAAAAAGTCACCACGATATCAACCTGTAAATCATAGTGATACCTGTACTAGAATGGCAGCTTTGTATCAAGGTAAAGAGCATCAACGAATCACATATAACATACATTTTGACAATAACTTTAGTGTATATTTAAGACCTGTTTAAGTCCAGTTCCTTGTCCTTGAATTGATAATCATAGAGATCAAGAGATTGGCCTATATAATTAAATCTGTAATTTATTATATGCAGCGAGCTTTTCGAGCTCGCAAGAAGATGGAACAATCAGACCAGGATCTGGAGAGAAAGAGGGCACAGAACCGGGTCCGTGCCTCCCGGCATCGACGGAATAAGAGACTTCTTCAGCTCAACAAGAGGTGAACTGCAGAGGGTCAGTCTGCCCTCACCATGGAGGAGCTGATCGCAGAGGAGGAGAACCAGCCAGTTGTCGCCACCACTGTACCAGCTATACCCAGTGGAACCCGGCACTCCCGCCGAAAGGTATTTAGTATTTATATTTGTCGTCCTATTTGGCTCAAATATATATTTGTAGTACTATCACTAATATTTGGCCAACTTAAGTGTCAATGATAAGGTGGTATATATCCTGTTCCATTGCCACATCTTTCAACATCGCTCTGTCAGATTAGAACTTTACATCTTTCAATCCATCAATGAAATGAACATATTTATGCCTAAGTTACAAGGTTACAGAGTTCGGAATTCATCATAAACAACTTCAATTTTATACCATTCAGTCTGCGGCTTTTCAATCTACTGATCAATGTTCAGCTTGGAACGAAGATGTTTTTCATGTCTACCTTATAATGTGTACAAACACATCTCATTCATAACTTGTTACATACATTCAACAGCGAAACCTTCCCCCAGAGGCACTGCAGCAGCTCCAACCAGAGGAGCAGGTGGACGAGGCCATGGAGGAACCAGAAAACAGTCATCTTGCTGAGGACTTGGATGAGTCGATTGATAGGTAATTGGACAGTTGATGCTATCAATCTTAAAATCATGAGCAATCAATGTGTGCAGTGACATATCATTTCGAAATGCACTTATTGACTATTAAAAATCATGATTTCATTCTACCAGTAAATATATAAGTCATGACTATGTGCCTCTAATCCTCCGCAGTTTTGTGTGCATATACAAGTGCCTGTTTCCACCATCCTTGGTTTCAGGACGGGCCTTTGATATATCTATAAATATTATCATTCATTAGAAGTTCACCATTATTGCTTGAATGTGGTGTTTGATTAATATTTCGTTCAAACCTATTCTTAAATGAATACCATAAGACTTTAAATGTCTTAAGGATCAAATATTATTCACTCACTTAGCATTGCATATCTCGTCAAATTTTAAGCATTTGAATAGAACATAAGTTTATATATTCTTTTTAGGAGTCGCCAGTCCCAGGATTTTCAGAACATTTAAGATACTCTACTGTACTTCAAGCGGCCTTTTACACCGGATTGGTTCACGTTGTGTTATTTGTTATGATACACCATGTTGTGAAATTTCCATTTGTTTATGTAATAAAGACAGTTGATTACAAAATTTCCTCTTAATTATTAACAATCCTCATCCGACCTAAGTATTCTTGGAATAAGTTCCTGCTCTACTTATGTAATTTTAAGTGAAATAAGTGGTTTCATCCTCAGCTTCTCCAATCCTGCCATTCCCAAGTAGTTTAAGAATGCATGTTCTGTGGTGCCATCTGAATACTAAATTTGTCTAATCATCGATTGATTTATCACACAAAGATTAACAGACAGCCCATGAGTCTATTCTAGACATATCCCAGGAATACTCCAGTATAGATTTTCAGCAAACTTATATTCCTGCTTCCATTCCCACTATACTTAAGGGAAATAGAGACTATTTTCTCCTCACTTTCACCATTCCTGCCATACTGAAGTACCTTAAGAAGATAATCAATTCTCGATTAGTTTGTCATACCATGTTCAACAGCTCATGGGAGTTCATCACAACCTCATCCCTGCAATACATCAGTATCGATTTTCAGCTTCAAGTTATTCACACAAATTCCTTTCCCAGTCCCACTATACTCTAAGTGTAGTTTAAGTGTAATAAACGCCATTTTTATCCTCAGTTTTGCCATTCCTGCCGTCTCAAGTAGTTTAAGACCATTGGCTATTATCAATTTGTAAGGTTTAATAACAGATATTTGCAAGCTTCAGTATAGATTTTTGGCATACTTATATTCTAATATCTTAGTTTATTAAGGGTCTTCCGCCCTATGAATTTAGTTTTATTTGCCTTGTTCTTCAGCCAACAAAACCGGCTCAATGTGGTCCTGTTTGGTCGGGGAGACCGAAAAGCATATGACAAGCAGAGGTACGAAAACAGGAAATTAAGCATAGAGAACACAAAACTGCAAAAGGCACTGGATAATATCGAAAGACTCAATGCTCGGAGAAATCAAATCTCACACAACTCATCAATCCTACCGAAGCCTACTGATCTTGGCTTGACATCACCACTGAGGATGTTTCCCAAGTCTCCAATGCACTGGCCAACACCGTCACCATGTTTAAAATCCAAAGATATCCCAACTGTAACCTCACCTCGTCCAAAGATTTCGACCACTGCTGTAACCAGTCCTGCATGCCCCACAACCCTGGATCTTGCTCCAGTTAGTGTCATGACTTCAGTCACTAACCACACCACACCTTTACCTACTTCTGCTTTAGTTGATCAACCCGCTTCTAAGATTATGGCTGGACCTTCCCCTTCTGTCAGTAGGTGTACAACTCAAACAAAAGGTCTCGTGCTTGCCCCAAGTGAAACGCCCAAAGTGAAGAGAAGCTTCTCTCTTTTTAATCATTTGAGGATGAGACGATTCTTTCATGGCCCAAGATTGCCACCATCGACAATACACCTTCAGTCATGGAGAGTCATCTGTACCCATCAAAAGAGAACACCTTCCACTACAGCTGCTCCAGCTTGTGCCCTGTCAACAGATTTAAGCACACCATCTGTCTCTCATTCGCTTCTCTCTTCTCCCATCAGCAACATGCACATTGTATCTTCTCCCATCCTACAGAACTCTTCAAACACAGCTGCTGGTTCAGACATTCCTTCTGTTGCAACACCCATCACTCCGTCTTCATCCCTGTTCCTGAACAGAGCTCCTGTTACTCCTTCACCCAGAACAGCAGCCAGGAGTGAGCTGAGGATTCATGGGATAAGCCCAAGTAATGCACCTGGACTGATGCAGACAGTTACACTCTGTCATGCAGTAACCGGTTCAATGAGAAACTCTGAGAGCAAGACAGCTTTTGCTAGGGCTTTGTTTAAATCTGAGAAGGTTAATAAAAGTCGTGTGCGTGCTGCGCTAGTTAGGGCCTTAAAGATTGATGTTCGAACAGGCATGAGTCGAACAACTGGCCGTAGTGATGTGAAGAAGAGTCACAGTGAGCAACTCCGGAAAAACGTACTGAACTGGCTTCTGCTACCAGAAAACTCAAGCTGCATGCCAGGAAAGAAGGATGTGGTCTCCCGCAAAGGTATCAAGCATCAGAAATATATCCTGCAGGACTACCTCTCAGTTCTCTATCGTAAATTCCTGCAGGAGAAACCAAATCCAAATGATCAAGTAAGTTTCAGTATGTTTTGCGAGGTGCGACGGAACTCACCATGGATCAAGCCCGTTGGAACTGGAAAAAAAGATCGCTGTCTCTGTAGCCAACACGAAAATATGAGACTGCGTATTCGGGCTGTTCGTGGGGCTGGATTGCCAAATGACTTGGACCAGTTTGCTTCAACAGTTACAGTGAGTGAGGCTTCAGAAGTGCTGATGCAGAATCTGACTCGTTCCCATATCACTTTCACCGTTTGGAAAGCTGTCTTGGAGACTGACCCAGTTAATGGCAAAACATACAGGAACACTAGAGAGGTACAGGAATCATTGCCAAAAGAAGAGTTTGTGGCCGACTTCAGCCGTTGTCTCACTTCATTCCGAGCTCATCAAGAGCGTGCCATTACACAATATCGTGCCATCCACTACCTTAAGAACCATCTGCCTCTCGGACATGTCACAGTCCAGATGGACTTTGCCGAGAATTGGGCGACAGGCAGTCGGGTGCAGTCTGGATACTACAGTCAAGCTCAGGTGACTGTGCATCCAGCGGTTGCCCATTTCACAGTAGATGGTCAGCTACAGTCAACATGTGTCACACTGGTCTCTGATGAGCGACAACACAATGCTCTTATGGTGTATGCCATCATCCGCCAGCTCATCAGCGCTCTGCAAGATGTGGTACCATACTTCATCACTCATATTCATTACATATCTGACTCACCTTCCTCACAATATAGGAACATTTCCATTTTCTCCCTAATTTCCAGACATTCCAAAATATTCAATATCCAGGCGTCGTGGATATACCTGGAGGCAGGTCACGGCAAGGGGCCATGTGACGGTGTTGGCGCGGTTACCAAACGCATGGCAGACGACGTCGTCAAAGGTGGTAACACTATAAAAAATGCTGAGGACTTTGCCAGCTGGGGGAACCGAAGAACTACCATCAAACATGTTGTCATCACAAAAGAAGATGTGAAGTCCCTCAACAAACGCCATCTCACCAGCAGACGGAAGGTTCCAGGGACGATGAAGGTGCACCACGTAGTATCACCATTTCCTGGAACCATCTGTGTGCGGGACACAGCCTGCTACGAACCTTGTTGCATAAGTGCAACTGGAGGACAACGACTAACCTGTCCAGGTAATATTAAAGTATATTAAGTACATATGTAAAGTAATACATGTATAGAACGTGGTCCTATATGTATCTGATCTTTCTCAATAAACATGTAAAATATTGAAATGTTGAAAGCCAGTTAGCATTGAAGGTAAATATAGGAATTTTAATATGATATCATAATACTGTTAACACTAAGCTATGGCAGAGGACATGGTTGTATTCCCAAAACGATGTTCCTTGTATATATTTCAGATCAAATACATTTATGTATTATTTTCATATCATTTCATACATCATTATCATTATATAGGTTGGACCGCACATGAGCTAATCCCAAGGGCATATGACTGGGATGAATCGATAAGTATAGACAGAATAGAGGTTGTTGAACGCCTCTTCTGCAACCAATTGACAGTCCATGCAGCCCAAGAAGAAGACTCAGCTTCACAGAGCAGCGATGATGAGGACACTCCCCTTGCTATCATTAAGAAATCTCAACATACAGCAGACTCAACTGATGATGAAGACGTTCCATTGGCTGTCCTCAGTAAAACAAAGAATCTTTCCCTTTAATTGATTTGCTCACACATGAAATCATTTTTTTACTTGATTTTTATCATAAATTTCTGTCTTCAAAAGGATCCATGGGTTGCCCAATATATTTTCTGAGTCGTTTTTGCAGTTCAAAGTGATTCTAATTTAATTGTGATTCCATTTGGAATGATTCAAAGCAAGGTGATGCTATCTGCATGTCAGAAATGTTGTTGAACTGATGTACTATTGTGTGTGTCGTGATGCTCACGCGTGAAATCCCACCGGTGGATCCCACATATTGGCCTCAGAGCATGTATATTGAGGTCAAAATAATGATTTCAAATCGATTCATCACATTTAGAAATGTTTGTTGTGTGAATTAGGGTATAATACTTGAAGACCGAAAATATATGTCTGATATTTGGGCTTGAAAAATTAATTTTCCTTGATTTTTTTCATAAATATCTCCCTTGAAAACTCTCAACAGGTTGCTCAATATGTCTTTTTGGATGTTTTTGGTATTAAAAGTGACTCTAAATAAGTGGTGATTGTATTTGAATCGTTGAAAGCTATGTAAGCATATTTTTTATTTCATGAAAGTTGTTCAACTGATGTATTATTGTGGGAATATCGGCGGTCACGCGTGAAATCCCTTTGATGGACAACCTATATTGACCTTTGAGAATGTACATAAGTGTCCGATTGTGATTTTGAATGTATTTATTGGACTTAAAAATGTTAGTGATATGAACTAGGCTCTTATTCTTGCAGACTAAAGATATATTTTTGATATTTGGGGTTGAACAAATATTTGTTCCTGATTTATTTTCATGAATTTTGGTCATGATAACGATCCAAGCATTGCTCACTATATATTTTTGGCTGTTTTAGGGTTGTCTGTGATGGAAAATTAGTTGTGATTACATGTGAATGATTGAAACTATTGTAAAGGTAATTTTCATTTCATGAAAGTTGTTCAACTGATGTATTATTGTTGGAGTATCGGCGGTCACGCGTGAAATCCCTTTGATGGACAACCTATATTGGCCTTGGAGCATGTATATAAGTGTCAGATTATGATTTTGAATTCATTTATTGGATTCAAAAATGTTAGTGATATGACCTAGGCTCATATTCTTGCAGACTAAAAATATTTTTTTGATATTTGGGGTTGAAAAAATATTTGTTCATGATTTTTGTTCATGAATTTTGGTCATGATAACGATCCATGCGTTGCTCACTATATATTTTTGGCTGTTTTAGGGTTGTCTGTGATGGAAAATTAGTTGTGATTACATGTGAATGATTGAAACTATTGTAAAGGTAATTTTCATTTCATGAAAGTTGTTCAACTGATGTATTATTGTTGGAGTATCGGCGGTCACGCGTGAAATCCCTTTGCTGTACAATTTATATTTGCCTTGGAGCATGTATATAAGTGTCAGATTATGATCTCAAATTCATTTATTTCATTTAAGAATGTGAGTGATGTGAAGTAGGCTCATATTCTTGCAGACGGAAAATATGTTTTTTTATATTTAGGGTTTTAGCAAGAAAATTCTTGATTTTTTTAATAAATTTCTCCCTTGGAAAGGGTCCAAAGGTTGATCGTTGTAGATTTTTGGCTGTGTTGGGGGTTTTAATTGATTATCAATCAGTTATAATCACATTTGAATGATTGAACGTATTGTAAGTGTATTTTTTATTTCATAAAATTGTTCAACTTGTGTATATTGTTGTGGATGATTGGATGGTCACGCGTGAAATCCCTTCGACAGAAAACCTATATTGGCCTTGGAGCATGTGAATAAGGGTCCAATTATGATATAAAATGTATTTATTGCATTTAAACATGTTAGTGATATGAACTAGGCTCTTATTTGTGCAGAGCGAAAATACATATTTTGATATTTGGGATTGAACAAATATTTCTTCTGGATTTTTTTTAGGAATTTCCACCTTGAACAGGGTCCAAGTATTGATTAATACATATCTCTGACTGTTTTGGGGTTGAAATTGAGTGAAAAGTAGTTGGCATTGTATTTGAATGATTAAAAATAAAGTGTGGGAATTTATTTTTTCAAGAAAGTTGTTCAACTGATATATTATTGTAGATGGTTTGACAGTCACGCATGAAATCCCTTCAATGACCAGCCTATATTGGCCCTGCTGCTTGTAAATAAGGGTCCAATTATGCTTTTAAACTGATTTGTCGCATTTTGAAATGTTAATGATATGAATGTGGCTTTTATTCCTGCAGGTCAAAATTATAAATTTATATATTTGGAGCGAAAATTATATTTTCTTAATTTTTTTAAACGAATTTTGTCTTTAAAATGCTCTAAAATTGGTCAAATATATAATTTCGGCTTTCTTGAGAGCTTAAAGTGAGTTAACATTAATCATGGTCTGGTTTGAAATGATTCAAAGCAAGGTGATGCTTTTTTTATTTCATAAAAGTTGTTCAACTGATTATTATTGTGTGTGTTACGATGATCACGCGTGAAATCCCTTCGGTGATCACAACATAATGGCCTTTTAGCATGTACATTGAGGTCAAATAATGATTTTAAATGAATTTAGCACATTTAGACATGTTCGTTAGGTGAATGGGGCTCTTATTCATGCAGACCAAAAATATATATTTTTTATATTTGAAGTGAAAAGGCATTTTTATTATTTCTTTCACTCATTTCTGCCTTGAAATTTGTCTATGTGTGGCCCAATATATATTTTCGGCTGTTTTTAGGGTTGCAAGTGATTTAAAACAGTTGTGTTTCTATTGGAAATTATTTGAAGCAAGACGATTTTATTTTTTTTATGTCATAAAAGTTGTTCAACTGATGTATTGTTGGGAGTGTTTTAATGCTAACGCGTGAAATCCCTTCAATGGTTCCAACATATTGGCCTTGGAGCATGTGAATAGAAGTAAAAGTTTCATTTCAAATGGATTCATCACATTTAGAAATCTTAGTGATGTGAATTAGGCTATTACTCTTGCAGACCGAAAATAATATTTTCTTATTTGGGGATGAGAAATTATTTTTTTCTTGATTTTTCCATAAATGCCTTCCTGAAAATCATTCAATGGTTACCAATTAACTATTTCTTAATGTCATTTGGAGTTGAAAGTGATTATAAAAATAGTTGTGATTCTATTTGAAATGATTCAAAGCAAGATGATGGTATTTTGATTTCATAAATGTTGTTCAACTAGATTATTATTGTGTTGGTTTATATGGTCACGCATGAAGTCCCTTTTGGCAAACTGTACTTTGTATTAGATACCTTCAAAGGACTGATCATTTGTGAATAAAATGTAGTGTTTTGTATGTGGCCGGTCCACTAATCACTTGTTACTTGTTTTAATGCATCTATACTGTATATATAATTTTTTTCGTAAACTTGGAAGGCAATATGTAAAATATTTAATTTTTTATAAGAATATGGTTTAATCCAGAGGGTTTCGAAATTTACATTCAGAAAGACACTCGATAAAATAATTGTGAATCCTACATTTTAATTAATTTTACATCATTAAAAGAGCATTTGATGGCAAATTTAAATGCCTTTACTATCAGATGTAAAAGTGAATTATCAAAGGCATTGAGTCACGCGTGAAATCCCTATTTAGGGCATTTAAGAACTGACCATAGTAGAAAATATACAGTCTTTAGGGCTTGAATTCTGATTAGTTCTTAAAAAGACATATGCTAGTAAGGTATTGGAACTAAAGTAAAAGAGGTCCTCAGGTCTCTTTGATTAGGGGAGCAACTGGAACAAGAGGGATCCTGAACATTCCATAAATTCCGAAAAACCATAAAAAATGTGTTTCAAAAAAATGGAAGCTACTTAGTACACCTTTACTTTAGGGCCTTGCAAATGCAAATGCTTATTTGCATTCATCTTTAGACTGAACAGACATGCTTTAGCTTTTACAAGTAATTCCTTTAACTAATATTACATGGCTTCAACATTTTCCAACAAAAACGGGTCTTCACGCGTTATTCTATACAGGAAGACATTTTCAAAAACAAAAAAAACTGACATCCAAAGGTCTGATTTTGTTGGAATAAAGTTTTCCTGAGAGCTAAAGACCTGTATATTATGATTCAAGGACGAAAACATGTATTCAGATTGTTCTAAATTTCACCCCCTTCACAAATCCCAAAATAGCAAAACAGCACACTTGAAAAAACTGACCCATACAAGAGCATGAGAGACAGATAGAGAGGTAATGGGAATTGGGGAGAGCGAGAGCAGTCTAGGCCCTAAGTTGAGAGATTCCCTTCAAACAAAGGTGAAGCCCTTCGCCTCAAACCACTAAGTGCCATTATAATTCCATTAAGACCGCAAAATGCCATTATATTCCCATTAAAACTGTGAGTCCTAGATCAGGAAACCGATTAGCAAAGTAGGCTGACATACCATTCTTATCTCAGGGATTCGACCTAGAGCGAAAGTATGCATCAAAATCAGAGAGGTAGAAAGAGAGAGAGAAAGGTAGTTTCGTAAGGCGAGAGATGAAGAGAGGAAGAGAGGAAGAGAGGAAGAGCGAGGGTTGGATAAAAAACTACAGAGCGAGAGAGAATGTGCGAGAGAAAGAGAAGGGATGAGAGACGGAGAGAGAAACTTGAAGAGACAGGAATAACTCGGAATGCACCTGTCTTAAATTCCATTATGATTTACTTTTGAATAAAAGGCAACCTTAAACAGAAAGAAAATCTGAAATTCAACCTTTATTCGTTAAAATACACGGCCATCAGTGAAACCTTGTACCCTAATCTATATGTGATGAGTTTCAGGAAAATGAGTCACAAGTCGCAAAATGGATATTTTTCAAAGTGTTTTTATCACAAGATCTCTTTATTGAAACGTTTTGATCTTTAGACGGTTTATTACTTATAGTCATATAAATCCATGTATCATATTTCGGGACATTGTATTAAATATATCCTTGCGTTTTGAAGTCCGTATTTGGAGTATATTTAGTTACTTTACTGGTACTTACCCATCCAGAAACATTGCAAACTTTTTTTTTCAAAAATAAAAATATCAAACTGAAAATACAGAAATACCTCTTATGTGTCCTAATGTTTACTATCATTAGAATTTGCTTGATCTCCTCTTTTCAAATATGGTAATATCTCAAAAGCCATATTTTGCGACTTATGACTCATTTTCCTAAAATGGATCACATATATAATGCATTCACAAAATGTTTGCAATATTTGTTAATTGCCAATCACTAGTAAAGTAGTCAATATATATACTCCAGAGGACAACCTAAAATAAGCAGAGATGTATTCAATACACGGTCTTTAGATTTGGCACATGTATTCATGCTACTAAAAGCACAAAACAGCCTGAACATCCTGAACAGGGTCAGGTTGTCAGAAAATGGACAATCGGAGCTCTACAAATTTGATAATTTCTTTTAAATTAGACAGAACAAATATAAATAATGGGTATATCAGAGTATCTTCGACATTGTGTTGATCAGAAATATTTCTTTCATTGTGTTAAACTGCATTTTGAACGTCACTTTTCAATTAAACTTGGGTTATTTGAAAGGATAGGTGATGGTCATTTTTTTGAAAATTTCACCCAACAAGAGTTCTTCTGGGAAAACATTAGAGTCAACTTATTTCTCGCGACTTGTGACTCATTCTCCAGTCACCAATGATGATATAGTTTCCATATTAAATACAGACCCAACTTATATTATTTTAGTCCATAACTAGTTCATAATCTTACACTAATCTATTGGTAAATATGCAATGTGGCATGGGTAATGGATAATAGAGAGGTTATGCGCAAACGTATCTCAATTACGTAACGGTATCCTTATATTTTTTTTGCGAATTGCGTCGAATGTTTACATATGAAAAATAAAATGTTAGATGAAACATTTTACTTTATATGTTACGTTACGTTTTTCCCCCAATGTTTTGCTGGGCCACTTTCTTCATTCAACCTAGTTTGTATCATCAGAGATACGGGTACGGTTACGTTATAATTGAGACACGTTTGATTGCAGAACCTCCCTAATATCCTGACAAACACATCTTGCAGTTCTACACATTTAGGAAATGTTGCTAAATCAGGCTAAGAAATGATGAATACCGGGTATATCTGAGTATATTTGGTGTCATGTTGATTTATAGCATTTTTTTTTGCTATGTTAAACTGCATTTGAGTCAGATTTTCAGAAAATGTACAATTCGCCTTCACCAATCCTCTCAAATAACCCACATTTAAGACAGAAACGAGCTTCAAAATGCTGTTTAACATTACAGAACTGATACCTTAAATAAATGCTATACCAAATATACTCAGATATACCCAAGATTTATCATTTTCTTAGAAGAATATAGCAAAAATTACTTAATATGTAGTGTGGCCAATTGTACATTTTCTGAAAATCTGACCCATTCGGAAGCTGATTTCTGTCTTAAACGAGTGGTGCTCCAGAACCGCTTGTTATAATATATAATATATTGAAAGACATACAGATTTATTGCTGGATAAAGAGCGGGATGGATAGACCCACAGAGATGGCCAGATCACCAGCTTTTATGTCCCCTAGTAAACTCCTCTGGAAAAAAAGCGCTCTGGCATGACATCCTCTGAAGTTTTTATACCAGAAAACGATGCAAAGATAACTACTGAGCCTGCCAGCGGCAGACTTTGGGGGCAGAGCAAGCATGCAGGGAGGAGGAGGAGCAGGAGGAGGAGGGACCGCCAGCAGCCTCTATGTACTGGGTGGGGTCAGATCGTTGGAAAAAGTACAATTGGCAGCTCTACACATTTAGGATATGTTGCTAAATCAGGCTGGAAAATAATAAATACCGGGTATATCTGAGTATATTTGGTGTCACGTTGATTTATAGTATTTTTCTTTGCTACGTTAAACTGCATTTTGAAGCTGATTTCTGTCTTAAATGTGGGTTATTTGAGATATTTAGTGAAGGCGAATTGTACGCTTTTGGATGATCTGACCAGCTAGGAGGAGGACTGGAGGAACCCCGTTTTTATCAAAATCAGATAACAAGAAAAAGATATCCAGCAAAAACTCCTCTGAGAAGTGGCTCCCACCCCGAGGGTATCTCTCCGCTGAGATATTGATTTTCTATATGGAGGTGGGTAGTGTCTGAAAGGCCAGAAATCTTGGCAGAATATTATCCAGATTTTTATGATCACGATCCATATTGTTGTAGCGTTTCACATGGTCCTTTCATTAATCTAACCCAATAACTCAGCCATTTTTAGTGTGAGTTGCTCGCCCAGTCGCTTGGCCTTGCAAGCATTTTCAGTTTTAGAATAATACAAAGTGTCATTGCTGAAATCGATGGCAGTGTAGGGTTGGTGGTAAAAGAGAATGGTCAAAATAAGTGGGGTATGTTTTGCACTATGGAAAAAAAAATGTTGTTGTTACAGTCTAGGTCCAAAGATGGGAGATTCCCTTCAAACGAAGGGAAAGCCTCTCGCCTTCAACCGCAAAGTGCCATTATAATTCCAGTAAGACCGCAAAATGTCATTGTATTCCCATGAAAAGGCCGAGTCTTAGGCGAGGAGATCGATTAGCGAAGTAGGCTGACATACCATTCTTATCTGATCTTAGGGTTTGAACCTAGAGTGGTTAATGATTAGTATAATTACCAGTTGTGATGTGTTGCAGAAAAATGAGTCATAAGTTGCAGAATTTTTATTTTTCAAAGTGTTTTATTTACAAGATATCTTTAGAAGAATCTTCTCATATTTTGGATATCTATCTAGGACTAGTCTCGTATTGGTTAATGTACAAAGTTTATATGGTTAAATATATCCTTGCGTTTCTAAAGTCAACCTATTGAGTATATTAAGCTACTCTGCTAGTAATTGTTTATCCAGAAATATTGCAAACTTGATATTTAAGTGTTTTATTCAGAAGAACTCTATTTAGAAATGTTTTACTTATAGTGAGATTTTAGGGCCCTTAGTCGTATTCATGAATACACATTCTGGGCTATGTACTGAATTTTCTACGGGTTTTTAAGGTCATTCTATGTGACTATATTTAACTACTTTACCGGGCCCTACTGATTGTCCATCCAGAAATATAGATAACTATATTCTTCAAAATTAAAGTACTTCCTATATTTCCCATGTTATTATCGCTGGCGTCCGTCTAATCTCATATCTCTTCAGATATTTCTCTTTATCTAAATATTATCTAGATTTCTAAATATGATTGCCATAATTGATGATTGTAAATCACCTTGTATATCAGGTTTAAAGATTTGGTAGAGATAGTCTGCGACCTGAAAATATCATACTTGTAGGAGAGCTTATAAACAAATAAAAAAACAAACAGCAGACAAACAAACATCTCCATTCTTTTCGCCGGTTTCTACATGTAAATGATGGTGTGTTTTCGGTCGATGACAATTTCGGTCAATGATCTATGAGAGCGTTGCCCTCTAGACGGAGGAGCAACGCAACTCTTATGGGCCGCTTCCACAGGTCGGAATAAGCCTTCGGTTGCAATCGGTTTTAATAACAAACCAAGCACATCAGTTTTCTACGGAAGACGAGAGTGTTCATGTAATGAAAAGTAAAATTCAGTTTTATTTTTAAAAAAGAAAATCACTTTCGTTTCCAAAATCATTTTGAATTTCAAAATCATTTTCCATCTCATTTAAAAACTAAAATTCCTTTTGTTTTAAAGTATGTTTCAAAAGACACAGACAAAATGGCGGCCGCCATAGGTGCCGCCATCTTGGATTGGTTATGCTTCTATCCCTGTTCCTGTAGGCAACTGTACTGCCCCTTTACAGTACTACCTTAACTGTATTAATTAGTACAGCAGAACAGCCTCTAGTACAGCAGAACTGTATAGAGATAGACACGGCTATCTGGGTCAGATTTTTAGAAAATGTACAATTGGCAGCTCTACACATTTAGGAAATTCTGCTAAATTAGACTGAAAAATGATGAATACCAGGTAAATCTGAGTATATTTTGCATCGCATTGATTTATAGTATCAGTTCTGTTGTGTTAAACTGCATTTTGATGCTTATTTTTGTCTTAAATGTGGGTTATTTGAGAGGATTGGTGAAGGCAATTTGTACATTTTCTGAAAATCTGACCCATCTATGTTCCTGTTCTCTCTTCCTACTCCTGCCCCACCTCAACCTTCTCCAGGGTGACTGAGGGAGTGTGTGTGGGGGGGGGGGAAGGGGGAGAGAGAGAGGATGAGGACAGGAAGGTAGGAATGGGAGGAGGAAGAAGGAAGGGATCGAAGCAATGGAGGAAGAAGAGGAGAGGTGAAGGCGGGGGGGGAGGGGTCGATAAAAGGGGAGGGAGACAAACTTTTTTCTGACCAACTTTTTTTCGACCCAACTATTTTTACAACCAACTTTTTTACGACCAACTTTTTTATGACCGACTTTTTTATGACCGACTTTTTTTGTGACACATACCATACACATAGCACATATATACGGCTAACTAGAAGACTAAAAGAAAACTATGCTTATATCAGTCATTCTCATCTCTCCTCTCCCTCTCTTCTCCTCCCCCTCTCTCTCTGTCCATCTCTCTCTCTCTTTCTCTGTCCGTCCCTCTCTCTCTCCCTTCACTTCCCCTGAGGAAGGAATCAAAGATGGCGGCACCTATGCCGTTCGGCTTCCATCGGTTTCATAAAAAAACGACCAAGACCGATGACAATTCAACTGGTCGGATTATCGTTTTTAGCCCTTCGGTTCGTTCGGTTCGCCTAAAATATTCCGACGGTGATATTCCGTTCTGATGGAGCCGAACCGAACCAATCACCAGGTCACCAACAGGTCGGAATTATTGATCGTTTTTTTTAATGGAGCCAAACCGAACCGATCACTGTCAACAACAGGTCGGAATTATTGATCAGTTTTTTTGAAAACCGATTGGGACGTAAGGCTTATTCCGACCTGTGGAAGCAGCCCATTAAGGGTGGTCTCCACTGGCTGCGGTAAGCTCTGCGGTAAGGCTTGCGATGGCTTGTGCTGGTTCTGTAGGTGGTGAGGAATGGCGAGGTCCTGCCTACATGGTCAGTGAACCATGTAGGCAGGACCTCATCATTTATCATGATCCAACACCATCACAAGGCTTACCGCAGAGCTTACCGCAGACAGTGCAGACCACCCTTAATAAGCCATGATTTACTGGGAGCATCACTCCTTTACTTAGATTGATGCTGAAGTTGATACTTTGACATTTAAATTTAGATTAAGTTTAAGTGTCTTGCAAAGTCACATTTACCGAACCCGGCCTCGTATAAAAAGTGATTGGTGTCGGCGTTGCGTACTTTCTACTCTTGTTATATTATGTGTAAACAAATACCTGAAAATATTCTCTCGAAATATAATGGTACTTCAGAATTGGATGATGGTTGGAAAAATTGATGATATGTTTAATGTATGTCAATTAGAGAATTAATGCGAATAATCTGTGACGTAAAGGGCTTATACTGATGTACAGGCAACAACATCTAATGTTAGCATGCATATGTTATATCTAGGGAATGGGTAAGGATTTATTAATATATTAAATCGCGGATCATCATATCGTACTATGGCGGTGCCATATGGTGAAATATGTTATGTGTTCAGGGAAAATTAGTCACAAGTCGCAAAATTGATATTTCTTAAATTGTTTTATCTGCAAGATGCCTTAGTGGGAATGTTTAAATTTGTGGGGTACTCGCCGCTGTTTGTAGTGTGAATACATTTACTAAATTTCAAGATAGTGTATTAAATATGTCCAGGTATTTCTAAGATCACCATATAGACTATATTTAGCTACTTTACTAGTCAATGTCCACCCTACGCACCATTACCATCGGATACACAAGATGTGACGCTCTCGGTTAATTAAAGAAAATATTTTATCCTCAGAAAAAAATCGTATGAGATGTCATCTAGTGCGCTCAGATTCCTTTTTACAAGCTGAAGCTTTTTATAACAAGCCAGCTTTTCTAATAAATTATGCACCTCATGAAATGAAGTGTTGCTTCCCTCGATGTCATGTTCCTTATTCTTGTAGGGGACCTTAAAATACCCCCGTAAGGCATTCCATAAGTTATGATACACTACTATGTTATATTATTCTGAAGGATTCCAATAGCACAAGTTGTATGTAAGCTGTATAAAAAACTTATATAAAATCTAAATCTCGAAATGTAAGAATGTATAATTAGTATATAAGGTCTGGAAATCTGGAATATTCCAGTGTTTATTTATATTCTTGTTACTATGAGTGTTCAATTGCATGATAAAGACAGAGTACATAATTAGCCCCTTCCCAGTCGGACATACGTTTGTTCATCATCACACTAATGAAACTATAGCTTGACAAATGGGTGAAATAACCTGAAGATCGCCTTCACTAATTTTCTCTAAAAAACAAATTTGAGGCAAAGCTGAGGCACATAGAACTGTTCAACATATAGGAACAGATCGTCTCAATCAGTGCAGCACCAAATAGGTCAGATCTTCAGAAAATGTACAATCGGCAGCTCTACACATTTGGGAAATTCTGCCAAATAAGGCTGAAAAATGATGAACACCAGGTATATTTGAGTATTTTTGGCATCGCATTGATTCAAAGTGTCAGTTCTGTTATGTTGAACTGCCTTTTGAAGCTCATTTCTGTCTTAAATGTGGGTTATTTGAGAGGATTGGTGAAGGTGAATTGTACATTTTCTGAAAACCTGACCCATATATACTCAGATGTACCAAGTAGTTATCATTTATCTTGCCTAGTTGAGGAGAATGTATTAAATGTGTAGACGTGCCGATTGCACATTTCCTTACAGTATACGTCAGACTTTGAAACTGGGAAATAAGCAGATCTGGTTATCAGGAGAAAAACCTAGATGCAACAGATCCAATAGGGGATATGCATGTGTCACTGCGCATGTCGGTTACAGAACATGCTGGGATAGATTGTATTGTATTGTATTTTTATTCATAGCATTTCATCATTTACAGATAATAATTCTCAGCATATCATGAAAAAATAAATAAAAATTATCACGTATACAAAATCGTTCAAGTTTCATTAATTTAACATTAAGGAATTCATAAATCATTGCAGAGATCAGATTCATGTTTGACATACAAATACTTAGCAACATTTTGTATTGAAAATTAGATCACAGGACCTTTAAGCATGCCCCTCAAATACCTACAAACGATCGATTGACGAATTTACAGAGCATTATTCCCTCGATCGAAGACATCAGGTTTGACTGGCGAAAAAGCTATCAAAATTGACTAATTCATCACCAATGCCTCTCAAATGGACTGAAATCCAATAGCGTAAGCACATTTTGATGACGGAGGCTTGGAGCAAATTTTAATTCTTAATCCTTCACTCATTTCCATTTTGTCTAGTTATTGAGAAATTTAAATGGATCACGTTTGAGGCGGTTAGGAGCCATCTGTTCCCCCTGTCTCTAAAACAGTCACAACAGAGGTTTACCAGGCGGTGCCAGGCCCGAGGCAGTAGGCTTCCCTGAGGCTGGGTGTTACCTTATCCTTTATCAAGCTCCCATGGGGAGTTACTCGTATTGGCTCAAGAGTAGCTCATAGTGGGGAAACAACTGCAGGAGGAGCATGGTCTTGGTAATATTGGCTATTTGCGATGTGTTTCAGGAGAATGAGTCACAAGTCATAACATTAATTATTTTTCAAAGTGATTTGTTCACAAGATGGCTTTGTGGGAAGGTGTTCATTTTGGGATGCGTAACGCTGCTTGCAGTATGAATGCATTTACTAAATTTCAAGACAGTCTATTAATTATATCCATGTATTTCTAAGATCACCTTAACTACTTCACTAGTAAATCCCCGTCCAGAAATATAGTTTTTTAAAATAAAACTGTCGTGTAAAACAATATAAAGAATATGCATGATTATAATAATGATAATGGTTATAATTAGTCTAGCCTCTAGGTCAAAACCCTTAGATTAAATAAGAGTGGAATTGCAGTGATTGAACATCTACTTCGCTAATCGGTTTCCAGGGTTAGGACTAGGTGTTCTAATGGGATTATAATGGCATTTCGCTGTCGGAATGGAATAATAACGGCACCTTACAGTTTGAGGCGAGAGGCTTTCCCTCTGTTTGAAGGGACTCTATCATGTTTGAACCTAGATTGTAATAAGCATGATGCCATTACCCTAGTTTCGTCGTACAATAAAACACTCGTCTTATCCACTTTCCACTATCATCAAAGCCACTACTCTGGAAGCATACTCGGGTCAGATCTTCAAAAAATGTACAATCGGCAGATCTACACATTTAGTCAATTCTGCTAAATTAGACTGAACAACAGGCAATACTCGGAATATCTGAATATATTTGATATTGCCTTGACTCAAACAAACTGTTGAGCTATTTTAAACCGAATGTTGAACATTTTTGTTATCTTAAATTTGAGTTATTTGCGACGATTGGAGAAGACGAATTGTACACTTTCGTCCGATTTCACCCACCCATGCTAAACAAGGCACTTCCTACAGAACAAAACTAGGTCACGGAATAAAGCATCAGACAGATTAAAGGCATTGTCAGAAAATATGGAAACTTTGACCTCATGACCCGAATCCCATAATTACTCCCCTTTTTATTACAATCCTGCGTATCAACACCAAATATCAACTTATTAACTAATTAGATTAATTGCTTTGCCTAAACTCTTGGGACATGGGTAGTCAATTAGTGTATGCGGCACCGTGGGATGGATGAGTGTCAGATTTTCAGAAAATGTACAATTGGCAGCTCTACACATTTAGTAAATTCTGAAAAATTAGGCTGCAATTTGGCCAATACTAGGTAAATTCGAGTATATTTGGCATTGCATTGATTCTAGCAATCTCTTTGGCTAGGTTGAACTGTATTTTGAACTTTATTTTCGTCTGAAATTTGGGTTATTTGAGAAGATTGGCAAAGTTGAATCGTACATTTTCTGAAAATCTGACCCATGCACATGTGTGAGGGTGGATTATTACAGGCGGGGGCAGGAGGTGGAATACTTTAACCCTGACAGGGTCGTACAGGGTGAAGACATTTGTCATGCAACCACTTAGCGATGCATGGACTTCTATCAAATCATGAAGGATGCTAATCAAGAGACCAATAGGGGAGTTGCATTTGCCACTACGCATGTCTATCACACTGCATCCTGGGATTGATTCTAATGAAATCCGACATATGAAACTTATAGCAACATATTTGAACATATTTCAACAATATCACAGCTTGTATAAATGATCTAGGAAACTCAAATGCATGATGGGAAAGATGGGCCTAGGGTTATGGTAACATGTATTACACATGGATATTGACAATAGAGCATTGATAAATATGCCATGCTGAACATGGCATGTTTTCTATAGATTTGATACTGTACCATTAGTCCCATAATTCCTTGTGAATCAAGATATTCAAACTGGCGGCTATGCAAATGGCCTATTGGCGAACACGAAAGCTTTCCTGGGGATGGGGTGTGTGTGGGGGGGGGGGGGGGGGGAGGTTGGAGCTATCCGGCCTGCAAACGTTTACAAGGATTTATAATGTGCATGAAGACCTGCCGAAACTCTACGGATAAATGTATTGTTTTCGGTTTAAAAATTAGAGCAAAATGTTCATAAACCCTCAATGTATTAAACCTAAAGAAATTATATTTTCTCCGATTGGTTCCATGAGAAAATGAGTTGAAAAATTAACAAACTGTATTGATGTTTATACTCTCGCTGTAATTCATTTATCTGCATTATATTCCCTTTGAAATGAAGTATACTAATAATTTAAGGAACAGTGTTCAAACGTAACTTATCGCATGCATTATAATAGACGTTATACACATAATCATGTTAAACATGAGTAAAGGTACCGGGTGAAATTACATGAATATTAATATAGAAATATACACTATTAACCCCATTAGCAGAATGAGCGGAATTGCTCGCCATATCCTCTCAAATAACCGACATTTAACCGACATTTAAGACAAAAATGAGCTTCAAAATGCAGTTTAACATAACAGAACTCATAATATAAATCAATGTGATACCAAATATTCTCATATATATCCGGTATTCATCATTTCTGAATAGGAATACAGAAATATACAATATTAATCCAATTAGCAGAATGAGCGGAATTGCTCCCCATATTGCTCGTGAGTGCCTCAACCCTCTTCTATTCATCAGAGACGCGGCCCCTGCACCGGGGCACACAGCAATTAATCTGGCATTAATGAATGGCTGACATTTAATAAAGGAAGAGTTGTTTTTGTCAGAACGTTTATCATTCATCTGCTCCAAGGCTTGTTGGTAAATTACAAATTGCTACTTGTCGTACCGATCCACTGGGAGGAGATCATGAGCTGCTCATGAGTTGCTGAAATTACCATTCCTATCTGGTCTGACAGGCTTTGAGCCTAGACTTAAGTTATTTCAAATATCTTCTCAAATTTGCAGAAAGGATAGATTATTTGTACGCACCACAACAGCGACAACTTTTACTATTACAAACTCTCGGTTGGTATTAATCTGCAGTGTTGTCCTGTGGTATTATCGCTCACTAAAGGCCGTTTTCTCTTGACCTTTTGACTTTGAATTCGTATATAAATATAAAACAGGAGCAAAACATTGATAAATCTAGTCCTAAGTGTCAAAATATGAGTAAATGTGATAAAATGTATACATGTCATCTTAATAGCTGAAAATGCAGCTTTAATAGTGGCTTAGAATGGATTAAACTCCACCAATTAAACACAGCCTTATTTGCACGACCCTCAATTGAATACATATCAGTCCATTAAGGCCTTGTAAAGACCAGGAACAGGAGCCCAAACAGTAATAACGAGTAGAAGGCCTCGCTGGTACAACAGGATTGGATCGAGCTACTACTACATCTTGTCAAAGGAAGATGTTGATAGATCTATCACTGTTACACAAACAAGCTGCCAGCACGGGTAATGAGGGAGCAGTTAAGGCTGAAATAAACACCTTCTACTGCTCACCCATTAACTCCGACATGCAGCTCAAGTGTAGTAACGCTGAGAGGAGGAGCATACTGCTGCTGGTACTAGGGAGTTACGGGGTGTTTATAAACATAACAAACAATAGGGGAGTTGCATGTGCTTCTGCGCATGTCTGTTATAGTGCATAATGGGATAGATTCTGTTGAAATCTGACATATATTACTTGACAAGATTTTTACCGAAAAATGAAAGAATATTTTCACCAATATCGGGTTTATATGAATAAGTTATGAAATCCAAATGCATGATGGGACAGATGGAGACTTGTGCCATGGAAACATGTATAACACATGGATATTGATATTAGAACATTGATAAATATTCCATGCTAAACATGACATGTTTTCTATAGATTTTAGACTGTACCATTAGTCCGATAATTCCATGTAATTCATTATTCAAAATGGCGGCTATGCAAATCCCCTATTGTGGAGCATGCAATGTAAGATACATCGTAGACGTGTGTGTAATGTACATTACCTATAATTGGAGGCAAGAGGTTGACCTACTTACTTTGCTGTGTAATGCTGAATCTATCATTACCTACGGTCGGGCAAGGTTGTTTTTACTCACCCACTCCCACCTTCCCCAACCCACCCCGACCCTACCCCCACCCCCATCATATTTCATACTTTACTCAAACCCAATGTATATTTACATGGGTCAGAGTTTCAGGAAATGTACAATTCAACTTCGCCAATCTTCTCAAATAACCCACATTTCAGACGAAAATAAAGTTCAAAATACAGTTCAACCTAACCAAACAGATTGCTAGAATCAATTCAATGCCGAATATACTCGAATTTACCTAGTTTTGACCAAATTGCAGCCTAATTTAGCAGAATTTACTAAATGCGTAGAGCTGCCACTGCATGAAAGTGGCCCCTCTTATGGTGGGTTATTGTGCAATGATGCCATCCACTTATTTATGTATCACATTATAAACCTGACCTGGCTACAAAGGCCCTAAATCTCGTGAATAAAGCCAACAACAAGAACAAATCTTCTTTTTTATTTAAGTCGATATAAATCAACCAAATACAATACCCGTATCATCCAACATTATAAATGTGATGTGTTTCAGTAAAATCAGTCCCAAATCGCAAAATTGATATTTTTCAAAGTGTTTTTTCACAAGATCTCTTTATTGAAATGCTCTTATTTTTAGAAGCTCTTGCACTTATAGTCATATGAATCCATGTAACAAATTTTGGGACATTGTATTGAATGTATCCTTGCATTTTGAAGGCCTTCATATGGAGTATATTTAGTTACTTAACTGGTAATTACCCATCCAGAAACATTGCAAACTTTTTTTTTCAAAAATAGAAATATCAAACTTAAATTAATAAACTTAAACTTAATACAGAAATAGTTATTAGGGGTCCTACTGTTTACTATGATTGGAATCAGCTCGATCTCCTTTTTTCAAATATGGTGATATCTCAAAATCCATATTTTGCGACTAATGACTCATTTTCCTAAAACGGATCACAAATGGGTTTGGACGCCAGAAGATGTTTAATCGGCACTTCGACACATTTAATGAATTTTGTTGAATTACGCTGCCACATGATACCTGAATATATTTGGTAAGCATTATGTTGAAAATAGTTTTCTTACTAGGTATATATCACCAAGGACAGAACAAATATTCGTATGCCTCGTCTACCGTATACTCTTGGTAAGAGGACAGACATCTCATTTTTGTCTAAAATCCTGATTATTAGAGAGGATTGGTGAGGCAAATTATACATTTGTATGCGACTACACCCAAGTGTGCTTAACGCGGGACAGCATTATTTCCCACAGCACGTTTCCCTTTGAAGGAGAGGGACTTCTATCAACGTATATGTGTGCCATCATTATAATTACTTTACACACGCTGACGTACTGAGACATACAATAAGGCATATACCGCGTGGAGCTGGCATGACGACAGAATGTGTACAAAGCCTTGTATAGTTTTATGTGTTCCATGGAGATGAGTCACAAGTCGCAAAACCGATATTTTCAAAGTGATATAGTATAAATTTACAAGATCTCTTTTCTGGAATGTTCTCATTTTGCTGGGGGTGGGGCGTGGGGTGGGGCGTGGGGTTGTAAGTGATATCAATTTATGAATCAAATCTCAAGACAGAGTATTAAATATATCTCCTTGTGTTTCAAAGATTATCCTCTGGAGTACATTTAGTTACTTGACTGGTAATTGGTCACCCAGAAATATTGCAAACATTTTTTTTTCAAATATAGATATATCACTTATAAAGTATATATAGAAAAACTTATCTGATCTGAAGGTTTGGACCTAGAGTGTATTGGTTCTCTAAACTTTATCAAAAATCATGTACAATCGAATTTAGACAAATTGAATAATTTTCCGTTAGGTCCTCATCAAAACTCTCCTGAAAACCACCATAAATGTTTTCTTAGAAGATAAAGAGAAGAATATTCTTCGCACTTCTTAACTATGAGCCCATTTTATGTCTAGACAGGATAAAGAGGAATCTTCAATCACCCAGAAAATAACTCCTCGAGGAGAAGGATGTACCGGCCTTCAACACCACTAGAGGGTAAGGTTTTCAGAAAATGTATAATTGGCAGCTGTACACATTTAGTAAATAATCCTAAATTAGGCTACAACTAGGTCAATACTAGGTAAATTCGAGTATAATTGGCATTGCATTGATTCTAGTAATGTGTTTGGTTAGGTTGAACTGTATTTTGAACTTTATTTTCGTCTGAAATTTGGGTTATTTGAGAGGATTGGTGAAGGTGAATTGTACATTTTCTGAAAATCTCACCCTAGAGTGTCGATCCATGTATGTTCAGACATCCAATGTTGTAGCCTGGATTAAAGAACTTATAAACGGCTTCCCCGGTCTCCTCCAAGATGGGGTCTAAAGGAGTAGCTTAATAAAGCTTTAGAGGCTTGATGTTCATTTTCATTTTGACATGGTTAGCTAGCCCGGGTGAACTCAATGATCCTCCTTGGTCAACCCAACCACTAAACCTTGTCCACTTGACCCAAATCCTTCAACACAGCCTTATGACATGCCTTTATCGATCGCCAACAGGCATTGCGGGGTCGGGCAATCAATTGCGATAAGGGTAGATAAGGGGAGCATCTATTATCAGTTATAAGTGTGTAGGCGCACGGCTCCGAGCCCTAGGGGCCGAGAGGCGCAACAACTGCAGTCACGTGGGATGATATTAGCCAATCAGCGGAGGTCATCGCGCGGGATGAAGTGATTTATGGTTGGCCTCCGCCGGGCGCTCGATCATGCGGAATTATCGCCCACCTGAGCGGAAAAAACCTGTCAGTTTGCGAATTTTAATCAGAACATTACTTCTCCACAAAAGTCTGGTAGGTTTAAAGAAGGAATTTGATGGAAATCTTTCCGAATGAGTCGTTTTCAAGACAATCAACTGCGACTAAAGCACACCGGAAAAACAAATAGATTTAAATTAAGTAGTCCCTATAGACCTCCGATTGATTTCGCAATTTTGCAAAAGTCTGGTATTTCCTCAGCTAGGCTTTAGGGCCGTTTAAAAGATCTCCTTAATAGCAGATAGCTAGTGAGCTGGTTTATCCAGCAGGGTTCTATCGAGAACGGGTCCATTCATTTGAAGACTCTCAATTAAACAGAAACCGATGGGCAACGCTTCACTTTGAAACAAATCAAAGGACCTCTTGATAGGCTCTGCCTTTAAACCATTTGCCCTCAGACTACAGCTCCCTACCCCAACCCCACTCCTAAATGGGTCAGATTTTCAGAAAATGTACAATTGGCAGCTCTACACATTTAGGAAATTCCGCTAAATTAGGCTGACAAACGATGAATACAAGGTATATCTGAGTATATTTGGTATCGCATTGATTCAAAGTATCAGTTCTGTTGTGTTAAAAAGCATTTTGAAGCACATATCTGTCTTAAATGTGGTTTATTTGAGAGGATTGGTGAAGGCAAATTGTACATTTTCTGATAATCTGACCCATATATCCACGTAAATAAATGGGTGGGGCTGCAGAAGCGATGGCCAGTTCTCTAACGAATTACCCGGATCTAAACATCAACTAAAAGGGGCAACAACCTCTATTTCAACTGGAATGCATTAAGCGAATGAATGGTCGCTATCAGTGTTATTCTATTTCCCTCGATGCACTATAAAATTACCTTCTGGAATGGGAATCGTTTGCAATGGGTCTCCATGCGTGTGAGCCCTTAAATAGATAACCTTTCTCTCAATCTCAATCTTAAGAAAGCGGGTCAGATTTTTAGAAAATGTACAATTCGCCTTCACCAATCCTCTCAAATAACCCACATTTAAGACAAAAATGAGCTTCAAAATGCAGTTTAACATAACAGAACTGATACTTTAATTCAATGCGATATCAAATATAGTCAGATATACCCAGTATACTTCATTTTTCGGGCTTTTTTAGCAGAATGTCCTAAATGTATAGAGCTGCCAATTGTACATTTTCTGAAAATATGACCCATTTAGGAGTATGCTGTGTACAAACCCAGGCTAAACGACACCCAGTTCCCAAATTCAATTTACTCTAGTGCTTAAAACGCTATAACTTACATGGGGAGAATCCATTTCAATAACAGCCTACTTTCACATTCTAAGCTAAATGACAAAAGCAAGCGGTAAATTAGGTACCACAGTAGATTTCTTAGACTTTTGCAAACAACCATGCTGGAAATCTTTATCGCAAATAAAAATCAGAATTTGAAACCTGAGATTAAGCAGGTTCTTATGATAGTAAACATTAAGGACATAAGACCTGTTTCTTTCCTCTATGTTTGATATTATACTGTTGGTCACTTGCAATTAGTAATGACTGGGCATTGCGACTCCCACTAGGGTCGCGACCAGAAGCACCACATGCTGCCCCCTATCCTCTCCTCTCTCCACTACCTCCTACCTCGCAACACGCGCTCCTCCTCTCCCCCTCACTCTCCTCCGGACGCCTAACCGTCAACACCTAGTCACCTTCTTCAATCTTCAAAATTCTTGGCTCCAATCAAATGTTTCACATCTATTAAGAAACAGTTGGGCAGGAAATACATACCACCAACAGGAGTACACTTTAAGATAAGAACATTTCGGGAATAACATTCAATATGCCTAGGAATACTAGATCGAGAAAGACCGGCAGTCAGCAAGACGACCAAGATAGTATAGACAGTAACACCATCTTCAAATTCCCCGACCCGCCGAAGGCCAACTGTAAGTCTCTACTGGAAGGTCTAATCGGGGTGTCCGGAGACGTAGCAGCAGTGAAGGAGCAAATAGCGAGTCTGTCAAAACAATTCGCACTGATTCTAAAATCAAAAGGTATTGGCTCGGAATCATCGGAGGCAGATAGCTCGGACGCTGGGTCACAATCATCCAGACGCTCCAGGTCTACCACGAGGTCGAGTAAGAGCTCCAAGCGGGGACGCGAGCAGTCCTCAGAGACCGGCAGCAGCGGGTCCAGCGAGGGCTCGGCGAAGCCACCCAAGAAACCACAACACGGACGCGTCATTAAGTGGGTCACAGACTCACAGCGCAGATCACACTCCGCGCCGAGGATTATTCGCCGCCAGGTCCAGGCAGATGACTTCTTGGAGAGGGAACTGGACCGGGAGAGATTTGCGCACAAGTTACATGGTAGGGTAGATATTATATCAGACATTCATAACTCTAAAATTATGGCTAAACCCTACATGTACGTCTACAAAGAGGGCGTCCAGACCATCAAGCAAAAGCTTGATGCCCGATCATCGCTAACTTACAACGAATATCTGGACGGATATCTGGCCTTAATGGATGACCCAGATGGATATATATCAGACGACTACACGCACCTGATGCATCACCTGAGACAGGTGACGAAAGACAGTTTAGAGAGGCCATGGAGTGCAGTGAGAAGATGGTCCCAGTACATCTGGGATATGGTCGAGAGCGGCAAGATCAGCTGGTCAGACAAGTCCACTATCCAAGACGAACGAGTAAGGATTTGCCTGACAGGTGGGGGACAGGGATACAGTGCCCCCCACTCAAATGACCGATCCACAAAGAGTCAGAACAACAACCATAACAACAAAGGAGAAAAGCAAGTGGAGGCTATATGCAGGCAATACAACTCCAGAGATGGTTGCTCATTCTCTGCCGACCACAAGGAAGGTCCGATCTCAATGTTACATGTCTGTACATACTGTGACTCTATAGGTAGGAGGAACAAGCACTCCATCAGAGAATGTCAGAAACGGCTAAAACACCAACAAAGTCAGATAGATGGATCTTACACACCAAGGAATAACATTCAAACACAAGGTGGAAGTGGTCCAAGACACAAGCCTAACAATGGATACGATGCCAAGTCCTCCACAAGTTCAAAAAACGAGTAGCGGGCGTGGCGCACGCGGAGGACCTGCCACGCCCACTGGATGTAAACATACGCGACCTAGTTAATCATCCAGGGGCGGCCCCAGGGGCCACAGTGGCGAGCCTCGCTCCACGCCACGTTCCCGGCGAGACTTCCGCCGAGAACCATCATGGCGGACCACAACAGACATCGAACGGTAACACAGATTATCAATACGTTAAATCACTCAATCCACGGGCCCCAGAGTTCATTCCAAGCGTTAAATACAGCCAGGGGCATACAGGTAGGCCACTGCTCACCCATGAGTCCTACCAACAGCATTTTGAAACAGTTATACAAGTGTGTGCGGGAAAGACCAGCCCGGCCGATGTAGACACGAGCCCAATCTACCTCGCCGAGCACAGGCAGCAAAACTGGCCTAAGACTCGAAGTAATAACACCTGGGGTCAGTTTGCAAAAATATATAAAATGGTTCGTGAACAAGGAGTACCAAACGCAATCGGTTCACAAGTGATAATACCTTCTAAACTAAACATCGCAGAGTGGGACTCGCTGCTTACATCGTCAGACGAGGATAGAGAAATTCTATCGTTTGTGAAATACGGATTCCCTATGGGGTACCTGGGCCCAATATCACAAAACTGCGGAGCTAACAACCACCCCAGTGCTAACAAGTTCAAAGAAAAGATTGACGACTTTATTAAGAAGGAGATCGACCTCAGAGGCCTCTTAGGCCTGTTTGATCAGCCCCCCTTCGTGGAATGGTCGCACACGTCACCCATGATGTCAAGGGCCAAGAAAGACTCAGACGCCCGCCGTGTGATAATTGATCTCACATTCCCCGAGGACAATTCAGTTAACAAATACATAATTAAAAACTCAGTATGGGGAGAACAGAGGGATCACTCTCTCCCCACAGTTGAGTCACTGGTGTCACACCTCAAGAGAATAGGCACCGGCGCGCACATGGCAGTAATAGACATCTCACGAGCATACAAGAACTTTTACAGCGACCCCCTCGACTGGCCCCTCCTCTGCCTCGAATGGGAAGGCAAATGGTATTGTGACATAACTATGCCATTCGGCAGCCGAGGATCAAGTGCACACATGCAAAGGGTCGCCAATGCCATAGTAAGGATGCTTAACAGAGATGGACACACCGCTTTTATGTACCTGGATGACCTCGTGCTGATCTCCAATAACATCAGCCAGGCATCACGGGCATATGAAAGTGCAAGGATAATACTAAAGAGATTAGGACTCGTCGAAGCTGCATCTAAGCTACAACCACCATCACAACATGTCACCTGGCTAGGTATAGAGATAGATGCAGAACACATGACCCTAGCCATGCCTCAAGAAAAGGTCAGACAGGCCGTAGCAATGACCACAAAGTACACATGCCGACGATCCATCAGCAAGAGGGAGCTGCAGTCACTCATAGGCACATTGATACATGTCAGCAAATGTGTCCCCCCAGCAAGACTATTTGTGTCTCGTCTACTCGAGGCCCTAAGAGGTTTTAAAGGGGTACATACAAACATCAACTCAGACATGAAAGAAGATCTAAGGTGGTTCACCGCCTTTTGCTCAGAGTGGAACGGCATGTCAGTGATACCAGACCTCTATGCAACAAAGGTAATGTTAGTAGACGCCTGCTTATCAGGCGTCGGTGGCACTGATGGACAGTTTGCCTATAAGCACCAGATATGTGACATATCAGACCAGGCAATAAATATATCAGAAGTAGAAGCGGTAAATGTGGCGATCGCGCTACACACACTGGTCAAGGAAAACGACAGAGGCATACACATACACATCCTATGTGACAACATGTCGAGTGTACAAGTACTAACAACAGGAAGAGGAAAGAACAAGGCAATGCTAGCAGCCGCACGAATGGCCTGGATGATGCAGGCAAAATATGACATCAGGCTCTCATATGCCCACATCCAAGGATCTATTAACAACGTGGCTGATTCGCTCAGCAGAGCGCACCTTAGCAGGCGCGATCATGATAAATGTCAATATTGGCTAAACCATTACTCTCTTGAACTTGTAAATACATGCACCTATGCCCTTGAACAATCCATTATCTCTTTCAGGGACTCCAATGGAGGGGCTCGCGAGACAAGCGGCAGTAACACAGGAGAAAGCCTGGGCGCCAGGAACAACCAGCAACAGAAGGTCAGCAGCAAAGGCTTACATAACGTTCGCACATGACATGGGCTTTGACTATCGCCGACCAAGGGTGGCCCACGTATGTGTATACATACAGGCGCTAGCCAACCGCCTGGGATCCCCCAAAACTGTGAGAAACCATCTCTCACACATAAAGACATTTATGAAGAAAAGTGACCACGACATAACGAACTTCCAACACCAAAGGGTCGGCTGGACCATCGAGGGCTTAATGAGAAATAAGTCCTATACCCCCAAGGCGAAGAAGCCTATACAACTATCAACCATAAAACGGATGATCAAAAGGCTGGGCCAGGATCAGGACTCGATCATGGTCGCAACAGCCGTTCTAATGATGTTCTATGGTGCAATGAGACAGTCTGAGGTCACACCACAGTCCATTAAGAAGTTTGACCATCACAGACACCTCACAAGGGCCGATGTCACCGTACACAAGGACTACGTCACCATCAGAATAAAAGGGGGGAAGACCATGCAATCAGCTTTCCAGAGTAGGACCATCACTCTTAATAAAGCTGACGACAAAGATATATGCATGGTAAGAATGATCAGAAAGCTCATCGCAATGGCCCCCACTAAGCACGCTGACCAACCATTCCTTACATTCAAGTCTTCACTGCGACCTGTCCCCGCCTCATACATTGCAAGGCGTTGGAAGCACCACCTACAAGCCAATGCAGTCGACGTGAGAGCGCTGTCGCTTCATAGCCTGAGGAAGTCAGCGGCCACGGCGGCCTTCTGCCAAGGAGCTACCGAGACAGAGGTCAAACGCCTAGGTGGATGGGCGTCTGACGCATTTAGGGTCTACATGGGTACAGACCAGTCAAATACCAATAAAAAACTTGTGAAGGCCATTCAGGCCAGCCAGCCACTATAAAGTGGATTTCAGCACGCGGACAAGTGCCCTGGCTAATATATAATTATCCATTAAATAACCCAATAGTCAAGAGCTCGCAAACTGACATAATACAAAGCAGATGACATGACTCAACGAACTGTCTCCTGGCATAATGCAGAACTCTAATAATAACGCCTACTCAGCCGTACATCAACAATCAAACTCATATATCAATAACTCACGCCCCTGATATACACCTCACCTATTCCACATCTACCATTCTTTAAACCCTCCCTCCTCTTCCCATTCTATATGGCTCTTGGCCGTATATTAAATAACTCAACTCTTAATTACCTCGGGTAATTAATTAATTAACCCAATTACCTATCATCTTAATTACTTATTGTTTTTGTTTCCTATGCATACTACCACATAAGCATTGGAAAATAAAAACAATTTCCCATAACTTGCTCTCTGGTACTCGTCACTGGGGGGAGAAACTCGTAATGTGTTGGTCACTTGCAATAAGTAATGACTGGGCATTGCGACTCCCACTAGGGTCGCGACCAGAAGCACCACATGCTGCCCCCTATCCTCTCCTCTCTCCACTACCTCCTACCTCGCAACACGCGCTCCTCCTCTCCCCCTCACTCTCCTCCGGACGCCTAACCGTCAACACCTAGTCACCTTCTTCAACCCACCCTCCCACTCCTCTCATCAGGTGACACGGGGGCCGTGTATATTAAATAACTCAACTCTTAATTACCTCGGGTAATTAATTAATTAACCCAATTACCTATCATCTTAATTACTTATTGTTTTTGTTTCCTATGTATACTACCACATAAGCATTGGAAAATAAAAACAATTTCCCATAACTTGCTCTCTGGTACTCGTCACTGGGGGGAGAAACTCGTAATGTAATAATAATACATTATTTAGGTTTGAAAATAACTAGTTCTAGGTGGGCAATTACCTGTAAAGTAATTAATATATAGGCCTACTTCATAGGAAATGCAAAAGTGTATTTAATACAGAGTAATGACATTTGGTGAATGAACGCATACGACTTAAAGAGCTAATCTCTTCCAACAAAGATATCATCTGAATAAATCACTTGGAAAAATATCAGTTTTGCAACGTGTGACTCATTTTCCTATGATACATCATATATCAAAGTGATCAGTATAAACAGCACATATAATGGTGAGTGAGTGAGTGAGTGAGATTGTTTGCTTTACGCCCTTATCAACACAATTAGTATGGTCATATCCAGCACATAATGTCTTGGGTATAAACCACTCACCCAGCAAGCAGCCTGTATGGGCGTCCTTTACTAAACAACCAATTGACTAACAACAATCTCATGGAGAGCTGTTGGTGAATGGGTTCGTCCTTGAGTAGGGTGAACATTGCTCAGAAAACAAAGCAGGCTAACAGTAAGGGAGCTATATGAGTCAGATTTTCAGAAAATGTACAATTAGCAGCTGTACACATTTAGTAAATTATGCGGCAATTGGCTGCAATTTGGTCAATACTAGGTAAATTCGGGTATATTTGGCATTGCATTGATGCTAGCAATCCGCTCGGTTAGGTTGAACTGTATTTTGAAGTTTATTTTCGTCTGAAATTTGGGTTATTTGAGAGAATTGGTGAAGTTGAATTGTACATTTTCTGAAAATCTGACCCATATGTAGAAGCACAGGTATCTATTGATCAGTCCTTCAAAGGTAAGGGTGTGTTTACATTACTTTAGATCTTCTCCACAGTTTTGATATGTAAAAAGAGATCCTTTCTCATGTGCCGTTATACAAGTCCCTTCTAGAGGTGCCCCACCAACACACAGTATTGGAGCTTTATCCATGGGTCAGATTTTCAGAAAATGTACAATTCACCTTCACCAATCCCCTAAAATAACCCATATTTTAGACGAAAATAAAATTCAAAATGCAGTTCAACCTAACCAAACAGATTGCTAGAATCAATGCAATGCTAAATATACTCGAATTTACCTAATATTGACCAAATTCCAGTTTAATTTAGCAGAATCTACTAAATGGGTAGAGCTGCTAATTGTACATTTTCTGAAAATCTGACCCATATGCATTTATTCGAGTCTCTTTCGGAGGTATTCCTTCAAGAAAGAGTTACTCATGACCGCGAGCAGAAGTTATAATCAATTTTATGGAGTATTAAATCTAGCTATAACCTGGTACCTGGTATCTCACCTCTCCTATGTATATAGCTAATAGGTACATTTGATTCTCCATACATATGTGAGCCATGGGTCTGGCATGTTCACATAAACAATGGCTTCATTCGGTGCACACCAGAACAACTTCTTTGGCTATTTCCATGACTTGACAACGTATTGAGTTGATTCAAAGGATGTGTTTGGTTGTGTTGAATTGTATTTTGAGTCTCATTTCTGTATTAAATACGGGTTATCTGGGAGGGTTTCTAAATGTGAATTGTGCATTTTCAGGAAATTTCACCCTCATCATGTCTGGCCTTAAGCAAGGATGACTTTAAACAAGGACATGGACTAGTTATGAGCCATGACCCTGTCCCATATTATGAACCGAACAAAATAAGTCAGTGATACATCCAATGTAAAAAGTATTACAGCTATAAACTTACTCCCGCTTACTTGATATCAAAGCAATAACCTTTGAAAACAGCAGTAGAAACAGATGATGCTGTTTCCATGGCCAATTAAAGAAATCTTTTGATGTGTGCGGATCGAATGACAGAGGTCGGTGGCCCGTGTTACACAAGCATAATGAGATGAAACATGACCTGTCACTCTTGCCTTACACCGACATGTTAAATTTCGATCATCACATGTATGGGCAAAATTGCATGTAACGATGGAGGGATGCTGTGTTGTTTTTAGTGGCTTGCCATCGTATATTTGATTGCAAAATTATGCTGAATTTTGAAGTTTTGGAAAAAGTTTGACATCATATTTTATTTTAGGATTTTAACACTATAAAGCTGCCTTCTCAGGTATTACTACAAACAAAACATTGCCAAATTTACTCAAATTGTAACTTATATGATTTAATACATCAATATCCTGCAGCTGTTTTATGATTATACATGAATTTAAATAAGCCAAATAAGCCAAATAAGCCGAACAAAATCGGCCGTCGCTGAGCGATAATAAGTGAAATTTCAATGGAAAAGATTCGGGCGGGTCAAATGTGGCGGTTTTAGAAGCCCTGTCGCAAGAACATCTCGCTGGAAATCCTTCAATCTGTGTATTAGGGTCAGATTTTCAGAAAATGTTCAATTCAACTATGCCAATCTTCTCATCAACCCACATTTCAGACGAGAATAAACTTCAAAATACAGTTCAACCTAACCAAACAGATTGCTCGTGTCAATGCAATGCCAAACATACTTGAATTTACCTAGTATTGACCAAATTGCAGCCTAATTTAGCAGAATTTATCAAATGTGTACAGCTGCCAATTGTACATTTTCTGAAAATCTGACCCAGTACCTTTTCTTTGAGTTCCATGAGAATATGATGAAAAAATGAAACAGGTCTCCATAACATTTATTATACAATTTTCAATTACTATCGTCTGGTTCAAGAAATAATAAGGAGATTTAGCAACCACAAAGCACCAACACAACACTAATGCATCCACTAACTATTAGTACATTATTACCGTTGTGGGGATATCTCGAGAGGCCTGCAATGCAGATGCCCTCGGCCTAGCGCCTCTCGAGATATCCCCACAGTGGTAGTAATGTACAAATAGTTAGTGGATGCGTTTGTGTTGTGTCGGTGCGTTCTGGTTGCTAAATCTCCCTATTGTGTTACCCCGTGCATATTATTAAGACCATGTGAATAAAAATAAGACTCAGATCGGATCGTCCATAATAGTGAGATACCTTACCCTTCCCCCCACCCAACCCAACACCAAGCAAGATAAATGTTGAGTAGGGCTCAGGTACCTGTGTATTTGGTCTATATGGGTCGGATTTACAAAAAAAGCACAATCTACAGTTCTACACATCTCTCAGATTCTGCTAAATTAGAGTGAAAACTGATAAATACTAGGTATATTTTAGTGTATTCTGTATTGTATTCATTCAATACATCTGTCTGGTTATGTTGAACCGTATTTTTAACCTGATTTTCGTCTTAGATTATGGTTATTTGAGCAGATTGGTGAAGGCCATTTGTACATTTTCAGGAGACTTGACCCATATGCTAGCTCAGCGTCTGGTAGAGTAAGCTTCCAGGTACTAAATTATCGCCTGGATCTTGGTCGCTAGCTAGAACGATCTCTGGTCACGACAGTTGACTCCTTGGCAACTGGATGTGGCGAAAGATATCGTGTTTTTTCGCTTAAGATTCAAAGTTATCACATTGAGTTCAGGGCTGGGTAGTTGGTATTCAGGGCATTTCTGTCAGTGGTCTATCTTGACCGCACGAATGTTTGGACAGCACTTCAGAGAATATGGGTAAGATTTTTACAAAATGTACAATTGCCAGCTCTCCAAATTTGGTAACTTCTGCTAAATTAAACAGTTATATGATAAATGCTATGTATATCTGAGTAATCTTGGCATCGTGATGACTAAAACTATCTCTTCCTTTGTGTTAAACTGCATTTTGAACGTAATTTTTCTCTTAGATTTGGATTATTTGAGAGGATTGGGGAAGGTGAATTGTACATTTTCACAAAATCTGACCCAATACTCTCTAGAATATACCACTCTCGAGAATAGGGATGTGCATACATGTGCCACTGCGCATGTCTGTTACATGGCATCCCGGGATAGATTCTGTTGAAATCTGAGTTAACTAAATATTTAGCAGCATTTTTATTGAAGATTGCAAGAATATTTTCTCCACTTTTTGTTTTGATTTGTCAGGGGATATTGTGATGTTCGACCTTCATTACACGTTTGAATAACATTTTTTAATATATTGACTTCATAGAATACAGTTATATGTATGTCTTTTAATAATGTATGCTACTGAGTTTAAACATTTTATAAAACAGATGTGCCAAATGGGCCTCATTTATGAGTGTCCCCTTTTTATCTTTAACGTACCTAACCAGTATTAATTGGTGAGTGAGTGAGATTGGTTGCTTAACGCCCTTATCAACACATTTAATATGGTTATATCAAGGGCGGGAGAGCTGAGAGGGAGGCAGTTTATGAACATACCCAGGAAATAGAGATAGAGAAGAAGGGAGAGACAGAGACAGAGCAAAAGAGACAGAAGGGCACTTCATGGTCATACCAAGGCCCACCCAGTATTAATTGTCATAGGATAATTAGCAATTCATTTCTAATTAAGCATGCTAGATCATTTGAACATTTTACATCCAGCACTAGCAGGGAGAAGGAACACAGCTCCCATACAGTCGGCAGTCTTTATATGATTAACCGAGGGATTATTTTCTTAAGCCTTCCTCATAGCTAAATGGGGAAAAGATGAATGAGTTCCTGGACGATGACAGAATTTACTGTGTATGATTAATTCTAGTTAAGCCCACTCTTAACCCATGTATTAATCGAATAGATTATTATACCTCCAGGGGAAAATGTACGACATCGTAGATCGTCGTAACACACAATAGGACAGGATTTATTTCAATCGCTACGACCGGACTTAATATCATGCGAAAACATGGCCGCCACATTCTGCTTTGTGTCTGGTGCTATGATAATAAACATATTTTCGCTGTAATTTAAATTTAAAGAGATTAAATCTAATCTCACGCATTTATAAACGAGCTATATAAATAGCCATTATCTCTATACAGGATACAAGCCTATTTACTCTAAATCAAGAGTGTAATATTTGTGGGTATTAAGAGGGGAGAGAGTAAGAATAAAAACAGAAATATCATGCAGCGAATAAAGCGCTGATTGGATGGCAAATGCGGAAAGACGTGGAAAGACCGGAGGACAATAGCCCGATATCATAGGATAATTTAGTCCAATCTCGAGCAAATCTTGTATCTTTGTTTATCCCCAGTGCGAAGAGCCTCCTTCATAAAGCTCCCATACCAGAGCAATTCTATTGTGGTGTTCTTTGATGACACGTAATTCGCTAGCAGAGGGTGGATGGCGGTATGGCATGGGGGTACTTACCGGCACAGACTCTCCTCCACACTAATCCCCGGGGGCTATGTATGTATGATAGCCGCCGCTGCTGCTGCTGCTGCTGCTGAATATGGTGGCACTGATGCTGGGTGCGGGGGTGGGGGGATTTACGTTAATCCGTCCAGTTGTAAACCTGGAAAGGGAAAACAATGAGAAGTATATGAGCTTCAATGTTATTACCAATTATAAATTGTGCTCTGTGTTTTTATTGTATATTCTTTATTTCAAGTTTTCATAATAGATAGTGTAACAGGTAAATAATTAGGTAATTGATAATCCTGGAAATAGGTACCCACATCTGTACTACATAGGTCAGATTTTCAGAAAATGTACAATTCAACTTCGCCAATTTTCTCAAATAAGCCAAATATCAGACGAAAATAAAGTTGAAAATACAGTTTCACCTAACCAAACAGATTGCTAGAATGAATACAATGCCAAATATTCTCGAATTTTACCTTGTCTTGACCAAATTGCAGCCTTACTTTGTAGAATTTACTAAATGAGTAGAGCTGCCAATTGTACATTTTCTGAAAATCTGACCCACATAGTAAGTTACAGTCTAGTTATCATTTAGTCTTATTATACATGGTCACTGTTTGGTCAATTTGACATTCTCAGATGTGACCGTATTTTTCCTGATGTCTATTATTCAAGCTGAAATAAAATAGAGGGTATAAAATCATTCAAAGAAATTATTGATAAACTGCTGACACCGAATATTTTGCCCTGCCCTACAAGTTTTATTTTATTTTATTTACTTTGCTTAACTTACTTCATTGTGTTCGCCTTGCAGGACATCAACTTGCCCTACTGTCTGTTTTATTATTGTACCTGGGTCAGATTTTCGGAAAATGTACAATTCACCTTCACAAATCCTCTCAAATAACCCACATTTAAGACAAAAATCAGCTTCAAAATGCAGTTTAACATAACAGAACTGATACTTTAAATCAATACAATACCAAATATATAAAAACAAAATTGTCTCCCCAAATGGGTAAAACCACTAGGGCGAAAATTATTTGAAACCTACAATACCAAATATACTCAGATATACCAGATATTCATCATTTTACAGCCTTATTTAACAGGATTTACTAAAAGTGTAAAGCTGTCAATTGTACATTTTCTGAAAATCTGACCCACCTACTTGTTATCATCACCAGTATTATTTTAAAGTGGGTGCGTTAAAGGATCAGACTTTCAGAAAATGTACAATTAGCAGCTCTACACATTTAGAAAATTCTCCTAAACTAGGTTGAAAAATGATGAATACCGGGTATATCTGAGTATATTTGGTATGGCATTGATTTAAAGTATCAGTTTTGTAATGTTAAACGGCATTTTTAAGCTAATTTTTGTCTTAGATATGGGTTATTTGAGAGAATTAGTGAAGGCGAACTGTACATTTTCTGAAGATCTGGCCCACCTATATTATTACCCGTTACCATATGTACCACAGTCTCACTTTAATTAACCATTCCGTCATTCACATGTACTGAAACTAGGTGTTAATTAGTCTATTAGTTTATTCGCAACTCAACTCTATATTTTATATATTGGCACTCATCAGAAGAGCTGACACCACAGTCAGAGAGCATCAACCACTTGTATAAACATCAGCAATGATGATTTATTTAATTGAATTGAACTTAAGTTTATCTCAGGGAAGGATTTGTCATGTATAGATATCTCTAATTCTTCACTATTCCAATTTCCTTATGCTTCTAGAGGTTGTTTAAAATTCACCATCCGGTAATTTATATAATATGAAGCTTGGTTCAAACTGCAACATCGGAGCATTTTGTCCTTTTGTTTTTGTGGCAGGGCCTCATAAAAGTCCGCATCTATGTTTTGGTGACCCGCCAAAATCCTTTCCTGTGTCACTTATCATCACTGGCGTATTTTCTAGAAGGATTCGTCTTTAAAATGGTGTATAAACATTTGTGTAACAGCAGCAGAATATTTGCGGTTAGTGACTCGTTTTCCTGAAACACATCACATATGTGAGTAAATCTGGTCAGATCTTTTTTTTGCTGACCAGGCGTCTTTAAAAAGAACCTCTCATAGTTACATACTTCAGTCTGATTAACCGATTTGCAAGATATAAACGGTTTAGATATAATGAATTGTACTGAATGAATGCAGTCATCATGCTTGAATTGTTCAAAACATGAGACGCCGTCATAATTTTAGTGCTGTGACCAATTGTTATATTTTCAGAGAAGAGCGAAAATTAATGATAGGAACTATGTGGGTCAAATCGTCAAAAAATGTACAATTCAGTTTCACCAATCTTCTGAAATAGCCCAAATTCTGGATGAAAATAAAGTTTAAAATTCAGTTCAACCTAGCCAAACAGATTGCTAGAATCAATGCAATGCCGACTATACTCGATTTTGCCTAATATTGACCATATTGGAGCCTAATTTAGCAGAATTTACTAAATGTGTACAGCTGCCAATTTTACATTTTCTGACGATCTGACCAATATAGATGTTTGCATATATGATAAGGGTCAATGTTAAGTATGTTAACAATAAATAAAGTTAAATTTGTAGTAACATTGTGGACATTTGTTTAAATGTGTTGGTCTGAAAGTGAAATAGAAACTAAAAATAGATTTTGTAAGGTAGTTCTTGACACATTTCTGGCAAACGATTTCACTTTTCGTAAACAGATGTGTCGTTGATGCATCACATCCAAACTTGATGACTCTGCAGTTTCACAATCAGGTCTGGCTGTCAAAAAGTGTGCTTTGGGTTGATAGAGCCAGTTAGTGAATTCTTCTAAATTTATTTAGAATTTATATTTCTCTTTTGTCATTTACAATACAAAAAAAAGTGATAAAAAGGGTGCAACCAGTCAACACAATGCCCCCGTTGCATAACAATCTGCGAGGTCAATAGTAACACTGAACAAGAATTAGTTAACAGTGATCAGTTAACATTCATTTATTTCTGGTTTATGCAGAAGATTGCGTTTCCAAGGGAAATGTAAAGTCAGTTAAATGTAAAGTTCGAGAGCGACGGATAGTAGGAGGGAGAGAAGGGGAGACAGAAAACATGAAAACCCTATCCCATCCTAATTTTAATTCTACTAACTACCTAAAGAGCAAGTCTCTCACAATTCTAAAATATCTTCCCGCCAACTCTTTCTTGTGGTTTTGTGGTTTTGTGGTTAGTAACACATTTTTTGTAACACATCACATTATGTGATCCGTTTTAGGAAAATAAGTCGTAAGTCGCAAAATACGGATTTTGAGATATCACCATATTTGAAAAGAGGAGATTCTAATGATAGTAAACACTGGGACACCTAATAAGTATTTCTGTATTTTAAGTTTGATATTTTTATTTTTGCAAAAAAAGTTTGCAATGTTTCTGGATGGGTAATTCCAAGTAAAGTAACTAAATATACTCCATAGGAAGGCCTTCAAAATGCAAAACATTTCAATACAGAGAGCATGTGATAAAAAACACTTTGAAAAATATCAATTTTGCGACGTGTGACTCATTTTCCTGGAACACATCACATATGCTGATAGTTCAACCCATTTCCAATGTGTGGAATTTTCATACATGTATTTTCCCAGGAGAATAAATTCATATTCAACCCACGCGCAGTGTATCATACTATATGCACATATGATACACTACTCTCACTGGGCGATGCATTTAATTCGCCCAATTATGGAAGAATTCCTTGTTTTCTAAATTATTCACCTCGCAGCTTTCCGACGCTAATGGAAATATCCTTGGTTCTGAACAATTGCCAATTTAGCATCGTTATTGTTCTTTTGCTTCTCATCCCGCTGCAATGATAGCGATAAGACAAAGAACTGAGCTCAAATTGATGATATTCCATTGGCTAAATTATGGCTCGGATGATGAATAATTCAGAAAAATACGACGCGGCTCCGACTAAAGCAGTAAACACAGTTGGAGAGAAACTTAAATCTGAATTGATTAGCAATATCTGGTAGAGTGTGGCTTTTGTTACAGACCCATGCTAATAATGCATCCCTCGTATTATGAATGAATGGGATGTCAGTTGTCGGGGGATCTTGGAGGAGGAGGAGATTTTAGATTTAGATTTTAAAAATATTTCATTCAGGACATTGAACATTTTCATACGTACAGTACAAATATTCTCAGGACAGCCTGATTTGGCAACATTATTTTACAGAAAATAAGTAGGGTTACGAAAATAGATAGTGTCAATACAATATAGGTTATGATTAATTAAATTACATTTTTAGAGGCATTTTTTCTTATAATACGATACATACCTATTACAGGTTTTCAATATAGAATAAAATACATGCCCTCAACGCAAATCACTGACGAAGTGTGAGAGATGACGAGCAACTAAAAGGAGACTACATGTTACTACCGACGCCGTGCTCTTTCACATAAACCATTAATAAAAGGAGGAGGAGGAGGAGGTAGAAAGAAGGAGGTATAGAGGAGGAGGTATAGTAGGGTGAAATCGCCAGAAAGTGTACCATTCGCCTTCTCCAACCGTCGCAAATATCTCAAATCTAAGAAAAAAGCAATGTTCAATATTTGAACAGACTGTTTGAATCAAGGCAATATCAAATATATTCAGATATACCGAGCATTGTCTACTTTTCAGTGTAATTGAGCAGAATTTGCTTAATGTGTAGATCTGCTGATTGTACATTTTGTGAAGATCTGACCCAGAAAGGAGGAGGGCAACTGACTATTATTTATAAGCCAAAATAAGAGTTATTTTTCCCAGGGCTTCCTTACAACTGGATCAAACCGTCAGAAAATGTACAATTCGCGTTCACCAATTGTCTCAAATGATCAAAATTCAAGACAACATCTAATTCAAAATACAGTTCAACATAACTAGACAGATTGTTTGAATCATGACATACCTTATATTTACCTATTTTCAACCTGATTTAGCAGGATTTGCTGAATGCGTAGAGCTACCGATTGTACATTTTCGGACGACTTCACCCAACTATGTAGTTACCTATCTATTTCACAAAGTGCCTTGGTCAGGCTATATGGGTCTGATTTTCCAAAAATGTACAATCAGCAAATCTACAGATTTAGTCAATTCTGCTAAATAAGACTGAAAAATGGTCAATACCTGAATATATCTGAATATATTTGATATAAACTTGATCCAAACAATCTATTGGACTATGTTGAACCAAATTTAGAACATTTTTTTGGTTATAAATCTGAGTTATTTGCGATGATTGGAGAAGGCAAATTGTACACTTTCGTCCTATTTAACCCATATGGATGGGTCCTGGTCAAAACACGTTATAGGGCTATTCGCGGGAGTCTGAATACATGACCCTACTGCCACTATCTACTTCTTAGAGAAGGGCGAGCAATAGGATGGAGTAGCTCAGGCCTAAACTAGGTTATCCTGGACCATCAAACTCAGTAGTATAGGGCTGATAGGGGAATTGTACCAACCACTCTTAAACCTTCACACACACAGCCAATTTGCCTCCCGATTGCCCCCCGAATTATGTCTCCCGATGAATCCTAGGGTTTCATTTCCAGTCCTGGTTTATGTTATTTCAAAAACATAAACCAGGATATGTAATGAAATCATAGAATTCATCGGGAGACCCAAATCGGGGGGCAATCAAGAGTGGGCAGGGTCGTATGGGCACAGACAACACTGATGGAGGGTAATGGGATTGGATCTGGCTTATTTAGACTGTGTTTACCTCACGGATAGGTGCATTAAAACTAGACTCTTGGTTGTTACACCAAAAAAGGTCTCACCAAGTTCATTCAATGCTTGGCCGATAGGACTGAAGTTATTGATAGGTCAAATACTCATTATGAAACACATTTTTGTTTTAAATGCATTTTATGTCACATATTTTAATAAGTTCAGACAACCTTTTCTACGTTTCTGTAACTATGATATAGACCAGACCTAAAAACAATTCATGGACTATTTCCTAGCTTTTTCACATTATCCAAGAATTACTGTTATCCTTTTAATATTCTGGTGGTGATAGGAAGAGTCACTCCGAGCAAAAAAGAGATGAAGGAATCTATCAATCAATGCATGTTAAGCTTTGGGGTTCGAACAGTAAGACCTGTGATACGGATGTTTTGCAATACAGATGTGTTCTGCCTAGAGCCTATTTTGATAGATCTTTTCCTTTAGTTAGTTTATTAAAAACAAATTGTAATTGAGAATACTTTTCAAAAGTTTTCAGATCTATTATCACTATCATCATCATTATAAGATTTGTATTCCAATACTTTTCATACATATGATATCAGTTTTACATTGTCATACCTATATGGGTCAGATTCTCGGAAAATGTACAATTCAACTTCGTCAATCTTCTCAAATAAACCAAATTTCAGACGAAAATAATGTTCAAAATACAGTTTAACCTAACCAAACAGATTGCGAGTATACTCAAATTTACCTAGTATTGACCAAATTGCAGCCTAACTTTGCAGAATTTATTAAATGAGTACAGCTGCCAATTGTACATTTTTTTGAAAATCTGACCGATATACATATCATATCAGAACAGGGTAAAACATCCTCTGCAAGCAGTCCCCCCTGATGACCCAATAATAGCAAATACAAGTCTAGTGGCAAAAGATACGATGAATTAAATACAAGTCTAGTGGCAAAAGATACGATGAATTAAATACAAGTCTAGTGGCAAAAGATACGATGAATTAAATACAAGTCTATATATATATATAAGTATTTTTATTTCTCTTTATACAGTTACATCATGAGTTGTAGAGAAAAAGGTCCTCAAGTCAAGCAATCTTGTTCTTCCCATGAGGCCATGGCATATTTCAACATAATATTTTAGTTTGTAAAACTTGCACTAGAATAACATTTACATTTTGTATTCAAGATATACATTTTTAACAATATACAGTAATAGGCTGGTTGGCCCGTTAAAAGATTCATTTTTAACAATATACAGTAGTAGGCTGGTTGGCCCGTTAAAAGATTTATTTTTAACAATATACAGTAGTAGGCTGGTTGTCTAGTGGCAAAAGATACGATGAATTAAATACAAGTATGTTGTCCAGCACAACTGACCTATGCCCATGTATCGGACCTTCATCCGTCCAGTGTCCAGCTATTGTGAGAAGGCCATGAAAGTGGCCAAGAGATGACCCACCCAGGGGCATCGTTGACCTTACAGGACCCTGCCTGGACTGGAGGATGGCTTCTAAAGCTGTGTGGTAATGGGGTATACATGCCAGCCAGACCATCATATAAGACATCTGTAGGCTTGGCGCCAGCACAGTTAAAAGATGAGGTCTCTATGGGAGGATGCTATTGACGACATGGCCAAGGGAGGGAGGGAGTTGCTTACTGGGAGTTGTGTGGCAGTTGGTGCATCGTGTTTGTACATTGTTGTTGAGTTTTACACTAGTGTACGACTAGAGTAATCTATTTATATGTGATGTGTTCCAGAAAAATAAGTCACAAGTGGCAAAACATTCCCACTAATCTATCTTTTAGATAAAATATTTAGAAAAAGCAATTTTGCAAGTTGTGACTCATTTTCGTGTAACACATCAAATATGACCCATGCTGTTATTATTTTTTTTTCATTATTTTCTATGAATTTCATTGGACAAGTTTCACATTAACGTGGTAGTTCTCATTGCCAATCAAGAAGAGAGTGGTACATTACATCTTGCATCGTAGCTGCTCCACTATAAGTAAACAAGGCCCCCGTTGAATAAAAAGGTGTCCTATATTGGTATCATACTGGTTCTGTCCTGGTACTGCTTTTTTTAAAGACTTTATTTATACTTGGTTATCGAGTCCCATATCAGAGTTTGTTCACTCTCCCCATGCAGGTATACAATATCCAAGCAGTTTCTATACAGTCAAGCACGTACATAACCTGGACAATAGGGGATTTGCATGTGCCACTGCGCATGTCTTTCACAGTGCATGCTGGGACGGATTCAGTTCAAATCTGACATACAAATATTTGGCAACATTTTTATGAAAAAAATCAAAAATGTTTTCACCAATATTATAGTTTGTATAAATGATAGATGAAAACAAATGCATGATGGAGAAGATGGGGACTTGTGTAACGATTCCAGTATGTGAAGATATGAAGATATGAACATTTCCATTGAGCTCCAGGTAGCTCAGGATCCGGGCACCTCCGTCTCCGGATTTCTCCGGGTAGTTCCTCCGGATCCCACCAGGATATTCATTGCAACCAAAGACGATATTGGCAGCTTATATAATGTGATTCATTTATCATTAATTAACCATTCATTTGAGTCCATCCGGACTTTAAAGGTAAATACCAGTGTTTACTTAAAAACTGAATGAATCATGGAATTTTCTTTAAACTTTGGATTTAGAAAGAACATGGTTGGGGGAACCCAAAAAGCCCCAAAAAGCCATATGTCATTGGACTAGTTTTTATTTCAGGGACCACTGAAATTTATTACTGTTCACTATAGAAGTCTATGGGAAAACGGGTATTTTCTGCATTTTCCCCAATAGCATGTGATTGAATCATACGATTTTCTTTAAAATCTGCATATACATTGCTGACATGTTATTCCACCTTCCCAATTAAAAAAAATAAGGGGTCATTAAACTAAAAAAAAAGTTATTCAGCTAAACTTGTATCACAATGAGCTTCCCCCATTGAAATCAATAGTGAAGGGAAGTAAACTTCACTCATCCCTAAAACACAAAATAATATGATAACATCCAGTTGTTTTGGCATTTTGTATCCCCCCAACCATGTTCTTTCTCAATACAAAATTTGAACAAAATATATTGACTTCTATTGTTTGATGCATTAGTTCCTTGAATTCCCGCCTGCTGCAGTGCTGACAACGCTGGGATTTATCTTTTACCATGATACTTGTTGCATAATCTTCTATTTATGGTCAAGTTTGTATTTATGTCATTATTATATTTATTTAGTTATTCCTGATTTATATTGCAAACATAATGTTACCTTGTGTTGAAAGTCATTCATTATCTCGATGTACCTGTTCTTAAAGCGGGTTTGGGAGCAAGGTCTTCAACCCAGCACACAAGGAGGAATAAAGGGAACATATATGACAGAAGTATTTCACTCTTGATGTTTTATCTCGGAGCTGCGTTTGGAACATTTCAACCCTTGGTCCTTTAACTTTAATATAATCCAGTCGCTTTAGTTCATTTCCTGCATGTAAAGTAATATCTATATATATAAACCCGTGTTGAAACCATTTCCCCTTGTCCAATTCATATATGTCCTGCTATCAATAGTCATAACATATTTATTCTCGCAGAAGTAAACCTATACGATCACAAAATATCATTATTTAATATCGATTAATATTAAACCGGAGCTGACACACAGATGTGCAACGATGGCCACTCAGATATTGGAAAGAACATAGGCAAGAATCGCAACTATATGTGTAACATATGGATATTGACATTAGAGCAATGATAATATTCCATGCTGAACATAACATGTTTTCTATAGATTTTATATTGTACCATTACTCCCATAATTCCATGTGAATCAAAATTCAAAATGGCGGCTATGCAACTCCCCTATTAATAAGGTTTTAAGAGATGTATAAGTAGTTAGCGTTACAATTTGTATACAAAACTGTACAGGCAATATGAAGTACTGTACTGAAAGTTGCATTGTGTAATAGGCGTTCTGTGTTGGTACAGTTGGCACAGTGGTGGTGCTATATTGCTTCCGAAATTCTCTAAAATAATGTCCCTTATAAGATGTCCTGAATAGAATAAAACTTGTGTACATAGTTGATGTATATTACTATGCAACTTTTGCAATATGGAATTAATTTTAATGGCTAGACATTTTCACTTAAAAAACTTTGGACACGCTCCGAGATCCCTGTTGTGTTGGAAGTGGGTCAGATTTTCAGAAAATGTACAATTGGCAGCTGTACACATTTAGTAAATTCTGCTTAATTAGGCTGCTATTTGGTCAATACTAGGTAAATTCGAGTATATTCGGCATTGTATTTCTTCTAGGAATCTGTTTGGTTAGGTTGAACTGTATTTTGAACTTTATTTTCGTCTGAAATGTGGGCTATTCAAGAAGATTGCCGAAGTTGAATTGTACATTTTCTGAAAATCTTTACCCAAGTGTGTTGGGACCGTTTTCACTGGTACTCAGTTATGCAACGGGGTCCAACTCTATCTCATTGTTTCCCAACCCGCTGAAAGAATACTTACACAATAAACTATAGTTATATTCTTCCTGCAACTCCACAGTGACCACAAATACATTCATGAATATATACAATACAGTAAAATCAATACCAATCATGCTTGCTTTGTCCTTATACCAATATCAATACACATTATATGGAATTGAGCCGAGATAGCCAGCCCCAAGGCGCCGCGTTTAATCTAGATCCTCCGTGTGGAGAAATAAATATTTCTCAGACCTATATTTCCATATAAGTCTCATGTTCCCCAGGCGAGGTAAATAAATCACAGGGGTGTAAGGGCAGACCTGTAGGTCAATGGAAAGGTGTGCCGCATACATATATGTAGTGACTTGCCCTCCTCTGATTATCAGGGCTGCCTATATTATATATAAACCTGGAATATTCGAGAACTATAAGGGTCAGATTTTCAGGAAATGTACAATTGGCAGCGGTACACATTTAGTATATTCTGCTAAATTAAGCTGCAATTTGGTCAATACTGGGTGAATTCGAGTATATATGCAGCATTGCATTATTTCTACCAATCTCTTTGATTAGGTTGAACTGTATTTTAAACTTAATTTTCGTCTGAAATTTGGGTTATTTCAGAGAATTTGTGAAAGTGAATCGTACATTTTCAAAACATCTAACCCATATATGAACCTCCCTATTATTAAAGCTTATATATCGTCTACTATGTGGCATTCTTCTGTAACTTTATGGAGATCAAGCCATAAATTATAAACTTCTATTATTTTGGCTCCACTAGAGGGGAAAACGGCGGCAACGAATTTTATTGTATTATTTGTTCCAATAAATCTCCACACTGAAACAACAGTTCCCAGAGAATATGGCAACACATCTGACACCCCTGCAATTGCGTTTTCGTTTCCAACATGAAATGAACTGTGGTCAGTGGGCAACAACACAAATAGCTGCCGCAGTTTTTCCTATAGTGGGGATAATTTGAAACTTAAAGTATTTGAAGAATCTACAATTTCTACGACAAAGACTGAAAACAAAAGATAAAACTTATATATAATTAAGTAAAGTAAAGTAAAGTAATATATAATTAAAAAATTGAAGGAAGGCAACTCATCTAAAACAATCATGGGAATCAATCAAGTTGGTATTATGCAGGTTTATTGGCGTTCCTGACGCGTTTCGCCTTTCTTAAGTAAGTTTCTTAAAGTGATATGAATCTTAAACCCATTTCCTTTCATCCTGTTGATAAATAGTATCCATCAACTCACAGCAGGACAACTTTAATGGTACATTCCTGTCCACAAACTTGACTATCCTAGAAAGATTTAGCAGTGAACACCACTTTAATCCGTATGTTCCCCCCTCTCATATCAAAAGTATTATATATATACCCGTGTTGAAACCATTTCCCCTTGTCCAATTCATATATAATAGATCTCCACTCCAATTTAAAGTCACAATAGGGGGTTTGCACAGCCACCATTTTGAATCTTAATCGGCAAGTCATTAATTCAGTAGATCACTACAGAAGAGTGTAGTTTTAAAATATTTTTTGCGTTTTCAAGGTCATCCTTATATAGGAGTATATTTAGCTACTTTACTGGTTATTGCCCACTCAGAAAGTATTGCAGACTTTTTTTCAAAACTAAAATTATCAAACATAAATATAGAAACATTTCTTAGATATCTGTAATGTTTACCATCATTAGAATCCGCTTCATCTCCTTTTGTCAAATATAATAATATCTCAAAATCTTATGACTTATGTCTCATTTTCCTGTAACACACCACAGATGCCCCCACTTAATCTCATCTTTTCAAATATGATGGCATCTCAAAATTAATTTTTGTCGACTTATGACTCATTATTTTTAACCCATCACAAAATGCTATGTTTACCAGTGGGAATAGCACACAAGACAGATTCGTTATCCTTGCTGTAGGTGATGGAATTTAAAGTCACAATTCAGTCTACAGCCTGACAATGTTGGACAGGTTTAGCAGGGAATGCAACTTTAATACATATGGGTCAGATTTTCAGAAAATGTAGAATTCAACTTCGCCAATCTTCTCAAATAACCCAAATTTCAGACGAAAATAAAGTTCAAAATATAGTTCAACCTAACCAAACAGATTGCTAGAATCAAAGCAATGCCAAATATTCTCGAATTCACCTAGTATTGATCAAATTGCAGCCTAATTTAGCAGAATTTACTAAATGGTGTACAGCTGCCAATTGTACATTTTCTGAAAATCTGACCCATATGCCCCTCCCCCCACCCGTTCAGCAACAGCCCCACCACCTCCACCAGCACCAGCAGCAAGAGCAACTCGTCCTGTCAGTATGTACGGAGCTGCTCTTTAAAGTCACAATTCAGTCTAAAACCTCACAATCCCCGATGGAATTAGCAGGGAATGCAACTTTAATCAATATGCCCCCCCCCCTTCAGCCACACCACCAACAGTACCAGCAAACGGTACAAGAGCAACTAACAAAGCACAAGACAACTTTAATGTCACATTCCAGTCCACTAACCTTACTATCCTACATACATTTAGCAGGGAATACAACTTTAATACATATGTCCCGCCTCCCTCCACTGGTCCTGGGTATGACCATAAAGTACCTTTCTTTTCTCTGTCTCTCTCTCCCTTCTTCTCTATCTCTATTTCCTGGGTATAACCATAAAGTACCTTTCTGTCTCTTTTCCCTGTCTCTCTCCCTTCTTCTCTATCACTATTTCCTGGGTATAACCATAAAGTACCTTTCTGCCTCTTTTCTCTGTCTCTCTCTCCCGTCTTCTCTATCTCTATTTCCTGGGTTTGATCATAAACTGCCTCCCTCTCGGCTCTCCCGCCCTTGATATAACCATATTAAATGTATGTCTTGATAAGGGCCTAAAGTAACCAAACTCACTCACTCACTTCCCCCCCCCCGTTCAGCAACATCCCCACCACTACCACCCCTACCAGCAAGAGGAGCAACTCGTCCCCCACTCAGTATGTAAGGAGCTGCTCAGAGCAGACATAACCAGCGAATGAAGACAGAACCAATATGTTTGTCAGGCTGACCACTCCCATGAACTTCTCACCAGCTTAGAGATGCTCTAGCTCTGTGTTCACTCTGTATGCACAGCACTGCCTCCCAACCACTACAAATCAATGAATATAGTTACCCCTAGAGAAACCTCCGGAGACCGGGGCAGATTTTGTGTAGCCATTCCTGAATTGCATGTACAGGGGCCTGTTGTACAACGTAAGGAAAGGGGAAGTGTGTGGGGGAGTTCCTACACATGTCACCTTCTTTCAGTGGGTAGGAATCTATTTCCATAAATCAGAAAGTTAATATTTTTCAAAGTATTTTATTCACAAGGTCTCTTCAAAGCATGTTCTAATCTGTGGAGTAACAAGCTCGTTGTATGCCAAATTTTGAGACAGTGTATTACATTGTATGTGGTCCGTTTTAGGAAAATGAGTCATAAGGCACAAAATATGGATTTTGAGATATCACCATATTTGAAAAGAGGAGAACAAGCTAATTCTAATGATAGTAAACACTAGGACACATAATAAGTATTTCTGTATTTTTATTTTTGAAAAAAAAAAGTTTGCAATGTTCCTGGATGGATAATTACCAGTAAAGTAACTAGATATACTCCATATGAAGGCCTTTAACACGCAAGGATATATTTAATACAAAGTCCCGAAATTTGTTACATGGATATCTATGACTATAAGTGCAAGAGCTTCTAAGAACCAGAGCATCTTAATAAAGAAATCTTGATGAAAGAATACTTTGAAAAATATCAATTTTGCGACTTAGGGTTTTCCTGACACCCATCACATCCTTCCAGCAGGTGACGGAATTCTATTTTTCTGAGCTTATACAACAGCCCCCTGGAGCAGCAAGTGGTTTGCTAACCTACCTACCTACGTACCTCCACCCCGCTCCCCACCTACACCCCACTGGGGTACAATGATCGTTCCTCAGAGTGTCTAATGGGATGGAATATAAACTCCTATTTAGCATAGGTCTAGAATTGGTCTTTATGTGTGGAGCATAAGGAATAAATGCTATTATCCATCCATGGCATAACTTGTACGGGCCCTCCCTCTGTAGTACTGCATGTTTTATGGCTTGCAATATGTGATGTGTCACTGAAAAAGGAGTCTAAAGTCGCAGAAAAGATATTTTCTATGTGTTCTTCGCACAAGATCTTTTCGGAGGAATGTTTTCATTCTGTGGGTGATTAGAACCCTTAATCGTATCAATACCAAATGCTATATGTCTGCCTTTCTACGGTCATACTAAGTCAGTATATTCAACTATATAACTACTATGTATATATATATAAAACCTTTATTAAATAAACATATTTATCTGTTAAAATGGAGTATCGAAAAGGAATGGTCCCTCTCAAAGTATCACATACAATGAGGTCTTCCTGGTATCCGTTTTAATTAATATGTCGTGATAATGACAATGTAATTGATAAGGACAGTGTGGTTTCATATTTTAAAATCATTGTTTAGGCTAAATTGCTAGTTTCACATTTTCGTTTACAGATTCTCAAAATTTAAAGTGACACTTCTCACTGTTGTTGGCTAGATTATGGAGTAACGGAATTTCTACTTCATTTTCTAGTGTTTGATTCACCTTACCCTCCTAACTAACTCCTGTGGATATCAAAACTCTAACATTTATATCATATCAGATATTTGGTAAAACAGTGAGCAAAATCGTTTTTGGGTGCCAACCCCAAATGTCAAGCTATGTCAGAGTGGCAGTTGGGTTCTGGCATCTGGAGTTACATAATGCCAGGCTTGTCCATAGACTCCTGGGTTAAGACTAGTTACATCCATGGGCATTATTGAGTGGGGGCAGCACCTGACGGCTACTATTCTGTGATTTGAAAGCTGGTCTATTCATTAAACTTATTTAATGATTATTGAATGAGGAAACAATGTTGGGGCTCTATACTTTAGAAATTGTCATACATATCCTATATGGTTAGACTGAATAAGTTTCATGTGATTCTGTGACTACTCGTTTTAACTATCTTAGCCACTTTAAGACATTCATTGTAATAATAATAATAAGTCAATTTAGTCAAATTCTACAATATTCTACTAGGTGTAATACGTATGCAATATCGATTGTTTTAGAAGCCCCTCAACCGAGGAAACTTTACATTTTCAATGGGTACTTCATTTTGTTAGAAAACCATTATATTTTATATTTCGAAATTCTAAATTAATTGGCTGTGCAGAAATATCAGTAACTTCCAGACATACAATGCTAATAAAGATACAACGTTGTAAAAGACTTTTCAATAATATAGTATTTCAGGTCTAGAAAGAAAATATTTTCTAGTAAAAATATTACTTTCTTGAATAAAACTAATCAACCAGGAAAGAATCTGATAAGCAATCATTGAAATACCAGGTTGCATCAATTTGGAATACACTTCCTGTTCGATTACGTAATATCCAAGACTCCAAAACTTTCAAAATTCTTATCAAGAAACACTTTTTAAGCATGGAATAAATTAAGCCTCTTGCTCAGCTCCTCCTTCTCACTCACTCACACCTCTAGAATTGTATTTCATGATAGATCTGAATCCTTATTTTCATCCTCATTATTTCTTATATCATATGTCCACCCTACCGGTTATTTAGTAACCTCCAGCATTGTATAGGTTGGAAGTAATCCTAACTCTTGATTAAATTAAATGTCTCACTACCAATAGATATGTGCGCAGATGGCCTATAAAAACGCTTATTGTCAGCGGCGGTCATTTCTGCTAATTTTTCTGAATGTGTCATAGGAAATAAAAACTTTAAAAAAACCCCAAGACAATATCGTTTTCTTTGTGTGGATATTTAAAAAAAATAAATAAACACAGACATTTGTTACATCATTATCAATGGATTTTAATCCTATTTCTTCCAACTGTTATTCTCATTTTATTAGGCTTTTATGTAAATATATATAGTATAATTCAATGATTGTGATCTGTGTATCCTGATCTCCTTATACCAAATAAAACAAATTAGCGGTAATTGTAAATTACATGTAATTTTAAAGAAGCTATAAGCAATACGATTTGGTAGCCGAACAGAACCACTTGTATCATGACGTCACACCACTGACCAGGCGCTGACCGGTCTGTTCAAACCTCACTTTACTCACTGCATTCGATTGGGAACCCACCCACCATCCCTATGCAAGATTTCTCTTAAAACTACCATATCTCTTACTCATGTACAAACAACGGAACGCACTGTATTTTATGCCTATATCACAGCAAATAAACATGATTTAAAAGGCAGCTTTGGTTTTTATAATTAAACTATATGCCTGGCCAAAGAAAATATATTATTTTATTGAAAATATTATTACTTGAATAAAACTAATGAAGCACACCAGTGATCGGTGGCTAGATTGATTGAAAATAAATCTTGATAATATCTTCAGACACAGCGAGCTGAAGAGAGCAGTACTCTCCCCCAATCTTTCTAAAATACACCAGACTAAGAAACACAGTTTTCTGTTATTGAAAATATTCTTTCTTGTATAAAACTAATCAACCACAATAGTACCCAGTTGGTGGAGGACTGATTGAAAAAAATATCCTAATAACATCTTAAGGTGCAGCTATAGCTCCTTAGGGCAGTCTTCTCCCCAATGTCTCTCCCGCTAGCTCTAAGCCGTGAGACAGGGCTGTGTAAGAGGTAGTGGGGAGAGAGGCAGTGTCTGAGGGGAGGGGGTTGGGGAGGGTGGAGGGGGAGGGTGTAGTAGTTGGAGGGGGGATGTCGCAGTCTGTAATGAATTTGGACATGCCTGTCCGCCCCAGGAGCCTATATATGATGTGACGGCCCAATTAACACAAAGACCGGTCCCTAGCCGACCAGGAACTAATTATGGAAAAACCATTAACAATGACTTCTGACGTACTCTTCATAGCCCGTTATAGAATATCATTTAATGTCTGTTTTATTCTCCTCGTGGGAAACCAGGTACTGTTGGCTGCTTGAACGATGTAGTAATAAAGCATCAGGGTCAGATTTTCAGAAAATGTACAATTAGCAGCTCTACATATTTAGTAATTTCTGCTAAATTCGGCTATGAAACGATGAATTTTGGGTATATCTGAGTATATTTGGTATCGCATTGATTTAAAGTATCAGTTCTGTTATGTTAAACTGCATTTTAAAGCTCATTTCTGTCTTAAATGTGGTTATTTGAGAGGATTGGTGAAGGCGAATTGTACATTTTCGGAAAATCTGACCCATCATATAGGTCTAACGTAGCATGTGGTGCAGCTCACTTTATGGCTTTATTACCCGGGCTTTATTCGCAGGGCTTGATTCAGGATTACATAACGGGAGAGCAACCAGTATGAGGGCTTTGTTCCAAGGTTAAATATCATAATATAAATCTGTTTAAGAGTATTTATTGGTCATAAACGTTTGGATTATATTAGTGAAGTACGCATTGTCAATTCCTATCGGTTGTCATGCAGTGTTAAATGTGTAGTAATTATAGTTCCTGTCTCACTATACTAGCATACCAATTTACACTCAACGGTTGTACGAGGGAAACGATGCTGCGATTTGATATAGTTAACATATTGACAATAGGGGATTTGTATAGCCGCCATTTCGAATCTTGATTCGCACGGACTTATGGGATTAATGGTACAGTGTACAATCTAAATAAAATATGTCATGTTCAGCATGCTTTTCTCAAAAATCAATCAGCACCTATCTCATTTTTTCGAATATATGACGGTATGTCAAAATCCACTCTTTGCGACTTTTGACTCATTTTTCTGTAACACATCACACTTAAAGAAAATGCAAAAGATCATCTAGCTTGTGGGTTACATACAGTGGTCGGGTTCCCTTCATCAATTGTGTCTTTGAACTGCCCATGAATCCCCAGGCCCACGGAGGAGAAACTCCTTTATAATCCTCCTTTATAATCAACCCACTCTGAATATATGGCCCTAAGGGAGTATGTGGGGCTGGTAGTAGTATATGAGGACCGTCCATAAGATCAGGGTATACACTAGGGTAGTAGTATATGGAAATGGTGCAGTCCACCAGGCTATAAACCATACTCCTGTATACCCCACACCATCCTATATCCATAACCCTCAGTTATTATTAGTATTGGTATTACATAGGTATTGGTATTACAGAAAAATGAGTCATAATTAGCGATTTGATCTTTTAGTAACTGTTTATATTCATAAGATATGTTTGTAGGGATGATATAGTCTTTTAGGAATGTAGTTTCTCTGACTCATACTAATGGGTCAGATTTTCAGAAAATGTACAAATGGCAGCTCTACACATTTAGGAAATTCTGCTAAATTAGGCTGACAAACGATCGATACCAGGTATATCTGAGTATATTTGGTATCGCATTGATTCAAAGCATCAGTTCCGTTGTGTTAAACTGCATTTTGAAGCTCATTTTTGCGGGTTATTTGAGAGGATTGGTGAAGGCAAATTGTACATTTTCTGAAAATCTGACCCTAACAGTTGTACCATATTCCGAGACATTGTATCAAAGATTTCATTGCATTTCTTGTGGAGTGTATCAACTACTTTCTAGTGACGATTGTCAATCCATAAATATTGCAAACTCTTTTTTTCAGGCATAAAAGTATCGAAAATAAAATATAGAAAGAGTTTTCAAACATGTTACTATGTATGTTTCTAAGTGGAATATGTGTAAGATGCACGGCGTTTCCACATCTTGTATTATCTCAAAAGTTAGCCCGATGGAATAGTAATCTAATATTGATGTTAGTATTTGTAATTTGATCTTGTAGATATCTGGTAGTTTCTATTATTTTCCATGTAACTTATAATTATAAGCTGGGAATAGCAATGTAAATTGTAAGCTTACTGGAAAAAAAATACAAACAAACAAAAATATGAGATATCTCAAAATCTTTTATCTTTTATTAAATGTTTTAATCTTTTATTTTCGGTTCATGGCTCATCTTCTTGTGACAGATCACACATATACACCTGATCAATATGGCGTACATATTGAATCCCCAATACGATCCATGGAATATCATCAACTGCAATCATCATGGAGCGCAGTGGTAGCGCCAGATATGGGGTGTCAGGGGGATATAGGTTGTAACACAATATGCTATCTACTGTGGTCCTCCAGTGTGGCGATACCATGGTAACCACAGATCACATGCTGCCCCACATGACACCTTGACATGACATGACATGATCTGCTCCTCCTCAGTAAATCTCATATTCCGCCACCAAATCTAAACGTGTTCCAGTCATGGCAGCCAATTTAACCCTTTCTAGTCATGGGACAGATTTTCAGAAAATGTACAATTGGCAGCTCTACACATTTGGGTCAGATTCTCAGAAAATGTACAATTCAACTTCGCCAATCTTCTCAAATATCCCATATTTCAGACGAAAATAAAGTTCAAAATACAGTTCAAACTAACCAAACACTTTGCTAGAATCAATGCAATGCCGAATATTCTCGGATTAACGTAGTATTGAGCAAATTGCAGGCTTATTTTGCAGAATTTACTAAATATGTACAGCTGCCAATTGTACATATTCTGAAAATCTGAACCTCATAGTACCTACTTTAACTCTTACCATACAAGACCCAGTTCACTATCGGGGATTTGCATGTCTCACTGCGCATGTCTATTACAGTGCATGCTGGGATAGATACACTACAAATATGATATACAAATATTTAGCAACTTATTTCATAGAAAATAGCAAGTATTTCTTTATTTTAACTTCAATATTTATTTTTTAGAAAAAGATCTTTGCAATATTTCTGTGTAGATATTTGCTAGTAAAGAAGCTAAATATACTCTATAACTTAAGCATTAAGCACTCTAGAAATGAACACATTCCCACAAAAAAATCTCGTGAATAATATAGCTAGAACAGCATTGTATCGCAAATAAGATGGCTATATTCTCCGAGTATGGCCAATGTGGCCATAGGCCGCGTTTTTGTCGCCAACGAAGACGGAAACTGTGCTATTCTTGCTTAAAACAACTTTAATTGCATTAATTTCGTCAAACTATTTACATCAATTATATTGTATGCTCGTGGCCAAATCATGGAATAAACCACTTTGAAAGATTTTGCGACTTGTAATTAATTTTCCTGAAACACATCCCATATATAATCGCGAGTCAGGTGTTGGAGTTGATTTCCTATATAGTATATTCATTGTTGAGTGGTTAACTTATGTTTATGGGTCATATTTTCAGAAAATGTACAATTCACCTTCAAATACGCCAACTTTCAGATGAAAATAAAGTTCAAAAGACAGTTCAACCCAACCAAACAGATTGCTAGAATCAATGCAATGCCGAATATACTTGAATTTACCTAGTATTGACCAATTTGCAGCCTAATTTAGCACAATTTACTAAATGTATACAGCTGCCAATTGTACATTTCCTGAATATCTGACCCTTATATCACTGATCTTTCACTATATACTAACTGCTGGCATAGTAATGCAGTGAATTCTATATTAAATTTTTAGTAGGCAGAAGTTTATAGATTACATGACACTATGGATTAGGAACATGCTGTACTAGACATACTTCCTTCACAGAAACTCAGCAATTTGCATACATACAACATGGCTTATTATTTAGCTAGCAAAAAAGAGAACCTAGACCAAAAAATACTTGAAAACAAGGAGTCACTCTGAAGGGAGTAAAAACCTAATGGTTCTGCGGCCCAGGTTGGCCCTGATAACCAACTCTCTTATATTTGAATGCCAAACTCGTTGGAATGTTAATGAATTACCAGGAGAAATCCACTTGGGCACAGCCAGAGCCACTTTCAGAAGTCTCATTGAAAATATGTAAATTACTTTGACTACATTATGTAAATCACATCGATTGAAATCATGCAGTGGTGTTGAATGGGTGAATTTTATATTTGGAAATGAATTTATATATGTTTTATATATAAATCTTGTGTTGGAATTTTAATTAGAAAATCATTCAAAAACGCTTATACAGCAATTTCACCTTTTGTAACTGTTGCATAGCAAACTAACAAAGTGCTGTATGTTCAAAGGAACAAAAATAGGATAATTTAAGTCTTTTATTATCAGTGACCTAGTATAAAGTGAATAAGATTGTATATTACCAGTTTTTGTGTAACGATAATGCTTAATCGCTAATTCTCTTTATACTTTTCTATGTAGCATGACCCTCAACCTAACCCCCACCATAGCTAGTCACCCGTAGTATCAGGGCATACACTGGAAGACCAGCTTATTATCTGAAATCCATCACCAGTTGCGTACCATGTAGTCTTTGCAAAATGAATAATTCATTGATATATAGTTGGTCCTCCAAGTGTCTATCTGTTTATGGGCAGTCATTTTGTTTAAATTTAGACTTTACAACAACTCCCTTAAAAATTCGAGGGATTTTGTTTTTTTTAAACAATTTTATTGGCAGATATTCACAACAGTGATACGTCTCATCCCCAAGTGAATTAAGAATTCGAGGGTTGCATTACTCATATCATGACTAAGGGACCTATATAGGTGCTAAAGGTTAGACCATTAACTTCCCCAATCCCACTGCTCCAACAACATTTTATACGATACAGCCCATTTCCACTCTAATCCAGGTAATCTACTGCCACGAACGCAGGTGTTTCATGCATACGCATGGGAGCCATAAAAAGCCTGTTTAAATCCTGGGTAAACACAAAGTCTGCTTCCAGCTTCCAATGTGTAAATGTTCAGTCGCTTTTCAAACATTTTACAGTATAGAGTTCATTCAACTCTACTACACCGACTGCTGTTTTTTTAATAAAGGTATTATTCGACAGTGGCTGAGAGCGTTTTGTAATATTTCAGAGTTTGCGGTTATATGAATTAAAGTTGCATTTACGAATAAATTGCAATTATTTGCAATTCTTTCTTTATTCATTGCCAATTATAATACTGAACTCTTATTAAAAACTTGGTAGTTCCCATGAATTTTTGTTGAGATGCATGTTATGTTTGTGTTTTGCTGTGTTCATTAATATTAATGATCGGTTTCATTTAATATATAATTCGTCTTAGAGATTTTTTTCAAGATTTCGAAGAATGGTATAACAATATTTGAAAGAAAATGTTGCATAAGAAATACAAATTTATGATGTTCTTTGCTAAGCTATTTGTCCTTGTTTATGTATGGAATTCCACTTATAGGAACGACAATTAGCATTGTCAGTGTTATAACAAGTTCCTATCCCGCAGATTAGCAAGCACTTAAGCACCTTAAAGAAGGAAATATGTGATGTATTACAGGAAAATGCGTCACAAGTCCCAACAAATAGATTTTGAGATACCATCATATTTGAAAGGATGAGATCAAGCGCATTCTTATGATAGTAAACAGTCACGAAGGACATCTAAGAAATGTTTCTATATTTCATGTTTAATATTTTTATGTTTGAGTTTGCCATATTTCTGGCTGGACAATTAATTACAAGTAAAGTGACTAAATCTGATCTATAAGATGACCTTTGAAACGCAAGGACATATTTAATATAGTGTCCTAAGATTTAGTACATGGATTGAAGTGCTATGCCCCTAGGCCTGAAACAATGAGAAGATTCCAACAAAGATATCTTGTGAATAAATCACTTTGGGAAACATCATTTTTCCCTTATTTTCCTTAAACACATCACATAATAAGGGATGGAGAATGTCTCCGTTTGAAATGGGTTAAAGCATTCCTGTATACTCAATAGCATCGGTACAGACTGATTCGTGACATAGCCTTCCCATCCCACCACCAGCTCCCAGCTATCTGCTGGGTTACATTGTTAGTGGGCACGCTATCCAAGATAAGCAATATCCAGGCTAATACAGCGGACACACTATTAGCACTGGGAGTTGGGACGCAGCAGGAGGTGGGGGCCTAAAGTAGCCATATTGGATTGAAATAGTAAACTAAACTATAGCGAGGGGGGGGAGTTGTCACTGTATAGTGGGGATCCCGGGGTTTCTTTCGTCTTGGTTTCTTAATAGTGAGGAACAATTCCCAAAAGTAATGGTTTTCTGGGTATTTTTATTTTTTCACTAGCTTTCAAGCTGGCGTGCTTTTCTGCAGGTTTGGTTGTTTATATTATTTAAGCATTACCTCCTTAGGCCTCTTGTATAAACTCTTTTGCTCGTACTTTGGTTGGAAGGAAGACCAATGCTCTGTGATTATAGGCTATATACGTATTATATTATTCACATGAAGTTGTTGCGTACAATAGTAGAAAGGTGTGCTAATAGAGAAATTGGTACAGATTTTCATCTTTGGTGCAAGCTATTTCACATACCACAAATTCTTTTCCAACTCATCGCTTCCTATTTGTGGGTAGATTTCCACGACAAAAAGTTTCATTTCAGTTGGGCGGCGATTTGTCCATTGAAGACTCCTTTTGCACTATTTCCCTGAGATATAATATCTCAATGTCACTCTCTCTACCTAAATCTTATTTGCATAGTGAAGTTTATTAGTTAGCTCTCAATAGTAATTATATGCACAATAGAGACAGTCCCAGGCAGAATAGCATGGTCCACCCCATGAGCACTGGTTTTGACAAAAAGTTGTCCAGCCGTATAAAGTATATATTGAATGATAAAAAAGAAATATCCAGAGAAAGGTATATCCCATATATTATGAGTTCTTAAAGGGTGGTCTCCACTGGCTGCGGTAAGCCCTACGGTAAGTCTTGCAATGGGGTTGTGCTGGTTCTGTAGGTGGAAAGGAATGACGAGGTCCTGCCTATATGGTTCACTGGCCATGTACGCAGGACCTCGCCACTCCTCACCATCACAGCACCATTGCAAGGCTCACCGCAGAGCTTACCGCAGACCTTACCGCAGCCAGTGGAGACCACCCTTAAGGCCACATCTAAGAAGCTCCGTGAGCACATATTTCTTCTAGTGAAGCACTGGACTGTGATGTGTATATATATGCAAGCAGTAAACAGTCCTTAGCCAGACTGGAGTATTATAGGCATGGGACACTACTATAGATACACTTAGCACATTTACCTTACTGCGAATAATTGTTGCTTCTCGCGTCGCCGACATGAGTAGTGTTTGCTCTTATCTCCTGAGCTGCTATCCCATATACATGATTTGTGCCTTTGGTGTAGTTCTAATCTCTCAATGAAGCATGGGGAAGAACGTTGTACAATTTTGCTCTCGATTTATCATTAGTTTTGGAAAACTGATTTAGGTTCAACTGTGTTAAAATATATGTAGCCAAACACAAGTAAAGCCAAACTATCTAATAATTACAGTTAATTCTCAGGATTTGGAAGAAATGTTCTATATGTAAAATCTGTTAAGAAATAAAAGATATCTGTGCCTGAATGACAAGCCCTTTTTTTTTTTTTTAAATATTTTTAATGGCCACACTTCATTACAAAAATGTATTTCTTCTTCAATTCAAAATTAGTGTCTGTACCCGGCAAAACAAGACAATCCTCTCTCCTGGAGAATAGTCAACCCGAGTGACAGATGATATAAGTGATGGGTTTCAGGAAACTGAGTCATAAGTCGCAAAATTGATATTTTTCAAAGTGTATGTTTAACAAGATCTCTTTATTGCAATGTTCTATATGTAGACGGTTTATTACTTATAGTCATATAAATCCATGTATCAAATGTTGGGACATTGTATTAAATATATCCTTGCGTTTTGAAGGCCTTTGTATGGAGTATATTTAATTACTTTACTGGTAATTACCCATCCAGAAACATTGCAAACTTTTTTTAAAAAAATAAAAATATCAAACTTAAAATACAGAAATACGTATTACGTGTCCTATTGTTTACTATCATTAGAATCGGCTTGATCTCCTCTTTTCAAATATGGTGATATCTCAAAATCCCTATTTTGCGACTTATGACTAATTTTCCAGAAACAGATCACATGATCCATGTTCCTCTTCTTACACAAAATTGTAATGTGCTAAATACAAGTATTTACTCCATGATGAAGGGAGGATTAACTGCAGTTAATCCTGTCTAATGCCTGTCTCCAAGCTGACTATTAAAGTTAGGACAGTCATATTTCCGATCAGTCAACTGTTGATTTTCTTTGTCAATAATATATTTTGACATGTTTTCCTTTATCATCATGGAGTAAAAATAGAACCCCAACTCGTAGGTATTATTAGCAATAGGATTGCATGGGTCCTCGTCAAATCTTTTCACATAACAGCACTCGTCCTATCTGGCTTGTGCTGCCATGGAAAAGATTTGACTCTGACCCATGCAATCCTATTGCTAATAATAACTACTCGTGAGGTTCTATCATAGTATTAGATGTAATGAGGATTAATAGAGTTGGAGTCTACTTGATGTCATTTCTTAAAAAACGATGAAATCGCAAATATATTCTTTTGTGTCTCATTTTCCTGTGACTCATTACATTTTGTTTAAGTTGAAGAATACATTCTCTTTAAAGCACAATAATAATCCGTCTGTAGAGACTAGCAGCTACATTCATTACCACACAGACTGCTACATGGGTCAGATTTTCAGAAAATGTACAATTCGTCTTCACCAATCTTCTCAAATAACCCAAATTTCAGACAAAAATAAAGTTCAAAATACTGTTCAACCTAACCAAACAGATTGCTGGAATAAATGCAATGCCGAATATACTCGAATTTACCTAGTATTGGCCAAATTGCAGCCTAATTTAGCAGAATTTACTAAATGTGTAGAGCTGCATATTGTACATTTTCTTAAAATCTGACCCACATGAATGTGATGTGTTTCAATTCGCGAAAAATGGATTGTGTGGAATCATCATATTTGAAAAGATGAGATCAAGCGGATTCCAATGATAGCAAACATTGAGGATATTTAAGAAGTGTTTATATATTTTATATGTATCCACAAGGCTAAGACTAAGGCTAAAAGTGTTAATGACCCCTACAACTTACGGGTCCAAAACTGCCTTCTGAACCTGACTGATTATATATACTCCATAGGTTGACCTTCGATCCGCAGGGATATATATAATACACTGCCTTGAAACTTAGTACATATATTTACATGACCTCTATAGCACTACGCATCCCAAACATGAGAATATTCTACTCAGGAGATCTTGTTGATAAATCACTTAGAAAACTATCAATTTTGCGACTCATGACTTATTTCCTGAAACATATCACATAATATATGGTGCTCTACTTGTGTACAACATACTGTATACTATGGTAGCTCTAAAAGCTCAAGCACGTAGGAAAAAATCATTATCGCCCCTCATCAAATACCTCATATATCATAGTGGCGGCCCCAGGAGCAGCGGCAGTGTGTCCTCAGACCAACGCTACAACCATCATAGCTGCTGTTCCTCCAGGGAAACACCTTGTAGGTCAGGGGTCAAGGTCAGAGCTCAGGGTCAGTCAGGTCAGGGCAATGACCGGCGAGGAGTGTGGTGGTGGTGTGGTGGCAGCAGGGTGGTGGTGGCTGTGGTGGTGGTGGTGGTTGTTTAATCTGTATTGTTCTAGAGCTTATGGGTCAAGTCTTCAGAAAATGTACAATTGACCTTCACCAATCCTCTCAAATAACCCAAATTTAAGACGAAAATCAGGTTCAAAATATAGTTCATCATACCCAGACGGATTTATTGAATGAATACAATAGGGGTATTGTATTCATCCAATAAATCTGTCTGATTATGTCGAACTGTATTTTGAACCTGATTTTTGCCTTTAATTTGGGTTATTTGAAAGGATTGGTGAAGGTCAACTGTACATTTTCCGAAGACTTGACCCCTCTATTTATCCTATTTATGTGCCATATATTCGATATCGGACGGTCTAGGATGTAAAGGAGTATCTTCCTTTTATTTTGAAGAGTATTTTCCATAAAATATTACCATTTATCCATACAAAAAATTATGATGTGAAATTCTTGTTTATATCTTAAGTAATACTTGATGACAACCGACACAGGTCTTTTTTATATAGACAAAGTGGTTCCATTTGGTATCTGCATTTATACGTAAGGATTTTTAAAGGAATATAGGCATTGTTGCGAGAGCTGCGACCTATTGCATGAGGAAAATCCTAATTTAGAATATTTCGTAATGCATAAAGGCGCCATGGTGTAGTGGTTAGCACATTGGACTTTGAATCCAGGAGCCCGAGTTCGAACCTCGGTGGTGCCTCTCAGGCTTTTGGCCGGACCAGGAAGATCTGTTCACAGGGGCTCCTGTCCATTTCATCTAACTGTCCTGATTAACTTATTACCCATCTTATATATCCTTAACAGTGAAATGCCTCAGAAAATGTGAATTCTAGTAGAAACAAAAAATACCCTCCCACAGAATAGGATAAAGACGAAATAAAAGAAACACCTGGATATTTATAACGATTTGATCAGTCTGTAAGCCCACCTAGGGTAGTAGAAAACCCAGACATGGGGGCATTGTCCACCCGTTTTAGATAAAAGCTTTAAAGAAAGGAAAAGTCGTTCTTACCTCACACTGTCAGATCAATCTGGATAATAAGTAAACGTTGCTTACCTGCAAGTAAGAAAACACAACATTTAATAAGCTGGAATAAGAGAAATTGCTTAATCGTGGTTGATCAAGTTAAAGATAAATATGTAGTGTGTTGCCGTTGCCAAACACCAGTTTTCATATACTACATCGGCTCATATACTAGCCATACGAATGTTCATGGATTCCACTAGGTGGACCTGTTCTTTACCATACATTATCCTGTATATTTACTGTGTCATTATCATCTACCACTGTGTAAACTGTGTTCAGACACCACTTCATATGACTTAAATATTTACTGTGTACACATCATCCAAAGCGCTTCAATAAATTAGAGTAATAATATTAAGGCTCTTGTCTTATATGTTACTAGCAAAGTACCCGTCCTCTGGACGGTCACCCTCTCTCCCCACACTTCCCCCTCTCCCTTGTTTCCTTCCCCCTCTTCTCTGTCTTTCATACCTGTTTTTCTCTTCCAACCCCATCTCTGATTCCCCCTCCCCCTCCTCTCTTCCTCCTCCTCCCCCTCCCCTTTCCCTTCCCCTACATCCTCTCTCTCGCCTCTTTACCCCTCTTCTTGGATGGTCACCCTCTCTCCCCACACTTCCCCCAATACCCCTACCCACTCCCTCCCCTCTTCTTCATTCTCCCACTCCTCTGCATGTAGTTAGGGTCCCCCTGAACGGTTGTGGGAAATGACGTAATGTCTCACAGGGGCTTCCCCCCCCTTTCCCTCCCCTCTTCCTCATGCTCCCCCTACCCTCTCTCCCTACATTCTCTCTCTCGCCTCTTTGCCCCTCTTCTTGGACCCTCTCTCCCCACACTTCCCCCTCTTCCTAATTTTCCTCCCCCTCTTCTCTGTCTTTCATACCTGTTAATCTCTCCCAACCCCATCTCCACCCCCCCCTCCCTTTTCTTAACTCTCCCCTCCTACACGTCCCTCTCCATCCCCTCCCTCTCTCCAATACCCCCATCCACTCCCTCCCCTCTTCTTCACTCTCCCACTCCTCTGCATGTAGTTAGGATCCCCCTGAAAGGTTGTGGGAAATGACGTAGTGTCTCACAGGGGTTTTCCCAGGCTATAAATAGAGTGTAGAGATCACAATTTAAAACAGGCTTCAAAATCACATTTCCACCCCAAATACCCTCACAAACCACATACGACGACATCCAGAGAGGGGGGATTGACATCTACAGATGAGTAAAGTAGTTTGTAATTCAACAAATTCCGAGAACATTCCGGACAAAGAAAACCTTCTTTCTACCATTTCTTTTTTACCTCCTTTCCTGGAAATCGCTCTAGCTTTATATTATATGGATATAGCTCTCCTCCTCTATGCCAACTGGGTCATTACAAATTTGGTTAAATAAATTCTCAGCTGTGTTTGATTTCTAAAATACTGTCCATCTTGTATTTGTCTACCCATCTGAAAGTCGTTCAAAATTAAAATTTTTAAATTCATCACAGTTTGCCATTTTGTGTTTACCATTCAGGGATCAATGAAATGTCATTAATTGATGTCGAGGCATTAGTGGCGCCCCCTCCCTGCAGCCAGGTAGTCACTTACCCACAGTCCTCTCCACCTTTTCCTTCTTCTCCTTTATAACCCCAAACATTACTACGGGATAAACATTGTTTAAGACAAAAATCAACTTCAAAATGCAGTTTAACATAACAGAACAGATACTTTAAATTAATGCGATACCAAATATACTCAGATATACCTGGTATTCATCATTTTCAGCCTAATTTAGCAGAATTTACTAAATGTGTAGATCTGCCAATTGTACATTTTCTGAAAATCTGACCCATATGACATAGTTAACACACTCTCACCATTGTACAGAATATTAACATTCTGGGATATTTAGGCGCCGAGAACTGTCACTATACCAATCGAATAAAGCAAAAAAAAAGATGTTGTGGGTCAGATTTTTAGAAAATGTACAATTGGCAGCTGTACACATTTAGTAAATTTTGCTAAATTAGACTGTAATTTGGTCAATATTAGGTAAATTCGAGTATATTCGGCATTACAATGGTTCTAGAAATCTGTCTGGTTAGGTTAAACTGTATTTTGAACTTCATTTTCTTCTGAAGTTTGGGTTATTTGAGAGGATTGGCGAAGTTGAATTGTACATTTTCTGAAAATCTGACCCATATGTAGCAAATACACCACCAATGACCGCAAAACCTTGGCGGTATTTTCAGATTTTAAGAACAATTATACCATAAGCTTAATGACCTCTCAATGAGGAAATTACTTCAATATTGCGCAAACCGAAGCAATTTCCTGGTCCATCCGGCAACTGGTTATTATGAGAACAACCCCCTGCCCCTTATTGGTACATAGAATTGGCCTTTATGACCCTTCTCCACTCACCAGGCGTATTATCCACTCTTGTCAAAATTAATTATATGGCTTTGCAGAGAAGCCATAACAATGGCTTCCTAGCAATTCATCTTGACGTTCCCGCCATCCTATATGGATTGCCTTTTTGCGATATAAGGGTGAAATAGTCAGAAAATGTACAATTTAACTTTAAATAACCCAAATTTGAGACAGAAATAAGGTTCAAAATTCAGTTCAACATAACCGAATAGATGTGTGTAATCAAATCAAGATTAAATATACTCAGATATATCAAGTATTTATCATTTTACAGCAGAATTTAGTAGAATCTACTAAAAGTGTACACCTGCCCATTGTACATTTTACCACGACCTGACACATAACCTTCCTGGCTTTATTGTGTCACCCTTATCCCTGACCTTGATGCATGACCTTGAGAGTGACTAAGCCAGCATCTGCGATATTGATAGCGTTCCTCGGAGAGATAAGTTCTCCTTGGGGGGAAAAAGGAGTCAGCTATTTATGCGTTGGAATTTTTGAGTAGATGTGGTTATCTTTGAGGATGATTGCCCATGGTGTTAGACTACTCGTATGTGTCAGGGACATCCGAGCAGAAATAGGAGGATTCTTCATATGTGATGTGCCACAGCAAAATGAGTCACAAGACGCAAAACTTGGATTGTGCGATACGATATCATCATATTTGAACAGATGAGATCAAGCCAATTCTAATGATGGTAAACATTAGGACAGCTAATAAATTTACTTATATTTTAAGTTTGAAATTGTAATTTTTGAAAAAAATGATCGCAATATCTCTGGGTGGACAATTACTAGTAATATAGCAAGAATAGCATAGTATCGCGTATGAGGGGGGCTATATTCTCCGAGTATGGCCGAAAACTACGAGGCCGTAGGCCGAGTTGTTTTTCGGCCATACGAGGAGAATATAGGCCGCCGAAGACGCGATACTGTGCTATTCTTGCTTTTATTCCATGATTCTTAACTTAAAACAACTTTATTTGCATTAATTTCATCAAACTTTGTTGTCCTCCAAGTCTCGAACGGTTGTGACGTCACTGTACAATACAAGGAATTTATATTGTCCACCTTGTGAGCGGCAAGTATATCGATTATATTGTACGCTCACGGCCAAATCATGGAATAAATTAGCTGAATATACTCTATAGGATGAGTTTAGAAATGTATGGATATAATCAATACACGCTCTTGAAATGTATTACGTATATTCATTCGACTTTGAGAATTGGATACCCCCAAAGATGAGAACATACACAGAGATCTTGTTAATACAATACTTTAAAAAATATACATTTTGCGACTTGTGACTCATTTTCCTGGAACATATCACATATGCAATGTGCAGTGGCAGTCACTAGAGAAAAAGCTATCATATAGACAACCAAGATAGATAGCCATTGTCACCCGAGTGACTGGAGTTATGGCGATAATAACGCAGATAAATCCAGAGAGCTGTAGAATGGACATCTCTCAGACTGATTCTTATCAAGTTTCTAATAGATTAAGTATGATTTTTCCTCATAAAGACCATTAAGGTGACTATGATTGATCGCCCCACAGTCCAGACACTGCTTAGGGTTGTTTTTATATTTGTATTGTCTTTATTATATTGGTTTAGATGATATCGCCGGGAGACACAGACACTGGAAGCATTGGTGTAAAACAGTAATAGAGGTTTAGTAAACGCGGAGTAAAAATATCCGATATCAGGAATGAGATGCAGGTCAGTTTTGTTTAAAGTTGTAATAAAGAATAAACGAAGGACTCAGATGTGGAACTTATCATTAGATTTATGACTTTCCTATCTCAATTTAGTATCAGTTTTCGTATAATAACATTATTGAACACCCGCTTAATGATGACGGTTAGAGTTGGACTAGAAAGTCAACCAAGAATGAATGTTTCCATATTAGAAGTGTAACGTATGTAATTAAAATGAGTATTATCTAATTCCAATGACCCAAAATTAAATGAAACAATATTACTTAATTCTTGTTCCATTCTTTTCCAACCCATCTAAAAGTAATTTGACCAACACTGAGGAAGGTTGTCTTCAGTTGTTTTTGCTAAAGAGCTTATAAAGCGTCCTTATTTGTATTGGGTGGACCTGCCCAAATCCTTTCATGCGATGACTTCACTTATTATCGCTCACCGGCGGCAGTTTTCTCTCGGTGATTCGCCTTCAAATTCTGGTCTAAGCACATACCGGCAGCGGAATGTTGATAAATGCAATCCTTTAAGTCATAATATCAGTGAATTTAGTAAGAATATGTTTTACGAAATAGTGGAAAATGTATAGCTTTCAGATGCTAACATTCAAATAGGGCAATCCGATGTTAAAACAATATTTTGCTCATTTTATCCTTCAAATATGCTTTGAAGAAATCATCTGTAATTACCCTTAAATCTAAACCATTATTCCAGCTTTTTTTTTTGACAAATCTATTTTTTTTGACAAATCTATTCAGGATTTATATAATAGTGGCATGGGCCAAGGCTATTTTTTTTAAGGGGCTCGGGTTAGACCCGGTATTCCGCCCAACCGGGAACTATCGCAATTACATATCAGCTATTATATAGGGTGTTGAATCAATTCAGTTTGAATGGTTTCAATGTAGGTAGGTTGGATAATAATGAAGAAAAATGAGATGAGATGGGGGTTGATAAATGAAGAGTTGGATGTCAAATAACATTTGCATTAAGGTTAACGATACATGATATATGGACATTGTACGTAATATTTAAATCTTAAGACTTAGATCTCGGATATCTGAATGATGCTTTATTCTAGCACCAAAGTGCCACATCCTATCATAGTAAAGTATACCAAGCCGCTGTCGTGCACAACTGATTCCCATTAGGAGTTGTAATTTGAAAGTTAAGTGGGAAATCCGCTGGAAGTTCTCGAACAAATTATCCTATTTTCCTTTAATACCATCTACTGGGTAATCTGCGTATAAATCTGTTTCCATTTGCTAGTAGTTGGTTGCTGGCAGTGCCAGTAGTTTAATACAAGTATGAAGGCTGATGGAATGTTCCTCACATGTTGTGCCTATGGGTGAAGTCTTCAGAAAATGTACAATCAGCTCTACACCTTTGGTAAATTCTGTTAAATTAGATTGAAACATGATACATACTAGATATATCTGAACATATTTGGTATTGCGTTGATTCACAATGTCTGTTTGGTTAAGCTGAACTATATTTTGAAACTCATTTTTGTCTTAAATTTGGGTTATTTGAGAGGTTTGTTGAAGGTGAATTGTAAATTTTGGGCGATTTCACCCCAATAACGGTCTGGTCATTGGAGTAATGTTTATCAAGGACCTTTTCCATTTGTGTATAATTGCACAGTACACTTTCAGTGAAGCAGTTCAAATTTTACAATATTGACTAGTTGGTATAAATTATATGTGATGTGGTTTAGGAAAATAAGTCAGATGTAACAAAGTTGATATGTCTCAAAATGATTCATCCACAAAAACACTCGCTGGAGGTGTGTAGCCCGAATACATATACCACATTTGAAGCTTGTGTATTGAATATATCTATGCATATCTGAGGTTACCCTAATATAATAGGGAGTGAGTGAGTGAGATTGGTCGCTTTACACCCTTATCAACACATCGCAGGTTATATCAAGGGCGGGAGAGCTGAGAGGGAGGCAGTTTATGATCATACCCAGGAAATAGAGATAGAGAAGACGGTAAAGAGACAGAAAGGTACTTTATGGTCATACCTAGTACCAATCTTGTTATTGGATATAATTATTATTCGATTAAGTCATGAGTTTCTACTGTATTTATTATACTTTCAGGCTTGCCTCGGGCTGGTAGAAATCTATGCTATGTCAGCAAACGAGGTGCATTAGGGTCAGATTTTCAGAAAATGTACAATTCAACTCGCCAATCTTCTCAAAGAGTTCAAATTTCAGACGAAAATAAAAGTCAAAATACAGTTCAACCTAACCAACCAGATTGCTAGAATCAATGCAATGCCGAATATACTCGAATTTACCTGGTATTAGTTATTTTTCAGTCTAATTTAGCAGAATTTACTAAGTGTGTAGAACTGACAATTGTACAATTTCTGAAAATCTGACCCTCTATCAATCAATATTGAATGTGTTCATATTTTCATAACTGTTAAGAGGAAAAATTACATTACTTATCCTATATCTACCAAACGACAATGCAATGTCAAACCATCAAATTCGATTCATTTCAAATTCATAACTAATTTCCATTTAAAAATCTAATTCCCTTATAATCACACTACCCTACCCTCAATATCCCCGCAGTATAACACCAAGTGACACTTCACCACAAATCCCCAATGGTACAGCTTCACCATTAAGACCCATTATGCCTGACACAGCATAAACACCAAGAGCAGGCTGGAACCTAGGACTTATCCAATTTCCAAAGCGTCGACTCACACATCGTTAGAAAGCTGGGAGCAGACTGCAGTGCGAAGCCTAATGATGTGATTACCAACATGAATATCAAACCTCCATCTAGCATACATAATTTTGATCAAGCCAATTTAGTAAATACAGAATGTATGCGCAAGTTAATTGGCTCAACTATAGCTTGACTCTCCGCTCGTTCCTCAGCAGCACTGCTTGGCAATCATTTCCAGGGGCGCTAATTCTCAGCACGTTCGCTAAATGTATGTGCTTCTAAATTGGTGTATATGTAGGTGTTTAGCATCTGTATGCCATATATAATTTAGATATAGAATATATACGTATTATACAAGGCATTTTTCATGATATGACTACTAAATAAACTATTAGAAATGCATACATATGTTAATGTTTTAATGAATATATACATACACCTACATTGAATTGAATTGAAAAATACTTTATTTACATACACACGTTATATGTGATATGCATATATTCCGGCCCGTACACTTGTATTTGAGTCTTCCTCAGACTGATCCTGTTTTTAGAAAATATGTGTATGGGATATGTATGTGAATATGTATTATGTAAATCTATGTATGCATTTGCAGTGTATGTAATATGTTCATTTGCATATATGATTAGATGAGTCTTTGATTGAACCTACGTGCATGTAATTCGGTTTGAATCTAATGTATATACACATATATGATATAATATGTGTAGCAAGGGTGAGACAGGGAGAGAGAGGCGAATAGAGAGTGACTGAGAGAGGAGGAGACAGAGGAGAGAGAGAGGAGAGAGCGACAGAGGGAGGGAGTGGACAGACAGAGAAGCGAGAGAGACAGCGCGGAAGATATAGGGCAGAGAGACAGAGGGGAGAGGAATGGGAGAGAGGGGAGAGAGACAGAGGGGGAGAGAGACAGAGGGGAGAGAGACAGAGGGGGGAGGGACAGAAGGGAGAGGGACAGAGGGGAAAGGGAGGGGAGAAGGAGGAGAGAGAGAAATAGTGGGGAGACAGATAAGAGGGATAGAGGGGAGAGAGAGAAGAGAGAGAGAAGTGAGAGACAGGGGAGGGAGAGAGAGAGGAAGACAGTGGGGTGACAGATGAAAGAGACAGGGGAGAAAAAGAGAAGAGAAACAGAGAGAGAGGGTAGAGAGAGAAACAGAGAGAGACAGAGGGAGGAGAGACAGAGGGGAGAGAGACAGAGAGAAGAGAGAATGGCGTGGGACGTTCAAAGCATCTACACACAAGTATAAAATCTTGCCCACTTAGTTACATATCCATCAATTGGGCTATGCATATTTTATATGCCATCCAATCAGGGGAACGAAAATAACACAGTGAAAGGGATGCAACCGCTCTGTCCGGATTCCATCAATGTAAATTGGTGTGCCTATAATTTCCTTGATAACCGTGACTTCTTGATACAATGATCAATCAAACAAGATGGGCGCACAGAGATAAGTTCATAGTAAATTTCCATACGTCAGTTCTGATTGCTAGTTGGAGAATTAAATCAGAATGTCCATCTAAACTTCCAGCTTCCTTCCTAATCTGCCCCATCTGAGTGTTATAGGCTTGTTTCACATATGTGATGTGTTACCGAAAAATGAGTCACAAAAATGGATTTTGAGATATCATTATATTTGAAAAGAAGAGATCAAGCCGCTTCTAATGATAGTAAACAGTACGACGTATAATAGTTATTTCTATATTTTATGTTTGATACTTTTAGTTTTGAAAAAGAAGTTTGCAACGTCTTAGGGTGGATATTTACTAGTAAAGTAGTTAGATATATGCTCTATATGATGCCCTTAGATATATAATACATGGATATATTATTTGATACACTGTCTACACATTACATATATGGAAAGCTTCATATCAAATGCAAAAATGCAAAAATGCAAAATTACTACCAGCCATTTTAAATAATCGATTGTCAAAATGAAATTATGTTCATCTAATTGATTTTTTACCTATACATATTTGCTGATTCCTGTTTCATAGGCATTCATTTGATGAAATCCCTCATTTTGTGTCCTAGACATATACCACCCCACAAAATGAAGTTCTGAACATGTGCATCATGTCTCGTATATAATCCTGTTATCTACAGACATACTCAGTTTGTTTTTCCCAGATGGGAACTATACATATTTTATCTCCATGTACCTATCATCCCATATACCATTCCCTAAATCAGTTAACAAATAAAACATTGACATAAAACCAAGGCTGTACCTATGTTACACATATAAATCCGTTGGTTTTATTTGGAAGAGAAGTAGGAGACGAGGAGACGGAGGGTGGATTGGGGATTATAACGCTGGTATGTCAGTATGTATCTCATCTTAAATCAAGCAGACTAGGATTAGAACAGCGCAGTTCTGCCTCATTGGCAATTCCTGATAAGCAGAGTTAATATGCTCTGGTGTGCACCTCCATATTCCTAAGGTATTTAAGCGAATATTCGATGTGACATGGCGGGGTGGCATGCTCATTATAATTTCACACTCTGACGAGGAGGAAAGGTAGGAGGGAGGGGGAGGGGGGGGGATGTGACAAATGAGAGGAGGAGGGGATAGGGTGGGAGAAGGGAGAGGAGGAAGTTAGGCTGGAGAAGGAGCGGGAGGGGGATGAGTGGGGAGATGGGAGGAAATGTAGAGGTGGTGGGAGAGGACAGGAGGAAGGGGTGGAGAGTGGAGGAAGGGGGAAGGAGGAGGGGAGAGGGGTATGGGGAGGGGTGGGAAAGGAGGAGGAGGTGAGGGAGAGGGAATGGGGATTTGGCAGATGGGAGGAGAGAGGATGGGGGAGGGAGAGGTGGGAACACGAAAAGGGAGGGATGGGGAAAGGGAGGAAGGGAGGAAGGGAAGAAGGGTGGGAGGGAATGGGAAGGGAGGAAGGGAAGAAGGGGACAAGAACTGAGGCGAAAGGAGAAAAGCAGGGGGAAAAAGAAGAAGTCGTTGTACAAAGAACACAGAGCTGGAACAGAATAAGGTGAGTGGGAGGAATGAAAGGAGGGAGGGAGGGAGCAAGACGGGGGAGATATATATGGGTCAGATTTTCAGAAAATGTACAATTGGTAGCTGTACACATTTAGTAAACTCTGCTAAATTAGGCTGCAATTTGGCCAATACTAGGTAAATTCGAGTATATTCGGCATTGCACTGATTATAGCAATCTGTTAGGCTAGGTTGAACTGTATTTTGAACTTTATTTTCGTCTGAAATTTGGGTTATTTGAGAAGATTGGCGAAGTTGAATTGTACATTGTCTGAAAATCTGGCCCATATATACAGGGGGCGGGCGCTATAGGTTGATGGAGGGGGAGAGAAGTAAGTTTGGGCTCCCACATGTCTATGCCTAATGAATGAGTGCACTGTATATCTGCCGCCTGTGGCTGTTTCCAAATTAATGAAGCATATGTGGGCTGGCCTCCAAGGAAAGCGCAATTAAGCCCTCCACAAACCTACCTAGATGTGCATATTTTATACGCTAATATATTCACAGGCATCATATTCTCTGTCCAATGCTTACTTAGCCCTTCGCATTAAATAACACTGACTGATTTTGAAAGATATTTAAATGTAATTTGCTACTTTTTATAGTAAAAGTTTCTACATTTTACTGGTGATATTTTCTTTTTAGTGGTTAAATTGCATACTTTTTAGTGGTAAAGTTGCATATTTTTCAAAGGTGGCATAATATGATTTCCTAAATGTTTATATGAATATTATGGTGCATGTCTTTCACAGCATAGATCAATCCTACGTCCCAGAAAAAGCAGTCATTAGTATCTTAGAGATAACAAAAGATTCGCTAGTAATTGTCAATTGTCAAACTTTCAAAAATTAATACATCAAACTTAAATATAGAGACACTTATTAAATGTCCTAATAGTTACTACCATTATAGTCGGTTTGATCTCATCTTTTCAAATATGCTTATATCTCAAAATTTATTTTTGCGATTTGTGACTCATTTTTCTGTAACACATCACAAATAACCAGGTACGATGTATGCAGAGCCCAAAAGAACAGACATGATATTGCAACATGTATATAAACCCATTAAGAAATATTAGTGCAAACATTTCCAAACGTACATGAAATCAAACATAACATATAGAAATACATTTTACATTTCCTAAATGTTAAACATCATTGGAATTAACTTTCAAATATGATGGTATCTCAAATTACATTTTTTCAACCGATGAATCATTTTTATTTGACACATCACACTATTTATGCCTAATCATCCCATCAATACGTTTACCAGTCACCATCAACCCTTAGACAAAAGGTTCCTCTCAGGAAAATGTTTAGTTTTTTATAAACTCCACATCTACACAATCCCTACGACTCATTTATTTTAATCGAATCATCCAAGGTCTATGACCGAGCGTTCAGTGCTTTCTGCTCGGGTCTCCATGAGCTCTGCATAAATCTGGGGCGATTTTAATGAGAAGGGAAGTAGTAAGTTGCATGGGTAATTTTAAGATTAAATGAGACTTACTTTAGAGAGTTGATATTTGACTAGAAGTTTATGATGGCACTTCTAGTGTGATGAGGGAATAAATGAACTACATGGTATGCCATAAGAAACGTTAACTTCATATAAACTACTACTTTTCTTACCTCCATATATATATGGGTCAGATTTACAATTGGCAGCTGTACATCTTTACCAAATTCTGTTAAATTAGGCTGTAAATTTGGCCAATACTAGGTAAATTTGAGTATATTTGGCATTGCATTGATTCTAGCAATCTGTTTGGTTAGGTTGAACTGTATTTTGAACTTTATTTTTGTCTGAAATCTGGGTTATTTCTGAAAATTGGTGAAGGCGAATTGTACATTTTCTGAAAATCTGACCCCTATACGTATACACAGGTGGTTTAAATAATAATATATGTACATAAAGCTACCTATGTGGTCATTATATTGTTTATGAATATAAGGACATTCAGACATTTATATTATAAGTTACATTGGTTCTATTGGCACTTATATTATATTATTTTTTTTTTAAAGAAATTTTATTGATTCCAGTTCCTTTGCTTACACAAGGGTAATCTCATGGTAATCATTTCAAAACAAAAATCAGTATCATAATCATATATCAGATATTTAAATTTTTAACATTTACAGAAGATTATACATCAACATCAGCACAATTACTAAGTCAATTTCAGAAGTATCAAATACATTTCCAGTTTTACATCAACAACGAAGATAATTTTTTTGAGTTTTCTTTTGCCTCTGCCAAGGCTACGCAAATAATGAGAACAACATTTCGTGTTATATTTCTTTTCTCAATTTACCGGCTAGACCAGTAGAGTATTTACATCGTTAACCAGAATTCCTAACCATACCAGTCATGATGTGCTTTTAGGTATGTTTTAATTGATGGCCAATTTTTCTGCCTTACATCACCTGGCAGCTGGTTCCAAATTTTTGGTCCTCTCACATGGGGGGATTTGTTTACAAGCTCAAGGGCTGGCCTAATTGCCTTAATTACTGGCCCAGCATTCTGTCTGGTTTGTCTGGATATAATTGTAATGTTATCAAGGTCTTGTTTCTTTCTAAACATAACTCCCAAAAGAGCGATATCATAGCGCTTTTTTAGAGGTTCAATACCACAGATTCGGCTCAGCGTTTCTCCATCTCTACGATCGTTCAGATAAATAAGTTTGATTGCTCTAAATATAAGCCTCTGTAGTTTGTGCTTTAGATGGGCACTTGCAAGGGACAGGAATAAGCCTCCATATTCGAGGGACGAGAGAATATGCGATTTAACAATCACTTTCGTCATGTCAGTATTCAAGTATTTCCTAATTTTCCCTAATAAAAGCAGCTTTCCCATTGTTGCACACTTCAGTCGAACTAGATGACTGTTCATCGTGAGTTTACAATCAATACCAAACCCTAAATAATCAACATTCTTCGCTCTTTTAACTGTGTGGCCATTCAAATAGATATGCCCCAGAGTGGAAAAATTTACCTTTCTCAATCTGTGACTGGTACCCAACACTTGTATAATACATTTTTTTCATTAAGTTTCAGTAGGTTGTCATACATCCATTTAGATATGGAGTTTGCAACTTCTTGAGTAACTTTAATACAGGTATCTACATCTTTACCTGTTACCGTACAAGCTGTATCATCAGCGTATAATGTTAGATGGACAGTATTTTCATTCGTTGTCAGGTGGTTTGTACACAGAGGTAGGTCGTTGATATATAACAAAAATATTATGGGCCCTAAATGGCTGCCTTGGGGGACACCACAATTTATCGAAATAGGGTCTGATACGGAACCATTAAGATTTGTTCTTTGTTTACGATCCTTTAGGTAATTCATTATAATACCTATGAGAAGGGGATTAAGCTTGTAATGATATAGTTTACGACGTAAGATCTTATGGTTTATGCAATTGAATGCTTTAGAAATGTTGTAGAATGATGCCACTGAGAGGTTACCATTATTAACACCATTTATAATCGGGGTAAAAAAATCGAACAGACTAATGTTGGTCGAGTGGTTTGCTCGAAATCCACCTTGACATTTGCTGAAAAGATTATTTAACTCCATATGATTAACAATTGATGAACATAGTATTTTCTCTAATATCTTGGACATGATAGGTACCAAAGCTATAGGGCGCAAGTTATTGAAGCACCTTAGATCACCACTTTTTGGTATCGGCTTAATGATGTATTCCTTCCATTCCAAAGGGATCAAGCTGGTACTAACACACTTTTTCATAAGTAGAGTTAACTGAGATAAAACTAACCCTAGGAACATCTTATAAGTACACTTTGCCATCCATTAGAATGAGCCTATAGATATCCTAGACATTAAAATTAGTATTGGTTTTGGTAGTATATATTTTTAAACAATTTTTTAATTGTACTTTTTACTCAAATATCCCAAGTATCTTGGATGCATACTAAACATTTCCTTGCTTTCCATCTCATATGAATTATTGCTCAATCAATTAATCGTTAGCTGATGATCTTTCATATAATCACTATTCATATCTTTAAACATGTCACAGATAACAATCCCTGTTACTCTACACCAAATGTGATCCGTTTTATGAAAATGAGTCACAAGTCGGAAAATATGGATTTTGAGATATCACCATATTTGAAAAGAGGAGATCAAGCTGATTCCAATGATGGTAAACACTAGGCGCCACCTATTAAGTATTTCTATATTTTAAGTTTGATATTTTTATTTTTGAGAAAAAAAGTTTGCAATGTTTCTGGATGGGTAATTACCAGTAAAGTCTAAATATATTCCATACGAAGGCCTTCAAAACGCAGGGATATATTTGATACAATGTCCCGGAATTTGTCACATAGATTCAAATGACTATAAGCGCTAAACCCTCCAAAAATCGGAACATTTCAACATAGAGATCTTGTGAAAAAAACACTTTGAAAAATATCAATTTTGCGACTTGTGACTCATTTTACTGGAACACATCACACATAGTCATTAGTGCTGTTTTTGAACCATGGAGTCGAACAACAAGACGGAAGCATTCTATTGTAAATTGAAGTGTTATCTTAAACAAACAAGAACATCCATTACAGTCGAGGCAGCAGGGGTTTAAGGAAGCATAAAGATGTTATAAAAGTTGATCAGTTTTAGCATGAAGCTGCCTCTTAAAGCCCCTATTATCGTATTACGCTATGCATGTGTCGGTTCGTGTAGTAATGAGGAGCTTTTATGTTGTCTGATTGGTTATCTTAGAGCTGCCAATCTCTCCCTCAAGCCCCCCCCCCCCCTCTCTCCCTCCCTCCCTCCCTCCCTCCCTCCTCCCCTCCCTCCCTCCCTCCTCCCCTCCCTCCCTCCCTCCTCCCCTCCCTCCCTCCCTCCTCCCCTCCCTCCCTCCCTCCCTCCATGACGTTCTCCCCTTGCCTACATACGCTAGTTATTTGATCAGAATCGATAAGCTGGTGTGTTTCCAGTTAAGATTGATTACGATGTTTTCAGGACTTCAGGATGGTATCTAGTCCAGCCTACCTAATAAACTGAGCCTTATTCTGCTATATGGGGTTTTGGTATGTCAAGCAATGTGCCCTCACTGTCTAGGCCCAAATTTTACAGAGTCCCTACAAACGAAGGGAAAGCGTCTCACCTTAAACCGCAAATTGCCATTATAATTCCATTAACACCGCAAAATGCCATTATTTTCCCAATAAAACGCTGAGTCCTAGGCCACGAAGGCAATTAGCGAAGTAGGCGTCTAATTACTGACATACCATTCTGATCAGATCTGAAGGTTTTGACCTAGAGTGCCTCTGTTATAAAAAAAAAGAAATCGTCAAACAGTCTCCATAATATTCTGCATATGCTGATGTTCGCAATTACCGTTTCCTTTGGAATGGTTACCTCTACGTAAAACTATGCATGTTATTAAAATACGATCCATTTGACTGTTGAATAACGATCATAAGGGGACTGGTTAATAACAGTTCATTACTTTATATATTCCTCGCTACGCTATTCTCCCTTAGTCTAGTAGGACATATAGGGGTCAGATTTTCAGAAATGTATAATTTAACTTCGCCAATCTTCTCAAATAACCCAACTGTCAGACGAAATAAAGTTCAACATACAGTTCAACCTAACCAAACAGATTGCTAGAATCAATGCAATGCCGAATATACTCGAATTGACCTAGTATTGACCAAATTGCAGCCTACTTTAGCAGAATTTACTAAATGTTTACAACTGCCAATTGAACATTTTCTGAAAATCAGACCCATATATACAGTAGCAATACACAAATAGCATTGTTTCTACTTTAAATTCCTTCTCTAAAAGTTCCCAAAGAGTTGCTTAGAACGGGAAAGTGACTAAGAAAGGAAAAACCTTAACTTAAAAGCCATGGTAGCGGCTGGGAAAGCTGGATTTTATCTAGATGTCTTCCTACCTGTTTTGTCGGTTTTGTCTGTTGTATTTGCATTGTCTGTTTCATTGTGTAGTCTGTGAATTTCGATAAATAAAGTAATATCTTATCTTATGTTATCTTAACTAAGGATTTATCATGAAACCAACCCCGGCAGAACGTACATAGGTTTACAGTGGAATATTTAAATTCTCAGAAGTTTTCCAATATGAAAGTCATAGCTTCTACATAATTCCTGACATTATGTCCCTTAATCCCTTCCATATTGTAACAGTGCAAATTAAATAAATATCTCCAAGCCTTATTACCTTGAAGCATATTTAAATCCAATATCTTTCCATAATGTAAGACTTTTACAAATTCTAATTTTATTTTTGTTGTGCCTTTCTCTATACACTGTACCACCCATTCCCTCCATCTACAACAAGCCTTTCAAACCTGGGATCAAATTCTCTTCCAGTTCATTTCCATTCGAGAACAGAGTAGATTTAAACGAGCTTTTAAACCATTATTTCCTTATACAGACTACTTCAATTTTTCCTCTCCTCCTCCTTCTTCACGAATTAGGAACAGGAGGTGGAGGCGGGGTAGTCGCGAGCTGGTAGAAGAGCGGCGGCGGGTAGGTTTGCCGAGACAGCCGCCTAATGTACTGTAAGAAGTCAATCACTTCAGGATCGTGAAACAATATAATGCAATCAAGGGCTCCTTCAAGAGGAGCATTACCGAGTTAGTGATCAAAGACCTGGGAGGGAGCGAGCTGCTCTGAAGCACATCCTTCCACTGGGAGGAGCTGCTCCAAAAACCTAGCATCCACATACACTGATAACAACAGCCTCTTCATAACTTCATCAATGCTCCAATCAAATGATCAGGTCTCATTGCTGGATCCATCCCTGAATTATTATGTGATTGTTTACCAACAAATCATCCAAGTAGTTGTGTATGAATGGTGGGTCATAATAACTGGATTGTTGGTGGGACCGTGGGACTGCAACAGAAGCACTAGAAAGGAGTAGAAGAAAAGGGCTTGGTGATTGGCTCTCTCTCCAAAACTTACTCCAGGATCCCCTGGAGGCAATGGCATATCTTGTCAATCAAACCGAGCCACATCAGACGCATGCGCAATTGTACGGCGCAATCAAATGGAAGGCCTTCATTACGACAGGCTTTGTTCTGACGTTTGTATGAGTCTCTATGAGGATAACCTGTTACTCATTGCATTAGAGCTGACCTACTCAGTCTCCACTCAGTCTCCACTTGCAACTGCTCAAGAGCTGCTCCTGGACCAGGCTCTGCTGAATGAGTAGCTCTGATAATGAAGCACAGGATAAAGATCAATGATAGGCATTGAGATATGGGGGTGGGCTGGCCATGTGGGTCAGATTTTTCCCAAAATGTACAATTGGCAGCTCTACACATTTAGGCAATTCTGCTACTTTAGGCTGAAAAATTATGAATACCGCGTATATCCGAGTATATTTGGTATTGCATTGATTTATAGTATCAGTTCTGTTATGTTAAACTGCATTTTGAAGATCATTTCTGTCTTGAATTTGGGTTTTTTGAGAGGATTAATGAAGGCGAATTGTACATTTTCTGAAAATCTGACCCATGTATGGGGGGGGGGGGGAGCTGGCCGCCATGTGAAGGAATGGGGAGGGCTGCTGGGGGGAGGGGGGTGCCAGGTGTGGTGGGTTGATATAGGGGAGAAGGGGGAACGGTGGGGATGGGTAGGGGAGGAAAGGTATGGCGTTGCTACTTTCTTTTGTGAGGAGTTGCAAATAAGAATAAGTTGATGTGCCCAATGTATATGTATATGGGTCAGATTTTCAGAAAATGTACAATTGGCAGTTGTACACATGCACTAAATTCTGCTAAATTAGGCTGCACTTTTGTCAATACTAGGTAAATTCGAGTATATTCGTCATTGCATTGATTCTAGCAATCTATTTGGTTAGGTTGAACTGTATTTTGAACTTTATTTTCGTCTGGAATTTGGGCTATTTGAGAGGATTGATGAAGGTGAATTGATGAAGGTACATTTTCTTAAGATCTTACCCATATATATGTTTTAGAGGCGGGACAGGAGGAGGGAAGAGGTTGGAGAAGGAATAGATTTTACTCTGAACCATTAGTCCGATAATTCCATGGGAATCAATATTTAAAATGGCGGCTGAAGCTAACCTCAGCACAATTACTTTTCTGACCATGTAAATGATCCCTTTAGAACTGTCTTTATAATAGGACCATCATCTTCTCTCCAGCTCGCCAAGGGCTTGTCCCTTTTGTTTGTACATGTATGTATACATAAAGCTTTGATTAAAAAACATATTTGAATAAAAGGTCATTTACTCCAAGGAGACATTCAATACTGTGTACACCTATTGGGATAAAAGTACTGCGATATTAAACCTTTGACGGATGGATAACCTTTTGTTCTCGCATTTAAACTAAAAATACCCAAGAGAATATGATGGAGGATGTGTTCAACCTTTACAACTTATAAACATCGGGTAACGTGTTTGGGGTGAGATTTTCAGAAAATGTACAATTGGCAGCTGTACACATTAAGGACATTTTGCTAAATCAGGTAGAACAATGATGAATACCTGGTATATCAGAGTATTGTGTGGTATGGCATTGATTTATATTGTCAGTTCTGTTATGTAAAACTGCATTTTGAAGCTCATTCATGTCTTAAATGTAGGTTATTTGAGAGGATTGGTGAAGGCGAATTGTACATTTTCTGAAGATCCGACCCTTTTTAGATGGGTAAAATTCGCTGCTAAGATTGAAAGGTCGAAGGATTCGATTCGTCCTTTTCCTTAAGACCAAATAAGGGCAATCTTTCTCGACTTCGAGCAATTATTTGTCACAATCAGCCAAGGTTATGGGTTGTAGTTCATAAATGAGAGAGCAGCGACCTTGGAAGAGAATCCTAGAGTCAAGTGAACGTCAGCAGGGATTAAACATTACTTTGACCCGTTTTTGTTTAATGAAAGGTTCTCGTTCCCTAATCAAAGATTTAATCCTAAGAAGGTTGATATGTTAATAACCATCTCTTGGCGGGTGTGGTATTTGATGTCGGAGATTACAAGTACATCCAAACATAAGGGTCAGATTTTCAGAAATTGTAAAATTCAACTTCACCAATCGTCTCAAATAACCCAAAGTTCGAAATACATATCAACCTAACCAAATAGATTGCTAGAATCAATGCAATGCCAAATATACTCGAATTTACCTAATATTGCCCAAATTGCAGCGTAATTTAGCAGAATTACCTAAATGTGTACAGCTGCCAATTGTATGTTTTCTTAAAATCTGACCCATAAATGGGTCAATCGCGACACATCAAGAGGATGGGAACTGTGTAACAAGAATCAAACGTTGCTTTGCAGGTGTAACTGAGGTAATTAGTGTGTCTTCCTCATCGTTAAATGTCCTCCGAGATGAAAGGATAAATCGGTATGTATGTATACAATAGGGGATTTGCATAGCCGCCATTTTGAATCTAGATTCGCATGGAATTATGGGACTAATATAGTACAGTGTGAAATTTAAATAAAACATGTCATGTTCAGCAAGGAATATTTATCAATGCTCTAATGTCAATAACCAAGTGCTATAGGCCTACATGTTTCCATGACACAAGTCTCCATCTTTCCCATCATGCATTTCGTATTAGATTAGATTAGAAAATTGTTTATTCATCACTGAGTTATACAAGTACAGAAACAAAGAGTGACAAAAAGGTCGACTAGCTTATGGAATGAAAGCTCCCATGTTTTCCCGCTGTTACCTTTTTCATAGATCATTTATACAAGCTCTGAGACTGGTGAATACATTCTTGCAATTTTCGATAAAAATGTTCCCAAATTAATATTTGTATGTGACATGCAACTCCCCTATAAGGACTGAGCATGTGTAATAAGGGCTATGTTGTTAGAAAATGTACAACCAAAAGCTCTACATAATTATGTGCGATGTGTCACAGCAAAATGAGTCACAAGTCACAAAAAATGATTTTGGCCTATCATCACATTTAAAAAGATGGGAACAAGCGGATTTCAATGATGGGAAACATTAGGACAGCATATTTCAAGTTTGACATTTTTATTTCTAAAAAATAAGTTTGCAATTATATCTGCATGTGTGGACAATGACTAGTAAAGTAGCTAAATACATTCTATAAGATGACCTTAGAAATGCATGGGTGTGTTCGATACACTGTCTGGAAATATGGGAAACGTATTTATATCACATCGAGTGCTAGATACCTAAACAAATGAGAACATTCCTGCGAATAAATACCTATGAACAATAATGCATTTTGTGACTTGTGACTCATTCTTCTGTAACACATCACATTTGCTATTATAGTAAATACTGTTGAATTCGGCTAAAAATGATAAATTCTAGGGGTTGTTTGTTGAGTTCCGTTGATTTACAAAATATACCCGTGTATGTGGAACGTTATTTTGAACGTTATTTTTGTTTGAAATATGGGTTATTTGAAAAGATTGATGAAAGCGTATTGTCCACTTTCTGATGACTACATCCTTATATCTGATACACTTACGTGAGTATTTCATTCCCTAATATGTGTTGTATCTATATTAGGTAAAATACTTTTTCATATTATCATAATTACTTTGTCAGTATAACCTGAGAAATCTGAATGTTTAATGTTTTAAAGGTCAAGGCACAACGAAAATCACAAATATAATTATTTTCTTGTCAGAGTGTAACCGTCTGATTAATCCTGAATACAATGTTGTCCCCCAAAAATGATTCTACTGTAATATAAACTAAAAGAGAAGACACAGCATTGTTGTGGGACCATCAGCATTTGTCCCTACCGACGCCATACGTCATCCAACCAGTAACCAATCAGGAGGGCCCATGTGGTCATGTGAAAAAGGATAGTTTGGTCAGATGATCACTACTCTGGAGAGATGGTTGGTTGAGGATGACAGAGGGGGCATGGGGTCGGTGAAAGAGAGTTGTAGAGGCAGGAGATTGGGGAGAGAGAGAAAGTGGGAAAGAGATAGGGGATAGATGGAAAGTGGGAAAGAGAGAGAGAGGAAGACAGAGACAGAAGAGGAGAAGTGTAAACACAACAAGGGGAAGGGAGGGGAAGAGGGTGCTGGTGAGAAAGAAGGATAAGGGAAATATAGAGCGAGAAGAAGCAGAGAGGGAGAAAGAAAATGAGAAACAGGGACGGAAGGTTTATAATATATCATATATATTGCAAGAAGGAGAGTGAGACGGACTTCTAAAGAGAGATACAGAGCGAGAGAACGATAGGGAATGTGGGACAAAGTGAGAAAAAGTGAGAAACAGAGAAAGAGATGTGCGAAGAAGTGGGAGATGGAGAAAGGAGTGGGATTGGCTGCTATGGGAGGTGTTTAGAGAGAGATAAAGAGACAGACAAACAGAGATAGAGATAGAGAGTCAGTGAGGCATAGAGAAAGGCACACAGATACAGAGACCTGCACAGAGAGAGAGAGAAGGAGAGAGACATTCAGGGGCTGGGAGAGACAGAGACAGTGAGGGAGAGAGACACAGAAGGATAGAATGAGAAGACATAGAGAGAGAGGGAGAGAGAGACAGAGATGGAGACAGAGAGGCAGAGGGATAGAGAGACAGAGAGGGAGAGAGAGGAAGGGAGAGGGACAGAGAAATAGAGACAGACAGAAGGAGGCAGACAGGGAGAGAGAGACAGAAGGAGAAACAGAGAGACCGACAGGGACACACACTGACACTCAGGGGGAAATGGAGAGAGCTAGAGAGAGACAGAGGCAGGGAGAGAAAGGAAGAGAAGGGAAGGGAGAGAGTCATAAAGGAGGAGGCAGAAAGGGAGACAGACGGACAGAGGGAGAAACAGAGCGACAGATAGGGACACACAGAGAGAGGTGGAGAACAAGAGCAAGAAGACACATGGGTGAAATCGCCAGAAAATGTACAATCCACCATCGCCAATCCTCTCAAATAACCCAAATTGCAGACGAAAATAAAGTTCAAAATACAGTTCAACCAAACCAAACACATTGCTAGAATCAATGCAATGCAGAATATACTCGAATTTATCTAGCATTGACCAAATTTCAGCCTAATTTAGCAGAATTTACCAAATCTGTACAGCTGCCAATTGTACTTTTTCTGAAAAGCTAACCCACAAGTGGGTTACGAGGGCTCTATACTTGACCTAACCTAGATGAGGATATGATGACTCAGTTGAAATCCAATTCAAGCAGGGAATGAAATGTTACCCCCAGTTGTACACTAACTCACCCCCTACTGCCAGAAGCGATTACACAATACTTTGTGACCGGCCACACAATTAAAATTGATTGCAGCTCCCTGCCTCCCTTTCCTTTCAACCTTGACAGGGTGTATAATCCCGGATAGAAAAAGGGCAGCTGAACCTAGAATAAATATTATGTTAGGTTATGGGGCAGGGCTACCTTGTCTGCTTGCATTTCTAGTGTATTGAAAATCAGTTCTGACAAGTGAAGTTTTTAGTGCCAAATTGGATAAGATGGAGATATTTTTAGTATGCCTCCTGCATTCTCCTTAAAACTTTTCACTCAAAGTTTAGTTTTTTTCCTTGTTGTTGTAACCGGGTTAGCCATCTGGGGTTTCAACATGTTTTGTTGTTGTTGTTTTTTTACGAGTTTTATTGCCAAGATTCCGCAATAGCAATTTGACATGAAAATGTTATGAAAAATGACAACTGCCACAACCGCACAGAACCGCACAGAACAAAACAACATCAGAGTCAAGCCTTTAGGGCATAAGGCCCAGTTTCATAATAAATCCTCACCCAAGATCTCCCTTGCTTTGCTATCTTCCCTCACTAAACTGCTGTTAGCGAATATTTGGGTCAGACTTTCAGAAAATGTACAATTTACCTTCACCGATCCTCTCAAATAACCCACATTTAAGACAAAAATGAGCTTCAAAGCGCAGTTTAACATAACAGAACTGATACTTTGAATCATGACAATACCAAATATACTCAGATATATCTGGTATTCATAATTTAGCAGTCTAATTTAGCACAATTTACTAAATGTGTAGATCTGTCAATTGTACATTTTCTGAAAATCTGACCCATTTACATCAGGATCACAATGTCTCACATAATGCTATCGGCTATTCCAACAGTAGAAATATCCTGCTATAGCAAGGACAAATGTGATGTGTTACAGTAAAATGAGTCATGTGTAACAAATGTCATGTGTATCAAATGTATTCTTGCGTTTTAAAGCAGTAAAATAACTAAATATATATACTCCATAGGATGACCTTTGAAAGGCAAGAATACATTTGATACATATATCAATATTGTGACTCATTTTACTGTAACACATCACAAATAGGCTAGCAAAGAAACCTTGTACGTAAAGAATTGTGATGTGTTCCAGGAAAATGTGTCACAAGTCGCAAATATTTTTCAAACTGTTTAGATTACAAGATCATTTTATGAGAATGTTGACTGAGAGTTTACCACTTATAGTCATATTGATTGATGTATCAAATTTCAGGACAATGTATGTAATATATTCTTTCATTTTCAAGGTCCTTATATGGAGTATATTTAGTTACTTTACTGTTTACGGCCTCCAGAAATATTGCAAACTTTTTTTTTTTCAAAAATAAAAATATGAAACTTAATATCTAGATTTTTAGACTGTTTACTATCAATGGAATCGGCCTGATCTCATCTTTTCAAATATATAATGGAATCTCAAAATCCATTTTTTGCGACTTATGACTCATTTTTCTGAAACACATCAGAGATGTGTTATGAACCAGTCCCCTGAACCGCCCTAGGCAGGCTGTGGTTCGAGGCTACTCAATGTGAGAAATGTCAGTGAGAAGGGGAATTATGGAGGTCCATTATCCACTATATTTGAATAAAGGCTTTAGTAATTATTACCAAGATTATGGTCATTATCCACAAGTATGAGGCAGTCATGAATTCAATTCTTCAAATAGCAAATCCATTGAACAATATCATGGGGCATCCCCTGACCTTACCTAAATGTAAGGCCAGTATTTATTCTAGAAAATGTTTGAGGTTATCAATATGTTTAGTCTATTTTGGACAATTCCAAACCTCTCTAACCATAATTATTGATGAGGTAGATGTCCTACTAGTTCTCTCAGGGCATCATAGCACTATAAAATCCTCCCAGGGCAGTTATAGCTCTCTCAGGGCATTATACCCCTATAATGTACTCCCAGGGCAGTTATAGTTCTTTCAGGGCAGTTATAGTTCCCTTGGGAAAACTACAATGTCTTCCAAGGGCAGTTATGGCTCTCCCAGAGCATCATAGCTATATAATGTCCTCCCAGGGCATTATAGCTCTAAAATGTATTGCTTCAGTGGGCAATTATATCCCCGAATCACCTTGGACTAAACCCAAATAAACAAACCTTATTCTCAACTCCCAGATCCAGAAATCTTTATTGTGGGTTATTCCCTCCTTCTCTGAACATAACAACACAAATCTTGTCCCACTTCCAATCTGTGTGTCCTTGAGCAATTGTAATGGCACCAATTACTGATTAGCATCGCTGTGAACAAGTGTCTAAACAATCATCTATTGATCCTCTCCAGGGCACCAATAATCACCTCCCATGGTCTTAATCAAACACTTGAGCATGAAATGCACAAAAACACAACAATCATTGCAAAAAAAATAAGATTGAAGGAGATGGGGAGGTAGACCTACTTACAGGGGGCTATCTGAGGTAACTGAGTACCTTTCAATGATTGAATGGGTGGATGAGTGAATGGGTGAATGAGTGAATGAGTGAATGAGCTTCTCCTCGCAATATCAGTGAGAAGCTCGCCCCAAAACCCATTAAAACTAGGGCAAACCCATCAAACCATTCAGTATCACCATGGACACAAAGGTCTGAGTGAATGGAGGGGAAAAGGGTTTGTTCCTGTTAAACTTACTGGAGGGGATTTGTATTGAGAGGGGGGTATGAGAGGGAGGGGAAGTGTGTGCAGGGGTGGGGGGTGCTAAGCTTCAGGGGTGTATCACTTCATGCACTGTGGGGACTGAATGAGTTCACCCCTGTCACAGTAAGAAACAAAACATGTGTGCATTCCAATAGTAGCTGATGCTTATTCTTTTAGAATTCGGATGTTTAAATTAGATTTAGATTAGATTAGATTAGAAAACATTTTATGTCAGTCAATGACTGCGACCCAAGTGTTCTCTCCAGCATATAAACATATAAATATAAATATCAAACTGAAAAATAAAAAATATCTATTAGATGTCCTATTATTTACCATCATTGAAATCTGCTTGATCTCATCTTTTCAAATATGATGATATCTCACAATCCAATAGGGGACTTGTATAGCCGCCATTTCGAATCTTTATTCGCATGGAATTGTGGGACTAATGGTACAGTCTAAAATCTGTAGAAAACATGGCATGTTCAGCATGTGATATTTATCAATGCTCTAATGTCAATATCCATGTGTTATACATATTTCCATGACAGAAGTCCCCATCCTTCCTATCATGCATTTGGTTTTCATTTTAGATAATTTAGACAAGCTGAGATATTGGTGAAAACATTCTTGCAATTTTCGATAAAAATATTCCCCCAAACTTGCTTGTCAGATTTTAACAGAATCCATCCCAGGATGCATTGCCACAGGCATGCGCAGTGGCACATGCAAGTCCCCTATTGTGGCGACCTGTGACTCATTTCCCTGTAAGACATCACATCTGGAAGCAGTAGGAGACACAAAGTAAACCTAAGCAGCAGAAAACACGTGAGAATAGACTGACTACAGCCCATAGAGCCAATGTTTAATCTGGACCCTGGATGTATGGGTCAGATTTTCAGAAAATGTACAATTGGCAGCTGTACACATTTAGTAATTTCTGCTAAATTAGACTGGTAAAATGGTCAATACGAGGTAAATTCGAGTATATTCGGCATTGCATTGATTCTAGCAATCTGTTTGGTTAGGTTGAACTTATTTTGAACTTTATTTTTGTCGTAAATTTGGTTTATTTGAGAGGATTGGTGAAGGTGAATTGTACATTTTCTGAAAATCTCACCCATATAGTGAGCAACAATGGAGTCGCTAGGTCCCTTCACTCCTGTCACTGCGCCTGTCATCTGACTGTAGTCTTCTCTGGTAAATTACCCTTATTCATGTCCGATTCTATAATGTGACAGGCATCCATGGGAGTGGAATATCACATAGTGAACATGACGCTGCCATTGAAGGCTAGCTATAGCTACATGTATGCAGTCTAGGCCCAAAGTTGAACGAGTCCCTTCAAACGAAGGGAAAGCCTCTCGCCTCAAACCGCAAAGTGCCATTATACTTCCATTAAGACCACAAAATATCATTATATTCCCATTAAAACGCCGAGTTCTTGGCCAGGAAACAGATTAGCGAAGTAGGCTGACATACCATTTTTATCTGATCTGAGGGTTTGGACCTAGAGTGTATGGGTCACATAGTCAGTAAGTATGAGATTAGTGTAATAGGGGATTTGCATAGCCGCCATTTTGTGTCCTGATTCGCAAGGTATTATGGGACTAATGGTACAGGATAAAATCTATAGAAAATATGTAATTTTCAGAATGGAATATTCATCAATATTCTAATGTCAAAATAGATAGATCTATACTTATACATGCTTCCATAACACAAGTCTCCATCTTTCCCATCATGCATTTGGTTAACATAGATAGTAGAAACTTTTTTTTTTTAACGACGTTAACTGAGAGTGCAGCTTGAATATATAATACACTAGTGTTTCTCCCTATGTTGGCACTAGAACAGCAGCTTTCTTTTAAACAGATTTTATTTTGATACACATTTCACTTGGCACGAAAATCTAGTGTTGCAAATACTAATAATATATATGCAAAAAGAAGTCATTGTATATGTGTTAGAAACATGAAACTGCAATCTTAGATAATCTAGAGCTACATAATTCTTATAGAGTTTGACTACTGTTTATTTTTATTTTTTTTTAAGTTTTCTTGCCGATTGAATTACAAAACAACAATTCTGCAAGAGAATAAAACAATGAAGTTCATTATTCAAGTATGAACCATAAGGTCGAATCAAATCCTCATACAATATTTATCACAAAAAATAAATTGTTTCAGGACTAATGCGCACATGCATATAATACACCTCCGGCGCTCCAGACTCCACAAAAACTACACTTGGCCGCCATTTTGCGCCAGCACAGGCGAGGCAAAGACAGATAGCTCAGCGAAAATGTAATTCAAACTTGAGTTTTTCTCTACGATGTACACACACAATTAGACCCCATACACCCTTCCTCTAGATGCAAATTACCACAGAGCTATTTTCGCATATCCCATTACTCTCCCCGCCTGTAAAGCACTACCTAGAAATCCCATATATAATTCAATAGGACTGATGTAAATGAAATTCATTTCAGTCAATTCGCTCGGACTGGAGTGAGTTAATCAGATAGCTCCGAGTTACTCATTACATTTTAAAATAAGTTTTTATTAAGGGGAGAAGGAGGGAGGTGGAGGTGGAGGGAGATGGAGGGGGAGAGAGAGAGAGTGTGTGAGGGTGTGCAATCAGGAGCTATGTAATAAGGTTTTGCTAATATACAATGATTACATAGCAGAGGTATGATCAATGGAGACGGTAGTGGAAGGAGTATAATTAGCACCATTAGAGCGGTTGATGTGATGGGTAGGTCCTTCACTCTAGTGCAGCCTGTGGGCGGGGGGGGGGGGCGGAATAGAGGCTCAAGAATCATGCCCAACTAAGGCTCAAGAAACAGAAATGGCTCAGAATTTCAGAAAATGTACAATTGGCAGCTCTACATATTTAGTCATTTCTGCTAAATTCTGCTAACAAAATTTAAATTTTGGGTGTATCTGAGTATATTTAGTATCGCATCGATTTAAAGTGCCAGTCCCGTTATGTTAAACTGTATTTTGAAGCTCATTTTTGTCTGAAATGTGGGTTATTTGAGAGGATCGGTGAAGGCGAATTGTACATTTTCTGAAAGTCTGGCACAAATAAATCATTGTATATTATAAATTATGAATCACTCGGGCCTTTTAAATAGTGAGTAGAATGATAACCATATTTCAACAAACAACTGGACTTCTGATGTTTTTTTTATCTCAGTCCCAGCAATCATAATGAATTTCGGCGTATATGAATGAAATCGCCAGAAAGTTTACAATTCGCCTTGTCCAACTCCTCTATCACGTTTAGGACAAAAATAATGTTCAGAATTTGGTTCAACATAGCCCAACAGATAGTTTGAGTCAAGGTAATGTCAAATATATTCAGTTATATCTAGTATTGACCATTTTTCAGTCTAATTTAGCAGAATTTACCTAATTTATAGCGCTGGCGATTGTTAATTTTATTGCCACAAGTTTGATTTGTTGGTGAAGATGTGAGAAGGCGAATCGTGCGAGTTGTGCAATTTCTGTTGATTTCACCTTTATAATTTGATACAGTTTTCACTCTATAAGAGTGGGAATAATAAAATCGTAATCTATTTCTTTTTTAAATATTTTTATTGGCCATTTATTTAACAAGTTATCAAAATACGCATAACTAAGGTGGGTGTTTTCGTGCCTAGACATAAGGTTCCAAATATTTAAGTAAAAATTACTATCATCACTCAGCTGTTATCACAACCGCAACAAATATACATCATGAAGATAACAAAAATGAATCAAAGTTACATAATGAACACAGGTGTATATTCATGAAAAGTCTCCCAACTAGATAGATCATGTTGAGCTTTCCTTTTTTTGAACATATCTTTTTGGAGAACAATAGCCAAAATCATGCCAGAAAACTCACCACATGACACTCTCTCACTTATAAATGAGGAAGGAACCCCTGTGCCAAGGGAGCATGTTGCAGACACCATAAATGCTTACTTTGCAAACATAGGCCCCTTGCTAGCACAAAAGATTAAATGCCCCTCAACAAAAATCCCATACAAACCAACAACAACCACAAATAATAATGAGCCTTTCTCAATATTACCAGCAACAGAAGAAGTAGTACTGTCAAAAATTAGGAACATAAACATTTCCAAGCCATCGGGTATCCCACACCTAAGCAGCCGTGTCCTTAGAGATGCCATGACACACCTTCTCACTGAATTCACCACACTCTATAACCTATCCATTGCTGAGGGTAACTTCCCTACAGCATGGAAGACTGCTACGGTGGTCCCAATCCCGAAAACAAATAATGCTAGCACCCCTAATGAAATGAGACCAATCGCCCTTCTCCCCATACCAGGAAAAATCCTTGAATCAATAGTCCATGACCAGACCTCAGAGTACCTTGAAGAACACAACCTTCTCAATGAAAACCAATATGGATTCAGGCAAAACCACTCAACCCACCAAGCACTAGCTAACCTAATAGATGACATAGCCACTGCCATAAACAGCAAACACACAACAACTGCAATATTTATCGACCTCAAAAAAGCGTTTGACACCCTAGACCACGCTCTCATAATACAAAAACTAAGATCACTTGAATTCGGCAACAACTCTTGCAAATGGTTCAGTAGTTATCTCGTGAACAGATCCCAAACTGTTATTGCAAATGGAGTAACCTCAAGCACCCTACCCCTCACAACCGGAGTCCCTCAAGGTTCAATCCTTGGGCCCCTCCTTTTCATCATATACATGAATGACCTGCCCGCATGCCTACCAGAAGTCAAAACACAACTGTACGCTGACGAACAGTCATTTACTTTGCTGACAAAACACATACAAACACCATCATTCCACTCCAGTCAGCACTTCACACACTAGAAAACTGGTGTGCCACAAATAAACTAACAATCAACACAACCAAAACGAAGGTTCTATCCTTTACAACCAAAAGAGCCATAGACGCAGCCACCTCAAACCTACGACTCCATGGCGCAGAACTGGAACTAGTAGAAAGCTTCAAATATCTGGGCACAACATTAGACAGAAAGCTGAATGCTCAGAAACAGGTGGATGCTGCATTGCAATCAACAAATAACAAGCTATACACATTATCCCGCATTAGATACATGATCTCAGAACAAACTGCACTCAAAATATACAAAGCAATGGTGCTCCCAATACTAGACTACAACTCAATTATTTACCACTTCGCTACACAAAACAACATAGCCAAACTAGAACGCATCCAATCAAGAGCAATCAGAATCATTACCCGCACAAAAAAACACGAGCCAGCCTCACACAAACTCACTACACTAGGTCTGGATACACTCAAAGACCGAAGAGACAGGCACTTACTATGCCTCATGTACAAACGATCAAGAGCCCAACCTACCCTACCAGAAACCAACACCAGACTCACACAATCACAGCATAAATACAACCTCCCACTGCCTCTACCGAAAACAGAAACACTAAAGAATGCCCCATGCTACCTAGGAGCCAAAAACTGGAACAATCTTGCCCAGTCACAAAAAGGCATACCAACATTTGAAACCTTCAAAACTGCACTCAAGAACAAGAAACACATTGAATAATAGTGGGCCATGCAGAAACTTCCCGCTGACCCAAGATTGCTAAAATTGCACTCACAACCACCTGCAGTCACACAGAGCAAACACAGCCCATGCAGAAACTTCCCGCTGGACCGTGAATGCTTAAATTACACTACTAAAATGCACTCTAAAACAACACACAACCACAAAACGCACCGGCCATGCGGTAAGTTCTTCCTGACCAATGAAACAGAAATAGACATTCCACCCAACATAACCATCATAACCGCTCATCTCACCCCTTCTCCACATCCCTACCCTCACAAAATTTTATATAACGCATTTATGTATACCCTTATACTCATTAGCATAAGAGTAAGTATTAAAAATACTAGCGGTAGCATTAGTGAATAGCTAGACACAGCAGTGGGCAGAATAACCATGGCAATTCTTAAATGAATTAAACCCGTGAGCCTATGTCACAATTATGTTTCACTGTATTGTTTGACTTGCTGTATAAACATCCTAAATAAAAAAAAAAAAAAAATTCAGGGAATATAAGCTGGCATGTGCCATAGCTGTTAATGTGTAAGGATCGGGCAATCCGGTATTCCTCCTTAGCCTGAATTTTCGCTAATTCATATGATTAGAACATATTAATAGTGTGTTAAGATTCTTTCCTTATATAACAATACCCTCTAAATTGGGTTGAAATAATGGGATGAGATGGATAATGAGAAAATGAGAAAGAAAAGATAGGTTGGAGAAGCAAGTAATACAGTTGACATTTGTCTTGGTCGTTAAATGTTAGGACATAACTTTACAATGTTTAAAAATACCTATAATTAGTAGGTACAATAGTATGGTGATTAGAAATCTGGAACAGCTACTACCCCTGCGAGAATCGCATATTTAATGTTCCGTTTAAAAGTCACTTTAAACACCTGTTGGTCATAAACGTGTTTGGCTCTAACTTGAGGTTATTCCACCACCACAGGTACGTACCTGTCCGTCCAAAGCTATTTCTATTTATTATACGGGTCAGATTTTCAGAAAATGAACAATTGGCAGATCTACACAATTAGTAAATTCTGCTAAATTAGACTGAACAATGATTAATACCAGGTATATTTGAGCATATTTGGCATCGCATTAATTCAAAGTATCTGTTCTGTTGTGTTAAATTGCATTTTGAAGCTAATTTCTGTCTCAAATGTGGGTTATTTGAGAGGATTGGTGAAGGCGACTTGTACATTTTCTAAAAATCTGATCCATACACTACCCTAGCACCAATGAATAAAGTCTGAATCAGCATATTAAACCATTCCTACACACATCAACCCACACCACAACACCAAACAGCTTCCAACACACCACTCCTCCCCCGGACTGGTTAACATAACATGCATTACCCTTGCATGCAATATGAGCCTTTCAGCATTTCTGTGAAAGCACGACTACCCGAACGCCATCAAATACAATAAATAGACCCAGGGGTCACGGTGCTGACGCGGGGTCAAATAAGTCATAGCAGACAGGAAGTGATCATTACTCCTTCCGGGGTTAAAGTAGGGGAGGCTGGGGCATAGAGTCAGTGTTGTCTGGGATCAGGTGGTCATGGCAGAGTCCACGGTGCGGACATCCATCAACGGTTAACCAACACTCTGTCATCATCCCGCACTGGACCGCCTGCTGCTGCTGCACTAGACCATACATGTGGGTCAGATTTTCAGAAAATGTACAATTCAGCTTCACCACTCCTCTCAAATAGTCCGAATTTCAGACGTAAATAAAGTTCAAAACACATTTCAACCTAACCAAACAGATTGCTAGAGTCAATGCAATGCCGAATATACTCGAATTTACCTAGTATTGAACAAATTGCAGCTTAATTTAGCAGAATTTACTAAGAGTGTACAGTTACTAATTGTACATTTTCTGAAAATCTGACCCACGTACTGCCAGTGCAGTGTGGTCAAACTGATTCTAGCCTGTATCAAGACAGACATTTAATTTGAGTTTGATTTTTATTTCCATAGGCCTATTCACATTACAACGGCCGAGTAGTGTACGGCCGCCGCACGGCCAAAAACAGAAAGTATTACAGCCGGTGTCATATCGAAAAGTGACCCTGTCGAAAAGTGACTCATGGGTCACTTTTCAGCAATAGAAAAGTGACCCACCCCATCGAAAAATGACTCTTTCATTTATAGAGATCTTAGGGTATCTAGTGCTTGAGGATGTATGAATTCATGTACCAAACTTCAAGACTGTGTCTCATATACATCTTTGCATTTCCAAGGTCATCTTATAGACTATATTTAGCTAATTTACTAGTCATTGTCCAACCAAAAATATTAAAAGAGCATTTTTTTCAAAAATAAAAATGTCAAACTTAAATATAAGAATAAGTATTATTATGTCCGACAGTTTACTATCATTAGAATCGGCTTGATCTCATCTTTTCAAATATGATGATATATTAAATCCATATTTCCCGACTTATGACTTATTTTCCTAAAACGCATCACGTACACCAACCTCACTTAACCAACTTCACTTAACCAACTTCACCTCAACAACTTCACTTAACCAACTTCACCTCAACAACTTCACTTCACCAACTGTATCTGCTTCATGACAATAAAACTAAATACAAATACAATTCTGGACTATTAGTTGTGATGTCTTTCAACTATTATTTACAATTACTACTCACATCATCACCCTTCCCTACCTATATGGGTCAGATTCTCTGCTAAATTAAGCAGCAATTTGGTCAATACTAGGTAAATTTGGGTATATATATGGCATTGCATTGATTCTAGCAATCTGTTTGGCTAGGTTGAACTGTATTTTGAACTTTATTTTCGTCTGGAATTGGGGTTATTTGAGAAGATTGGCGAAGTTGAATTGTACATTTTCTGAAAATCTGCCCCATATATAAACACATTCTAAGAGATATCTTACATTTAAAGTACAAACTTTGAGGCTTTAGTGCAGACGAAACGTTAACATCTCATCCTCCTTTAAAAGCTTTGGCTGAGTACTTTACTTTAAAAGGTAGGAATATTGGTCACGATTCGTTTAAACGCGTGCCAGATGACAGAACAGAACTAACCAGTACCTGGGTCAGATTTCCAGAAAATGCTCAATCTACAATTCTACACATCTCTCAGATTCTGCTAAAATAGAGTGAAAACTGATAAGTACTATGTATATCTGAGTGTATTCTGTATTGTATCCATTCAATACATCTGTCTGGTTTTGTTGAACTGTATTTCGAACCTGATTTTTGTACTAAATTAGGGTTATTTGAGGGGATTGGTGAAGGCCAATTGTCCATTTTCTGGAGACTTGACCCACGTATATACTAGAATGTAGGCCAACCCATCTTTACTATGAACCTTAATGTACAGGGTTCCGTGAGTTGTTACACAAAATATACTAAAGCACTAAGAGGCACTGGTAAAGCACTTTCAATTTACAACTGAAATATCTCTAAATTTTATTTAACATTCGCATCTGGTGGTGCATACTGACGGTGTAGTATTCTAGCGATTGATGCTAAAGCCCAACAAACTCTCTGTACTCACAAGTGGGTCAGATCTTCAGGAAATGTACAATTCTACTTCACCAATCCTCTCCAATAACCCATATTTAAGACACAAATGAGCTTCAAAATGCAGTCTAACATAACAGAACTGATACGTTAAACCAATGCTATACCAAATATACCCAGATATGCAATATTCATCATTTTTCAGCCTAATTTAGGAGAATTTCCCTAATATGTAGAGCTGCCAATTGTACATTTTCTGAAAATCTGACCCAAATATGGTATGATTAACTATAGCTATGGCTATGTGACTTCGACAACGTCTGTGCCCCATTCCGTGCATACTTTACTTACTTTTACTTGACTTGTTTATTCTCTATTGTATCTTGCCATTCTTTTTACCTGTGACATTCACACACAGCATTCCTTTTTTCATTTTCTCTCCACTTTATTTCCATTTTCTCTCCACTTTATTATCTTTACTTGGACCCGGTCCTGGGTAAGACCTTAAAGGGCCTGGTCCTGGGTAAGACCTTAAAGGGCCTTTCTGTCTCTTTTCTCTGTCTCTGTCTCCCTTCTTCTCTATCTCTATTTCCTGGGTAAGATCATAAACTGCCTCCCTCTCAGCTCTCCCGCCCTTGATATAACACTTCAAAGTGTTGATAAGGGCGTAAAGCCACCAATCTCACTCCCTCACTCACCTTTCACTGTATGACACGTTTCGTTATTATGACATGAAAATAGTATTATATAGCTCTCAATAAAATTAACATGTATATATGCCTCTAAATGTGTATATTACTTGAAGACCTTAACAGTATTGCATTCACTGGGTACAACTGATATTTTAACTTTTAAGTGTCAGGTTCTCTGAAAATGTACAATTTGTCTTTACCAATCCTCTCAAATTACCCAAATTGAAGACATCCCTCAGGTTCAAAATACAATTAAATATAACATAACATAACGTTTTAATCAGGAATATATAAAATATACTCAGATATACCGAATATTTAACACGTTTAAGCCTAATTTAGCAGAAACTCTATTTTGAACGTCAATTTTGACTTAAATTTGCGTTATTTGAAAGGATCGGTGAAGGTGAATTATGCCTTTTCTGAAAAATTCCCCCATTGAAGGAAAGAGTACATTTGGGAGCACACTGGCCGGGTTTAAATGGATGTTTTAAGGGAAGGCTGAGGTGCTAAATCCAGGACTTTCTTCCCACGTGTGGCATGAGTAGGACAATCATTTCAAACCTTTCCACAGTTAGTTCATTTAAAGACTTCATAAATCCTCAGCCAGGTGATTGGGAGTGTAGAAATGGTGGCACCAGGTGGGTCATTGACCCTGTACAGCGGAGGTGCTTGCCATTACCACCTCTAGATGCTCCAGTGGATGCACTGGAGGTGTGTGGGGGGAGGGGGGAAGGTAGCCTATATGGGTCAGATTTTTAGAAAATGTACAATTGGCAGCTGTACACATTTAGTAAATTCTGCTAAATTAGACTGCAATTTGGTCAACACTAGGTAAATTCGAGTATATTCGGCATCGCATTGTTTCTAGCAATCTGTTTGGTTAGGTTGAACTGTATTTTGAACTTTATTTTCATCTGGAATGTTGGTTATTTGAGAAGATTGGCGAAGTTGAATTGTACATTTTCTGAAATTCTGACCCAGATGCTCCAGTGGATGCACTGGAGTTGGAGGGGGAGGGGGGGAGGTAGCCTATATGTGTGATGTTTTAGGAAAATAAGTCAGAAGTTGAAAAATGATATTTTTCAAAGCGTTTTATTTACAAGATTTCTTTGTGGGAATATTCTCTTTTCTGGGGTATATAACCCCTGAGGCCATATGAATACGTGTGTGTGAAGGGAGCTAGGGGGGAGGGGGGAGAGGGGGATAGGAAAAAACATAGAAGAAATAATGAACATTCATTCAGATATACATTTATGTGATGGATATCTCAGCGAAATAGCCATTTTGTGTATGTGCAAAAGCTTATACCAAAGAGGAAAAGACTGCACTGTTTTCCACATAGGTGCATATGTCTACTATAGTGGACTCATCAGATGTAATTTATAACAGCAGAGTATAACCAACATGTTCTCACCCTCATTTCTCAGCTTTTAAATCTAAAGAACTCCAATACAACTTTGACATTTACTTTAACTTTTAACATGTGTTAGCTCGACAAAACAACATCCCTAGTCAACCCCCAAATTAGCTAGTCAACCCCCAGTAGCTAGGCATACACAGGAAGACCAGGCCTATTCCTGAGGTGTACTACCTGTATTTTCTTTCTGAAATTCTCTTAGAATTTTGCTCCTCTGTAATGTGTTAGCCATGAAATATAATTTTATTATTATCATTATTTTTAATACCCCCCAGTATAGTTCCTGGTTCTACTTGTATGTGAATTAGCCTACTCTGCCAGATCAATAGGCCTTCTGTTGGGGAAAGTGACAGTTATGCTAATTCACATCAACTAAAGAAGTGTCCTTTTCAATTGTGGGACAATCACTTGTAGCCATTCTCACCAGCCTGACAAAGGGCCGCCCAGTAGTAGCCCTAGCCGCCTCCCACACAGGCCCTTTCTTGAGCTGCTCAGAGCAATCTGGGGCACACCCATGAGCTGGGCAGGGTGGGAGTGGGGGTGGGGGTTGTATGGTGGGGGAGGCTGTGGACAGAATGGTCAGGGTGTAACACAGGGCATTCATCATCTAGGTCCCGTCATTAGAAAATGTACAATTGGCAGCTCAACACATTTAGTAAATTCTGCTAAATCAGACTGAACATTCTTGATACATCTGAGTATATATTTGGTATTGTATTGATTTGGATGATCGGTTCAGTTATGTTGAAGTGTATTTTACACCTAATTTTCTGTTTTAAATTCGGTTCATTTGAGAGGGTTGTTAAAAGCGAATTGTACATTTTCAGACGGCTTGACCCATGTGCATGGCAAGTGGTCAGAGAGAGAGTTATGTCTGTTAAGGGGTGCATATCAGTGCACATTATTACCATCACAAATTAATCCCTGACATGTTTACATGCTTCAAAACCCTTTATTGGGCTTATTCCCAGGGACACGTTGGTCCTTTGAGTACGCCTGGACCTCCAATAGGGCATTTGCACAGCCGCCATTTTGAATCTTGATTCTCATGAAATTATGTGACTAATGGTTTAATGGTGTAAACTCTATAGAAAACATGCCATGTTCAGCATGGACTATTTATCAATGCTCTAATGTCAATAGCCATGTGTTATACACGTTTCCATGAGGCAAGTCCTCATCTTTCCCATCATGCATTTGGTTGTCATAGGTAAAACTTTACTCATGCTCTATTGGTGAAAACATTCTAGCAATTTTCGATAAAAATATTGCTACATATTTGTCAGATATCTGATGGTCAGATTTCAACAGAATCCATCCCAGCATGCACTGTAACAGACATGCGCAGTGGCACATGCAAATCCCCTATTGATGGTCTTATGCTAATTGGATCAATTTACATAAAGGATAATCCAATAAAGGCCGGCCTGCTGAGGGAAATTATACCACCTTGGATTTAAATGACGACAAACAATGGATGCCAATGCCAAATGGTGTTTTAGGTATCGCAGCCATTAGTTTGTGTACAGTAGGTATTATCTGACATACCGATGGGAGGAACTGGTGGGTGAGATTTTCAGAAAATGTACAATTGGCAATTGGACACATTTAGTAAATTCTGCTAAATTAGACTGAAAAATAGCCAATACTAGGTAATTTCGAGTGTATTCAGCATTGCATTGATCCTAGCAATCTGTTTGGTTCGGTTGAACTGTATTTTGAACTTTATTTTTGACTGAAATTTGGGTTATTTCAAAGAATTTGTGAAGGTGAATTGTGCATTTTCTGTAAATCTGACCCTGGTATGAGATAAGGGCAGTGTTATGTATCTGTTGCCAGCCAGTGTGTGGGTAATCTTGCAAGCCAAGTTAAGGACTAAAAGGGGAAAAGGAATTAGCTTTAAACACACAAGAAGATGTTCTGCTTCAAAACTCATCTCCGCTCTGCTCGCTGGAAATGAAACGAGATGAAGCTGAGGAGGGAAAAAATGGAAATAAATATGGCGCTGGAAATAAAAAGAAAACAAATAAAACGTTTCCCAGGCTTGGTGGTTTTCTACTCGTCTTTCAAGGAGTAAAGGAAGATGAGTGGGGGAGAAACGGAACTCTAACTCCCTCCCCTCCACACACACATAGACCTACACCTCCTTCGCATTTGTATTCTTCAGCCACAACGTATTTTCCGTTGTGTGAAACAGTTTTTTGTTAAAATGTGTTTTATTGGCCTTGTACATTTAAATTCTTGATGGGATGTACAAGTTAACGAGTTGGTTAAAGGCGAGAGAATAGTGAATGTGTTTCACAGCCACGAGTGCAGTCTTAAATACCTTTTATTATAGTAAAAGGGAATAATGTAAAGCCACTTTAAAGGGAGTTTGGTGTAATACTGCGGCATTTTGTTAATTTTGCTTACATACACACGTATACATCATACGGTATGTATACGTCACTCTCTTATATAAGACAACGGTTGTTAACCTTTTGTAGTATGATGGAACTAACATAAAATGTGGTATGAGTTCTCGTACGAGTACTAATTGTTTCGTCCCATTGAGGACTCCAACTTAACAAGTGAGGAGAACACTGTTTTAATTTCATATTAAATTCTGTAAACGAAATCGTTTTCCCCCAGAGATATATGGTCGTTGATAAAAAAAAAACCTAAACCCATGAGAAGTTAATGAACTAACCTACAAAGTACACCTGAAGGCACACTAGTTCACAGACGGGTGAAGCCGCCAGAAAATGTACAATTCTCTCAAAAGAACCAAATTTCAGACGAAAATAAAGTTCAAAATTCAGTTCAACCAAACCAAACAGATTGCTAAAATCAATGCAATGTCGAATATACTCGAATTTACCCAGTATTGACCTTATTGCAGCCTATTTTACCAGAATTTACTAAATATGTACAGCTGCCAATTGTACATTTTGTGAAAATCTGACCCAATATGTGACTCTACAGTTAATCAAAAAAGTCACACAAACAACTAGAGAAACCCAGTCCAATATAATTTAATCCAACCCTTTAGCAGCCACCGTGGAGAAACGCCACCTCAGCCGTCTCCACCTCCTCCTCCTTCCACCCGTAAGATGTTACCATAACAACCAGCCACGTGAGCGTTCTGCTCCAGGGTATGTGACCCCTGCCTAGGAGGAATGGGTTTGGTAGGAGGCCCAGTGCTCAGACTCGGTCACTCTGAAGCCAATTAGTGTTTGCCTGGTGGAAAGGCAGGCTGGGCGGCCTTGCTTGTCCCCAACAATTTATTTCTCTTCCAATGTGGTTGGGTGTAGTTGTGTTGTGTTTGGAGGTGGATGGGTGATTGAGCGCTGTAGTCCATCTAGGGCTCGTTGTTGGGGTGCTGGTGGTAGGGGTGGTGTATGTCTTAGTGAGTGAGTGAGATTGGTTGCTTTACGCCCTTATCAACACATTTCAGATGGTTATATCAAGGGTGGGAGAGCTGAGAGGGTGGCAGTTTATGATCATACCCAGGAAATAGAGATAGCGAAGAAGGGAGACAGAGACAGAGAAAAGAGACAGAAAGGCACTTTATGGTCCTACAGAGGAGTGCTTGTGGTCTATGATAAGATTTTCAGTACAATGTACAATTGGCAGCTCTACACATTTAATAAATTCTCCTAAATTAGGCTGAAAAATGATGAATACCAGGTATATCTGAGTATATTTGGTATCGCATTGATTTAAAGTATCAGTTCTGTTATGTTAAACTGCATTTTGAAGCTCATTTGCGTCTTAAATGTGGGTTATTTGAGAAGATTGGTGAAGGTGAATTGTACATTTTCTGAAGATCTGATCCATGTATGTCAAGTGCAGAAGGAGTGGGAAGCTAGGGAAGGGGTAGGGGAAAGTTAATCCTAGCGTAGATTAGGGGTAATACCTGTTTAATTAGCTAACTAAGAGTACACTTTTAATGTCTTTTACAACAGGGACTACTCCAAGTGGTGATAACATCCCTTAATGAAGATAGATTAATTTCGGTGGATACATCCACGTTTAGTGTTCTTATAGCCATTGAACACATGGTATCGCATTGTGTTAATGGATTGCAAAACAACCAGTCTTAATTAAACTTTGAATTGCACTCGCAAGGACCCTATCCAATATGACTATATATATATCAAATTTGTATTCCAAATTGTGATCATACATATAACAGCTAATACATCATCATACATATTGAATCGAAAGAATATCGGGAAATGGGCATTAAGAACCATCTGTAACCTGGTCTTCCAGATCACCCAAAGCTACACTTCGGGAATAGCTTTGGTCCTGCATAGGTTCTCATTTGTAGTTGTGAAAAAAGAAGATTAAAATAATTATATGAAAATAAGAATTAAAATGCCAAATGATGTATAGAAAACATTGAATGGTGTTTTGACTTGTCCGTAAGGAAACTCATTAATCACTGCTGGTATTTAGATTTGGATTTTGAATATCCACAATGTAATGCTTTCCCAACTAATTAATCTATTCTATATACATTACTAAATGGGTTTTGGCAGTAATATTGAAACACTCTTGGTCCAAAACCTGAGATCAGATAAGAATGGTATGTTTGCCTACTTCGCTAATCGGTTTCATGGGCTAGAAGTTGGTGTTTTAATGGGAATATAATGACATTTTGCAGTCTTAATGGAATTATAATCATATTTTTGTGGTTTAAAGCGAGAGGCTTTCCCTTCGTTTAAAGGGACTCTCTCAACTTTGGGCCTAGACTGGAAAGGTTTACTATGAGGTAACTTTAAAAACGGCCGTCAGAAATTGATATTTCTAGTATTGTCCTATGAAGAAACATGGCTTCGTCACTGGACTCCGGTGGCTTCACAACTTAAGTAAGATTTCTCAATTTTTGTAATAAATTTCATTGGGTCCATTTTCATACAATGATAGTTTCGTGAAATGGACTAGATGATAGATAAGTACTGTCCTTGTGCATACAAATGCTGGCACGGACATCCCATATATGGGTCAAGGCATCAGAAAATGTACAATTCATCCTCACCAATCCTCTCCAACACCAAATATATCCAGATACACCCAATATTTATCATTTTTTAGGTTAATTTAGCAGGATTTACTATATGTGTAGAGCTGCCAATTGTACATTTACTGAAAATCTGACCCATATACTGAACTTACCATTGTCGATATCTAGGTCTCGGGAAGAAACTCTATTATATCTTCTTTAGTCAGTGAGTGAGATTGGTTGCTTTACGCCCTTATCAACACATTTACGACGGTCATATCAAGGGCAGGAGAGCTGAGAGGGGAGGCAGTTGATGATCATACCCAGGATATAGAGATAGAGAAGTAGGGAGAGAGAGACAGAGAAAAGAGACGGAATAGCACTTTAGTTAAGTATAGTTATGCTTATCCCGCCTGTAGTGTATTGGCTATGTGGGCTTGTTCAGCCTTGGATGGTATCGACATCTTTGCCACAAAATGTCCTTTTTACAGCAGCTAGTCGGTGCTAGGGCTACTACTCACTTTACAGCGTCATCCCTTGTATACATAGTGAACGCTCAGGTTGTCTTGAGAATAAGGAGAGATATAATGAAAAATATTATTGTCGTCGAATATTAAATGTATGGTAAATATAAATATGCAAGAAAGATATATAAATATCTCAAAATCCTTTCTTTGCAACTTTCTGATTTTCCGATGACACATCTCAATAGATACCCCAAACACATTGCTACAAAGTGATCTTGTGAATAACACACTTTAAAAGATATCAGTTTGATGACGTATGACTCATATGTGATCCGTTTCAGGAAAATTAATCATAAGTCGCAAAATATGGATTTTGACATATCATCATATTTGAAAATAGGAGATCAAGCTGATTCCAATGATAGTACACACTAGGACACCTAATAAGTATTTCTGTAATTTAAGTTTGATATTTTTATTTTTGAACAAATAGTTTGCAATGTTCCTGGATGGGTATTAACCACTAAAGTAACTAAATATATTCCATATGAAGGCCTTCAAAACGCAAGGATATATTTAATACAATGTCCCGAAGTTTGTTTCATGGATTCATATGACTAAAGGTGCTAGAGCTTCTAAAAGTCAGAGCATTTCAATGAAGAGATTTTGTGGAAAAAACACTTTGAAAAATATCAATTTTGCGACCTGTGACTCATTTTACTGAAACACATCAAATATGGTGTCCATAGTCATCATATATCTTGTTCTAATAGGGGAGTTGCATGTCTCACTGCACATGCCTACTGCAGTGCATGTTGGGATGGATTCTGTTGAAATCTGATATACAAATATTTGGTAACATTTTTTATCGAAAGTTGCAAAAATGTTTTCACCAATATCAGAGCGTCTATAAATGATCTATTAAAGCCAATGCATGATGGGAAAGGTGGGAACTTGGGTCATTACAACATGTATAACACATGGATATTTACATTAGAACATTGATAAATGGTCCAAGCTGAATATGGTATGTTTTCTATCGATTTTCTACTATAAGATTAGTCCCATAATTCCATGCGAATCAAGATTCAAAATGGCGGCTTTGCAAATCCCCTATTCCAAGACATTTAACAATTCGGAATTATTCCTTTAGCCAGAAGCAACTGGTTAGGACATGTTTAATGTTGGTATGTACAAACATTTCATTTTAAATAACCATACGATCTATGCATAACGTGACAATACAAGCATGTCAAGAAATGGATATCACAATCAATTATTCAATTATCAATTATTCATATCAGGAAATCTCAGGAGAGGGCCTCTTCCTTAAAGGTGCCTCTTTTGTAATACATACAATATTGCAGGAAAGCCTGAATGGAAATAATTAGCATAATTGTCAACACCAGACAGTTTTTATTTACACTTTCGCATTCATTAGCATAAATAAATGCAACCTTTATGTATGGTATCTGTGATGTGTTTCAGGAAAATGATTCACAAATCGCAATAAATAGATTTTGAGATACCATCATATTTAGAAAGATCCGATTCTAATGATAGTAAACGTTAGGACATTCAACAAGTATTTCTATATTTTACGTTTGATATTTTTAGTTTCAAAAAACAAGTTTGCAATATTTCTGGAGGGACATTTTCTAGTAAATTAGCTAAACATACCATATATGATAAACTTAGAAATATGCATGGATATATTCAATATACCGTCTTGAAGTTTAGTACATGCATTCATGCTGCATTAAGTAACCAAAAAATGAAAAACTTCCTACATATACATCTTATGAATTAAACACTTTGAGAAAAAAGGAAAACAAATAAAAAGAAAAGAAAAGAAAAGAAAAACAAAAGAAAAGACTTTGAAAAAAAAAAGCGGTTTTGCTTCTTGACTTATTCTCCGGTAACATCTCACATCTCCATTCCCAAGACCTGGTGTAGAGTGTTGGCAATCTGCCAAGCACACTGGGAAATGAATGGTAAATAGAATGGACAGCTTGCTAACACACATTAGGGTAAATGCAATGTTGCTCCTTATCGGGCTCTACCTCTGTTTAAATATGTATGCTACCATAGCAGGCGCAATATGCAAAGCTTATTTGATGCCAACAGTGCTTACCCATATAGAAACAAAGGCTTTGTCTACAAATGTTTTCCTTTAGCCTTAATATGACATCTTTATGGGTCAGATTCTCAGATCATGTACAATTGAGCTTCACCAATCCACTCGAAGACGAAAATCAGGTTCAAAATTCAGTTTAATATAACCAGACAGGTTTATTGAAGGAATACAATACAGAATACACTCAGATATATTCAGTATTTATCATTTTTCACTCTAATTTAGCAGAATTTGAGAGATGTGTAGAACTGTTTGTTGTCCACTTTCTGAAAATCTGACCCTTAAATTGAATCTGACTTTTGCTATGCAGAATTTGCCATAGGAATTGAATTATATATATTTTTTAATCTGTGATTTGGCCGTGAGAGTACAATATAATCGATATACTTGCCGCTCACAAGGTGTACAATATAAACTCCCTGTATTGTGCAGTGACGTCAATACTGTTCGAGACTATGCGGAAAACACAGTTTGATGAAATCAATGCAAATAACATTGTTTTAATTTACGAATCCAGGAATAAAAGCAAGAATAGCAAAGTATCGCATCTTCAGGGACCTATATTCTCCTCATATGGCCGAAAAACAACTCAGCCTACGGCCTCTGAGAATATAGCCCCCTTCATACGCGATACTATGCTGTTCTTGCTATAATATACACATGAGTATATTCCTCAAAGGACAATGACGATACTCATTGAGTTGAGAAAAAAGGGTGAACACTACTTCCAGCATAGAAATAGGTTTCTACACCAGGTCTTGACTGATAAAACAAACTGTAAAAAAGTCCCTTTTAAGAACTGTATACTTATATCTAGAGCATTCAATAATACTAGAGTATATATATGCAGATTTAAATGGTTTCAGTTAAACAGTTCTATATGTGGGTCAGATTTTCACAAAATGTACAATTGGCAGCTCTACACATTTAGTAAATTAGGCTAAATTAGGCTAAACAAATTACGAATACCGGTTATATTTGAGTGTATTTTGAATCGCATTGATTTAAAGTACCGGTTCTATTATGTCAAACTGCATTTTGAAGCTCATTTTTGTCTTAAATGTGGGTTATTTGAGAGGATTGGTGGAGGTCAATTGTACATTTTCTGAAAATCTGACCCATGTATGGATATCACATGGATGGAAAAGATCAATAATCAATAATCTAGTTCTAATCTGAGAACAACGTCTTAATGATGTAATCTGTTATGGCAGAATTTAAATATTTTAAATACAAAATCTGAAATCACGAATCTAGTGGTTCAGTCTTTGTAATTTTCTGTCAAATCCAATATGATTAATCACCATCGCTCTGAGGACTGTTTCTCCTCAATACATTTCATTAGCACCAACCTTGCTTTAAAATTACTCCAACCCATGTCACTTATCGCGTGTTACAATTGAGGTTATTTACCAGCGTGGATGACTTATCATTGAGTGCCCAGCCTCCCGTCTGTCAACCCTAAATGCACCATCTCCACACAGTGCTCCAAATCTAATTCATTATTTTGAATTGGCATGAAAAATTAATCCTTTCTTTGCCAGTATTTCATGCCAAGGCTCCATGAGCATGAACATGTCCATGCTAGTACATGTTGGGTAATGATATTTGATATGAATGGAGCGGCTAGAATGGAGCTTTAACCCATAGCCACAGGCTCCTATCTGCATTATTGACCTTAATATCGCCCACCCCGATAGAAGATTATCCTGGAAAAAAATTACACGCACTTTATGAATGAGGAGCACCGTAGAGGGTCAGTTCCTAGACTATAGATCGATTTAACGAAAAGTGACAATTACATGTGATTTGTTACAGACAAATGAGTCATAAGTTGAAATAAAAAAAAGGGTAATGAGAAAGCATAGTATTCTTCTATATTTTATATATTCTATATTATCATGCATGAAAATTAGCTTTATTGTTTAGGATATTTCTTGATGATCAATCACCAGTAAAGTAGTTAGATATACTCATGAGATCTTCGATACATTTCATATCTCAAGAAACAGGCTATTCAATATTTCATAATCATCATCATCTGACGTAATTAAAGTATATAATACTATTCAGATATCAGAAAATATGAAATCTATTGCTTTCGAGGTATGACTCATTTTCCTGTGATCAATCACATTTACCATCCTTACCATTTGTTACAGGGAAAAAAAAGTCGCGACAAATGGATTTTGAGATATCCAAGCCGATTACAATGATGGTAAACATTCAGGACATCTAAGAAGAATCTCCATATCTTATGTTTGATGAATCTATTTTTGAAAACAAGTTTGCAATATTTCTGGTGTACAAATAGCACTAAAGTAATTAAAACCACTCGATAGGATGATCTTCGTAAGGTAAGGACATATTCAATACACTGTCTTGAAGTTTGGGACATATATTCACATGACCTCAAGCGCTAAACTCCAAAACCTAAAACACTCCAACCCAGAAATCTTGTGAATAAATCCCTTTGGTAAATATACTTTTTGCGACTGGTTTGTGACTCATTTGCCTGGAACACATCACATTTCCCAATTGACCTTACCATGCTGCACCGTGTTATAATGAGGCAGTAGTTTAATAGCTTGTTTAATCAAATATCTCCAGGCATGTTACAGGCCTATACTGATGTAACTTACTTCACGCCTGTAATGAAGGCTGCCATCTTTAATTTCTGCCCGTCAAAACACTATAGAAATTAGTCTTATGGCTGATTATCGCTCAAGATTTATTGATGCCTTGATTATGTATTAACCGACGGCTTAAAGAGTCGGGTGGGTGGGCGTAGGGCACAGGGGTCAGATTTTCAGAAAATGTACAATTGGCAGCTTTACACATTTAGGGAATTCTCCTAAATTAGGCTGAAAAATGAAGAATACCAGGTATATCTGAGTATATTTGGTATTGCATTGATTTAAAGTATCAGTTCTGTTATGTTAAACTGCATTTTGAAGCTCATTTCTTTCTTAAAAGTTGGTTATTTTAGAGGATTGGTGAAATTGAATTGTACATTTTCTGAAAATCTGACCCATGTGCCAGAGAAAGGCAGGCGTGGTCGGTGGCCTTAGGAAGGAGAGATATAAAAAGTTGTATTGGGAAGTGATGGAATGAAATTGTGCTAACTGAAAAATGTTTCTTCGATTTAAGACTCATTTTTTTGTGACACATCACATATTATTACATTGCCACACTCTGATGTAAACTGTTTTGAAAGTGTAATTCCAAGCAATATGGCCTTGCAAGACAGTGTAATAAATATATCCATGTATTTCTAAGATCATTTTTACTTTACTAAAAAGTGTCCACCCAGAATTATTGCAAACATTTTTTTCGCAAACTAAAAATACCAACCGTAAACTATATATATATACCGTATAATAGATATATTTATTAAATGCCCTAATGTTTAGTATCATTGGAATCGGCTTGACCTCATCTTTCCGAGTAAGCTGATATGTCAAAATCTAATTTTCGCGACTTGTGACTCACTTTTCAGTAACACATCACAAATGTGCACAATCAAGCGACTTCACCCTTAAAATGAGCGATTGAAATCGCTTCAGGCGATTGTATATTCGCATGACACCTTAGATGATTACAACCACAAATTGATCATACAATATAAACATCATGTAGCTTTGTTATATGACATTAAACAAACATTTATAAATAAGGAATGGCAGCTGAATTCACGGCATATTACTGAACATTCTGAATAACTGGAATGGTGACTTTGTAATATAGGAGATGTGTTTCAGGAAAATGAGTCATAAGTCGTGAAATTGATATTTTTCATAGTGTTTTTTTGATAGTGACTTTGTATATTGCAAATTATTACTTTAAGAAAAGCCCAGTAACAGTAGAGTTTCTTATTTGTTTATATTCTAATGTATATTATTTTATGGGTCAGATTTTCAGAAAATGTACAATTGGGAGTTGTACACATTTAGAAAGCTCTGCTAAATAAGGCTGCAATTTGGTCAATACTAGGTAAATTCAGGTATATTCGGCATTGCATTGATTCCGGCAATTTGTTTGGTTAGGTTGAGCTGCATTTGTAATTCTATTTTCGTCTGAAATTGGGATTATTTGAGAAGATTGGCGAAGTTGAATTGTACATTTTCTGAAAATCTGACCCATATGTAACATAAAAGAATACAAGAAATAAAAAAAAGAAAAAGGGATACCCACCGGGAGACACATGTACCCAGTTGAAACAAAGATTAAACATATATCATATCACTTAGTTATAACTTTATTTGATGGGTGACCGGGAGAACCTACCCTCTAGATGGCCAAGTCCATTTCGGTCAAACAATATTACTCGAACTGTATATTATGTTTTAGTGAAAAAATACTGTTACATATATATATATATTTGAGTCAGCACGGTTTGATGCAGCCATAAATACCAGTTCAATTCAGAACTGTACACATACTCTAATCTATATACTTGTTCATTCCAGCCATTAATTACAATAGTAACATCTATCATTCATCCAAAAATAGAAAAAAATAATCAAATAGATTCGGCTGCACGCAAAAAAGCAAGCGGTCCAGCCTATTCAGACCTAGATAGAAGGCAAGATAACGGGAGATAAAAAAAGAGAGATAGACTAGAGACCGAGGTCCGATGCATCATTTCAGTGCATGGAGGTAATCAACAAATGCAAATGATATAAAAGTAATTAGTGTTGAGTGATAAAATCTTTATATCCTCAGTAAAGCATGTTTAATATGGTTACCATTGGCAAGCATGCGTGTGGCGCCACGGGCGGACACCCGGGTGTATTAATCTAACTCATAGCGCCACCTGCGACACATTTACTAATGAATGGCGTCTGATAAACGCTCCCCCGTCTTTACGCCCCTCCCCCGTCTTTACGCCCCTCCCCCGTCGCTATGCCCCTCCCTGTTTGATAGATACTCCCACCCCCGATGCTAGGTTTTGTTATTAGCATTACCTAGGCATTGCGTGGAAGAGATTCCGACCAGCTGCTACCGATTTCTCTACTGCAACAATGCTGCTCCCCTTTCCCTTAATACTCTCTCTTCAAATAAGAATTTTCTCATTCCCTCTGCCTCCTTCTCCTCCTCTTCCTCTATTTCACTCTATCTCTCCGTCACTCTCCTTCACCCTCTCTCCCTCCTTCACCCTCGCTCCCTCCTCCCGTCCCAACCTCCCCCTCTCTCCCTACCTCTCTCCCCCTCCCTCCCTCTCTACCTTTCTTTCTTTCTTTCTTCTCGCCCTCTTCCCCCTCCCTCCCCCTCTCCGAGAGAAAAACACAATTTAATTTTAATTGATTTATAAGTCGCGAGTAAGTGATTGATTCAGGATTCCTGGCATGTGAAAAGGTCGGTTAGTGTGGGGAGTGTCAAACAGGGGGCGGTGGGGGTATCGTCGGCTGGGGAAAAGGGAATTTGCATAACCACCATTTTGAATCTTGATTCGCAATGGATTATATGACTGATGGTACATTATAAAATCTATAGAAAACATGCCATGTTCAGCATGAAATATTTATCAATGCTCTAAATTCCATATTCACGTTTCCATGACACAAGTCCCCATTTTTCCCATCATGAATTTAGTTTTCATAGATCATTTATACAAGCTGTAAGATTGGTAAAAACATCCTTGCAGTTTTCGATAAAGAATGTTGCCAAATAATTGTATATCAGATTTCAACAGAATCCATCGCAGGATGCATGAATATTCACTGCCCTTTACACTGTTTCTTATCTAATAGATACATGGTATGTCAATGTAAACCCGTTTTTCATAATTAAGTGCTGTATCAAATATTTCAGATTATGCAAACTCACAATAGTCCATGCAACTAAATAAATGTCTTAATTCGGCATTTGCATGAGATCACTTGTCCACGGACACATGCAATCTGAACAGCTAATGACTAAAGCACATATATATATGAGCATCTCCTGAAAAATGACTGTGTCTTTTAACAAAGCTAGGAAAGATATCAGGTGTTTTGATCCATTTATTAAATAGCATGTGTTGTTTTAGTTTAAAGTCGCATTCTTAAAGACCATCTTACCAAATCTGCTCATATTGTTTCTTATAGAACTGGATTCATCAATTTTATGCTGCTGTTATATTTTTATACAAGAATTCAAAGTAAAGCTAAATTGTGATGCATCAAGGGGTGTCCCTAGTGTTCATGTCTATGCTCTCTATAGCCTGTCTCATTGGTCCAGTGGTAAGGGTGTTGGATTTTCAAACTGAACATTGTGAGGTCGAGTCCTGGAGCAGACATAGTCATTGAGGAGAATGGCGCAATACATTATCCATGAAGTCGCCTATGTCAGTTGTAGGCGGTTTAAAGATTCAAATAAATCATATGGGTCAGATCTTTATAAAATGTACAATTGGCCTTCACCAATTCTCTCAAATAACCCACATTTAAGACAAAAATGAGCTTCAAAATGCAGTTGACATAACAAAACTGATACTATCAATCATTGTGATACCAAATATTCTCAGATATACCTGGTATTCATCATTTTTCTGCCTGATTGAGCAGAATTACATGAATGTGTAGTGCTGCCAATTGTACATTTTCTAAAAATCTGACCCATATATTGATTTGCTCGTATCTCTGGGTCTACTCATCCCCCCAAAAGAACAGACACACCCTCCCCCTCGCCCACCCTAATCCCCCTCCTACCTCTTTACTCGTGAACTTCATTATGGGAAAAGGCATAACGTCTTACCTGCAAATATAAAAAAAGAAATTGTAAATATATTGTTATACAAGACATAAATAATAAACACTAGTACAGGTAATGGTAAAGGTAAAGGATAATAATTTCTCACATTACGCAAAGCCACCAGTGAGGACATCTACAAATTATTTCTATGATATGCCAATGTAGGACGTCTAGCACTAAACGCTTTCTGGTCAATGAATCCTGTAGTTGTCAGTCCACCCTTGCATCAGCCAGCCGACTGTCTCTCGTGAGTAAATCGGCTCAGTGGAGACAGGGCCTAAGTACTATTGACCTACACAATCATTATCTAATGCAGGATCAATATTATGTAAATGTAATTTCACTTTTTCTTACAAATTCTCTGCTTGAAATAGATACTTTGACATGTGTATGCATACAGTTCGTATTGCAATTAAAGCACAATTAGACAATTGCATGACACTCTCTGACAGGGCACATTTATATACAGCACCCCCTTCACCACACACGCACTATTACATTCAAACTGCCATTGAGGCTTTGTATGACTTCGATCTATCTATAAATGGGTCAGATTTTCAGAAAATGTACAATTGGCAGCTGTACATATTTAGTCACTTCTGCTAAATCCTGCTTAAAAAAATGATAAATTTTGGGCATATCTGAGTATATTTGGTATCGCATTGATTTAAAGTATCAGTCCTGTTATGTTAAACTGCGCTTTGAAGCTCATTTTTGTCTTAAATGTGGGTTATTTGAGAGGATTGGTGAAGGTGTATTGTACATTTTCTGAAAAACTGACCCAAATATTGGGTTACTTTGGCAGAAGGTTTCCTCATTGTTTCAGCCAAATCCCTACAAGCTGCACATTTGGCAATGATAGGAATGAGACACTGCAGTGCAATTTCTCCCAGACATGTAAAGCTGTATTACTGGTTAGGTCGATAAAAATGTTCTTTCACTATGTCAGTCATTAGTCGCTTGGTAGGAATGAAGACTAGAAGATTAGTGAGACATTAATGAAATGTATTTACATTCTAGACGAATCTTTAACATTCAAGCGAGTGAGTGCGTAGGGAAGACTATAATATACTGAGAGACTCATTAAAAGTAAACAATACATTCCCAAACCATAATTCTGCACATAAAAGTCATCTCTTAGCGACAAGCCAATTTATCTGCATTAAAATAATCCATCCATAGTTGCTTAATATGAGTTCTAAATTGGGTAAATAACTTCATCTAATTACATAAATGTGGATAAAGACATGCAGTGTCATTGTTATGCACATGATAACATTGATGTGATTTTGAATTTGAATATTTTTATATTAAACCTAAAAAACAGCCACCGTTGCTTATAGGATATTACATTCTGATAACTCAGTTTTACCACAAGGGCAAATGAGAGCGCATCTATTTAAATCCTTGTGTGTCTTGGTTCCAAGCGTTCCATTATGGGTCAGACTTTCAGAAAATGTACAATTCAACTTCGCAATCTTCTCAAATAACCCCGATTTCAGACGAAAATAAAGTTCAAAATACAGTTCAACCTAGCCAAACAGATTGCTAGAATCAATGCAATGCCGAATATACTCGAATTTACCTAGTATTGACCAAATTGCAGCCTAAATTAGCAGAATTTACTCAATGTGTACAGCTGACAATTGTACATTTTCTGAAAATCTGACCCATATCCCGCAAGTCTATTCTAATCACGCTCCTCATGAAGAGTAAGTGGCTCTCTGATTAACGCAGCTTTGCATCAATCGAATTAATTAAACATTCCTTAATTAAGCAATGAATAATCACTCAGGATTGAGGATTGACATACTAATATCAATCAGATGTAGGACTGTGGAAATAATGCTGATTGATTTATCCACTAGTTTGTGTTCCTAGCTTAGGGAGCTTCCTTCCTCAGGAATTACGGTGACGGGGTTCATTTGTTAAGTCACTTTGTATTCCACTAGTGGTTTAATAATTCGCTGTTCATTAAGTAATTAGGTATTATGCATTCAATCAGGAAGGATTGAGTGGGGTTATGTAGGGATGAGGAGATGGGGGAGTGGTCGGTGCCCTAACATCTTTAATTAATACTGCAATTATTTAGCAATTATGCTGAATTCATTCATATTATGACTTACATGACAGAGTTTATGAATATTCTGCTGTTGGTATAAGTTTATACAAGAAGTACTCATATTATGACTTATATGACAGAATTCATAAATATTCTGCTGCTGTATAAGTTTATACAAGCATTTGAAGTCGGAACTATTCTACAACTGGAAACAATTGAAAGCAAGCCCAAGTCAACCAATAATTTGCCGAATCTCATTAGAAGTCCTTCCCTCCTCTGTCTTTACCCCCTCCTTCTATAGGGGACTTGCATGTGCCACTGCGCATGCCTGTCACAGTGCATCCTGGGATGGATTCTAATGAAATCTGACATATAAATATTTGGCAACATTTTTTTTCGAAAATGCATGAATGTTTTCACCAATATCATAGCTTGTATATATGATCTATGAAAACCAAATGCATGATGGGCAAGATGGGGACTTGCGTCATGGAAAAATGTATAATACATGGAGATCGACGTTAGAGCATTGATAAATAGTCCATGCTGAACATGACATGTTTTCTATAGTTTTTACAGTGTACCATTAGTCCCATAATTCAATGCGAATCCGGATTCAAAATGGCGGCTATGCAACTGCCCTATTCTCTCACTCTTCCGTCGCCCCTTCACTCCATGTAGCCCCTCTACACTGTTTACCCCTTCTTGCCTATACTACTACCTTTAAGACCGTGTTCTTCCTCTCTTCTCCTTCCTTCTGTCACTCTTTCGCCCCCACGTCTCTCTATTTCATGTTATCTCGTCGTCTCTTTATCCTTCCATGTCCCCTTTTCATCCAGCAAGAAGTTAATGTGTTGCCCTGCCTCCTGTTGACCCTTCTCCCCTAGCCTGGCCGCTGCACCTTGTACAGGAGTAGGCTAGTAGTATAAGGGTAAGATTTTCAGAAAATGTACAATTCGCCTTCACCAATCCTCTCAAATAACCCACATTTAAGACAAAAATGAGCTTCAAAATGCAGTTTAACATAACAGAACGGATACTTTAAATCATTGCGATACCAAATATACTCAGATATACCCAATATTCTTCCTTTTTCAGCGTAATTTAGGAGAATTTCCTAAATGTGTAGAGCTGCCAATTGTACATTTTCTGAAAATCTGACCTATGAAGGAATGCCTGTGTGTGTGTGGCATGCCATGTGAACGTTATGACAAGGAGGCAGGTGGGCTGGAGGTAGAGACAGAGCGAGAGTGGTAGAGGACACAAGAGGGAGAGACACAGCGCGCGAAAGAGTGGGGCAGAGTCCATGTGGGAGAGTGGGAGAGAGAGAGGGGTCGTAGCGGTAGAGGGGTGAAATCGTTAGAAAATGTACAATTCACCTTCACCAATGCTCTCAAATAACCAAATTTGAGACAAAAAAGGCACAATATTCAGTCCAACATAACCAAAGATATTGTTTGTTAAGGCAATATCAAATATATTCAGATATACCTAGTATTTGCCATGTATCAGTCTAATTTAGCAGAATTTACTTACAATAGATCCACCGAAGAGATTTTCTGAAGATCTAACCCAGGGATAGGGACAGGAGGAGTAGGAAGGGAGGTTGGGTAACTGTAAGATGTAGTAAGGGACGAAAGGAGGTACATGTTTTGATTTTTTTGATTTTGTAAATATTTTATTCAGGACTATTTAAACATTTTTATACATCTATCATAAATATTCTCAGAGTAGCCTGATAATATACACCTATATATGAATATACAGTAGACGCATATGAATAAATCAGATGTTTAAAACCTATCACCTTGCTCCAGGGTGTAATGATGGGTCCGAGAGGAGTTGTAAAACAGAAAGACATTCGGACAGAGCAACAACAAAGAAGCGTAAAAAAGGCAAATGCAAGGCTGGAAAATGTATTGAATACCGTGACTATAAAAATACCACAGAACCTGAATAAATATTTGTAATGAAAAATAAAAGAATAATTGAAACGAATAATTCGAAAATATTCAGGTAAATATTGACGGCACCGGATGGGTTATCAGAAGTTCTCATTGACCCCCACTAAACGTATTATCCAGGTCAGCCATCGACAGTCTAGATCCAAACCCTCAGAATGGTATGCCATGCTGCAATGATTAGACGCCTACTTCGCTAATTAGTTTCCTGGCCTAGAACTCAGCGTTCTAATGGGAATACAATGATAATTTGCGGTCTTAATAAAATTATAATGGCACTTTGCGGTTGGAGGCGGGAGGATTTCCCTCCGTTTGAAGGGACTCTCTCAACTTTGGGCCTAGACTGGAGAAACTGATACATCAGCTGGGCGTGGATAGAATGAGAGCGGCGTGTGGCGTGTGGCGTGGGTAGGTACTGGAGGCGTTTATTCAGATAGGGGCGCTTAGCATACAACACTGAATGGGTAATTACCGCCTCCTAAGCACAAAGACATGCTACTGTTGACTCATTCCCACCCCACAGGCTTTAACACTGAGCCTATTATGTACCCAAGGCATTAGCCATGCACTCAATACTACATGGGCCAGATTTTCAGAAAATGTTCAATTTACAACTGTACGCATTTAGGAAATCTTTTAAATTAAGCTGACAAATGAAGAATACCGGGTATATCTGAGTATATTTGGTATCGCATTGATTTAAAGTATCAGTTCTGTTATGTTAAACTGCATTTTGAAGCTCATTTTTGTCATAAATGTGGGTTTTTTGAAAGGATTGGTGAAGGCGAATTGTAGATTTTCTGAAAATCTGACCCATTATGTACCCAATGCATTAGCAATGCACTCAATACTACATGAACCCTGCAAAGTCTCAGGCAAAAACCTTGCATAAACAAAGGGAAAAAAACCCAATGATAAACACAGCTTTTGGCAGTTATGGATCAGACATGATCCGGATTGGTTTTTGGATGAATGGGGAATTATTCTCACTCAGGGTGAAATGAAGGGTGCGCGGGGAAGGGTCAATTCAGCCGGGCCTCTTTTGTTGGGGAAGCCACAATAAATGTGTCCTGAACTCAAACCTGAACTGGTAAGTGAATGAAGCCATTTGTCAATGATCTCAACACGATCAATGCAATGTTGAGCAGTGGTGGTTTTGAATGATGAATAGAAGGGTCAGATCTTCAGAAAATATACAATTTGCCTTCAGCAATCCCCTCAAGTAACCCATATTTAAGACAAAAAATCAGCTTCAAAATGCAGTTTAACATAACAGAACTGATACTTTAACTCAATGCGATACCAACTATACTCAAATATACCCGGTATTCATCATTTCTCAGCCTAATTTGCAGAAGTTTATAAAATGTGTAGAGCTGTCAAATGTCCATTTTCTGAAGATCTGACCCACATGCAAGCTGTGAGAGGAGAAGGAGAGGGAGGAGAGAGAGGAAGAGAAGTGGGTAGTCAAAGCAGCTAGCCATGCAAGACCTATTCACAAGGCCGTTAAGGAAGTGTCCTACTCTCACCTACTCCCTCTCCAACAGTCTCTCTTTTTTCTTTACCCTTTTCATAGTATGGCCTCCAAAGAAATGAGGACCCCTGACACCAGTGGCAGGATTTGGGGAGGGGGTAGAGTCGTTTAGAGGGCCCGTCCCCCTCATATAACGGCTAGCAATTCAGAAAATGAGTTTAAAGGGTCAGATTTTCAGAAAATGTACAATTCACCTTCACCAATCCTCTCAAATAACCCAAATTTCAGACGAAAATAAAGTTAAAAATACAGTTCAACGTAACCAAAGCAATTGCTAGAATCAATGTAATGCCAAATTTACCTAGTATTTGCCAAATTGCAGCCTAATTTAACAGAATTTACTAAATGTCTACAGCTGCCAATTGTACATTTTCTGAAAATCTGACCCATAAAGGGCGCATGGTACTGAGGATGCATTGCACTATACACGATTAGATTGTGTCTTAAACGCCTCGTAACACGCTCTTAAATTTACGACTACGAGGGCTTCATGATACGACATATTTGAGCGAGGTAAGGGTCTCTCAGAGGTCTCTCAGAGTTCTCTCAGACTTGTCTCAGAAAATAATCGTATGTAGTGCAATGCAATCCTTGCAAAGAGAGAGTCACAAGTCCTCTTAGAGAGGTTTAACACAGAATCGTATATAGTGCAATTCACCCTGTACACCCTATATTGTATTGGAAGCCAATCTTAAGGCATCGTAACTCCTTCTTATCGTGACTCAGACTAGGCTGAGAGACCACTTAGATATCTTTTACCTTTCACAAATGCATCAGTTTATATGCTCTCGTGTCATGAAGCCCTCCTAGACGTTAATTTACGATGGTGCTAACATATGGGTCAGATTTTTAGAAAATGTACAATTGGCAGCTGTACACATTTAGTAAATTCTGTTAGACTAGGCTGAAATTTGGTCAATACTAGCTAGGTAAATTCGAGTATATTTGGTATTGCATTGATTCTAGCAATCTGTTTGGTTAGTTTGAACTGTCTTTTAAACTTTATTTTGTCTAAAATTTGGGTTATTTGAGAGGAAGGAAAAGTTGAATTGTAGATTTCCTGACAATCTGACCCATGTACAGACGTCAAACTAAGTGAAGAAAATAAGGGTTTTGTGATCTGCCTTGATCCAAGTATTGATAATGTCATTTTTTTTACTTAATAATTTGCACTTGGACTCTGCCCCCTCCCCCTCCTCCAACTCCCCCCCCCCCCCCCCCCCCCCCGGCACACAACGCTCCTTTCTGAGTGAATATTCTGAATAGGACCCTGGAGACCTTCTGTTTGGGCATCAACACCTCCAGCCAGACCTACCCTCACCCCCCTCCCCGCCTACCCTCACCCTCCTCCTACTAAACAACCCACCACTACCCTTTATATAAACACTCCCCTCCAGACACCCCGCCCCACCCCCCGCCTACCCTCACCCTCCTCCTACTAAACCACACCCTACTACCCTTTATATAAACACTCCCCTCCAGACACCCCGCCCCACCCCCTGCCTACCCTCACCCTCCTCCTACTAAACCACACCCTACTACCCTTTATATAAACACTCCCCTCCAGACACCCCGCCCCACCCCCTGCCTACCCTCACCCTCCTCCTACTAAACCACACCCTACTACCCTTTATATAAACACTCCCCTCCAGACACCCCGCCCCACCCCCTGCCTACCCTCACCCTCCTCCTACTAAACAACCCACCACTACCCTTTATATAAACACTCCCCTCCAGACACCCCGCCCCACCCCCTGCCTACCCTCACCCTCCTCCTACTAAACCACACCCTACTACCCTTTATATAAACACTCCCCTCCAGACACCCCGCCCCACCCCCTGCCTACCCTCACCCTCCTCCTACTAAACCACACCCTACTACCCTTTATATAAACACTCCCCTCCAGACACCCCGCCCCACCCCCTGCCTACCCTCACCCTCCTCCTACTAAACCACACCCTACTACCCTTTATATAAACACTCCCCTCCAGACACCCCGCCCCACCCCCCGCCTACCCTCACCCTCCTCCTACTAAACCACACCCTACTACCCTTTATATAAACACTCCCCTCCAGACACCCCGCCCCACCCCCTGCCTACCCTCACCCTTCTCCTACTAAACCACACCCTACTACCCTTTATATAAACACTCCCCTCCAGACACCCCGCCCCACCCCCCGCCTACCCTCACCCTCCTCCTACTAAACCACACCCTACTACCCTTTATATAAACACTCCCCTCCAGACACCCCGCCCCACCCCCCGCCTACCCTCACCCTCCTCCTACTAAACCACACCCTACTACCCTTTATATAAACACTCCCCTCCAGACACCCCGCCCCACCCCCTGCCTACCCTCACCCTCCTCCTACTAAACCACACCCTACTACCCTTTATATAAACACTCCCCTCCAGACACCCCGCCCCACCCCCTGCCTACCCTCACCCTCCTCCTACTAAACCACACCCTACTACCCTTTATATAAACACTCCCCTCCAGACACCCCGCCCCACCCCCTGCCTACCCTCACCCTCCTCCTACTAAACCACACCCTACTACCCTTTATATAAACACTCCCCTCCAGACACCCCGCCCCACCCCCTGCCTACCCTCACCCTCCTCCTACTAAACCACACCCTACTACCCTTTATATAAACACTCCCCTCCAGACACCCCGCCCCACCCCCTGCCTACCCTCACCCTCCTCCTACTAAACCACACCCTACTACCCTTTATATAAACACTCCCCTCCAGACACCCCGCCCCACCCCCTGCCTACCCTCACCCTCCTCCTACTAAACCACACCCTACTACCCTTTGTATAAACACCCCCAACCAGACACCCCGGGCCCCACCCCCTTGTGCTACTATTGTGCAGTTGTCTAGAAGGGTCAATCAGCTGAGATTGACCCCATAAATTTAAACAGACAAGGCAGGGAATTCCAACACCCATAGCACACACTCCTCAATCTCTCTTGTCAACGCCCGGCAGTGAGGACAGGGTAGGGGGGGACAGGGTAGGGGGGGGGGGTGTAGGGTAGGGGGGATGTAGGCAGTGCTTAGGCTGTAAGGAGGAAGTGTCAGATGAATGAAATGAACACTGGTACCTAGTGCTTCACCACCAATACTACAAGTTCTACCAATGTGCTCCTGCACAATTCAAGTCACAGTGGGTTGTTCTGAGTAAAGCAATTGGGCAAATACTGGGGGGATCCATGGTAAATTTTAAGGTCTATTATTATATATTATACGTCCATTCCTCTCGAGACATGCAATAAGTGGGGTACAATACAAATATTTCTATCGTATGCATACAATAAAAATGTAGTTGTCTAGAAATAGCTCTAACGTTACCTCCGCAATTTGTTGATGTGCTTCGCGGAGATCCAAAGGAGCTTCTTTAAGTTGCTAATAGGAGAATTGCATAGCCGCCATTTTGAATATTGATTCGCATGGAATTATGGGAGTAACCGCACAGTATAAAATTTATAGCTATTTTTTATCAGTGGTCGAATATCAATCTCCATGTATTTTAAATGTTTCTATAACACACAATTTCATCTTTCCCATCATGCATTTGGTTTCTTTAGATCATTTACACGCGCTATCACTACACATGATATTGTTGAAAACATTCTTCCAATTTTCCATAAAATTCATGCTAGATATTTGTATGTCGGATTTGAACTGAATCTATTCCAGCATGCACTGTCATAGACATGTGCAGTGAGACATGCAAATCCCCTATTTCATAGTTCTATGAAATTGACAACTTAAACAAGAGCCTTCATTCTCCACCATGCATATGTCAACAAATTTAGGCCTATATACAGAGTCGGAGGTGCTCACACTGTTTCTGAGACTTCTGTCCCTGAGTCGGCCACCTTTTCACTGTTATCTGATATTTACACGAGATATTTGATTAAATTGTATGCATATAACATAAATATAGAATGGAACTGGCCATCCTAATCGAAAATGTATTGGACTTGATCTGTCCATGTCCATTTTCGCTTACTGGTAGCTCGTTCCATTCTCTCTATTTACTGTAGGCTAAATTATTATTCATGGCATCGTCTAAATTTGAATATGTTGAATAGAACAAGAGACAGAATGGCACCTCAAGCTCATTATCAATTTTGGTTATAGGTCAGATTTTCAGAAAATGTACAGTTGTCAGCTCTACACATTTAGTAAATTCTGCTAAATAAGGCTGACAAATGATGAGTACCGGGTATATTTGGTATCGTGTTGATTTAAAGTATCAGTTCTGTTATGTTAAACTGCATTTTGAAGTTCATTTCTGTCTTAAATGTGGGCTATTTGAGACGTTTGGTGAAGGGGAATTGTACATTTTCTGAAAATCGTACCCTTATTTAAATCTGTTAAGGGGTTCTACCAATATCTCAGTTCTACCTGGGAGGCCACAGCTCAAAGTATGACACAAATTATGCATCCATATACAGTAGTTATTACACAGCTTACTCTGGTAACCCATTAGGTAAACTAATAGGTTACATTTCAAGCCACTTAATGAACCTGAACTTGTCTAACAAGAACTCTCGTCATTACGTTTCACTGAAACAACGAACAGTCAATCCTTGGACTCACACAATACAACTATTACTGACTAACTATATAGTTATCATGTACCAGTACCACGAGTTTATGTCTATTCTTTTAAAAACTTTTTTTTATTTTATTTTAACGGACTGCCTGGAAGAACTATCATTAGAAAGTCTTGTCCCATTTCAGCGATTTCTCATTTCATATGTGTGTTGAATAAAAGTTCTTGTTAATGATTAGCCTATTACTTACTATTTAGCCACCATTTCTCTATAAAAACAGCCCTATTGTTGTTCCTAGGGTAGACATTTCCTACCAAAGGAAGGACAAATATCTAAACAAGGAAATCTTTAAGAAAGCATTTCTTACATAAAAGGACCCAGGTGGTGTATATATATATCCCCTGGAAGCCTAACCCATTATATATGTATCTTTTGTGCACTGGAATACCCCACCCATCCATCCACACACCTACTCATCCATCAATGGGATGCATGCAGTGTATTAAGTATTGGGTGTGGTGCTACACTGGGTATAGGCTACGTGGCTAGGCTTTTATAGAGCATCAATACTGCCCCCTGCAACCCCTGGGTCTACCTCCTCTCTTAGCCGACCTCTGGGGCCTGTTTCATAACAACTCCTTACTTAAGACTTAAGACATTTTTGTTAGCTAAAGGGTGGTTTCCACTGGCTGCGGTAAGCTCTGCGGTAAGCCTTGCGATGGTTTGTGCTGGTTCTGTAGGTGGTGAGGAATGGCGAGGTCCTTGCCCACATGGTTCACTGGCCATGTAGGCAGAAACTCGCCACTCCTCACCATCACAGCACCATCGCCAAGCTTACTGCAGAGCTTACCACAGGGCTTACCGCAGCCAGTGGAGACCACCCTTAAATCATAAAGGATACAAATGTAGTGAATCAACAGTGCCCTGAGCCTTGCCTAGACGGGGAAGTGCACCTAGGACCATTGGATTTAACTTCCAATGCTCTACCTACTGAGCTATCCAGGCTGCTGCAATACAGTTGGTCACAATCAGATCCTACCACTCAGCACACTACATATATGGCTATATTTTGAGTATCTAGCATCAATATTGTGTTTTAATTCACTAATTCTTGAAAAAGCCTAGTAAATGAGCCAGAAACTACAGGGACTCCACCACTTTCACAGAGAAAATGCTTGCACCATGATGGGGTGTTGTTGGCCCCATGCTATAGTAGAAAAAATTGAGGTTAATTTTGAATGACCAAGACTTCAGAATAGATATATGGGTCAGAATTCCACAAAATGTACAAATCAACTTCGCCAATCTTCTCAAATAACCCAGATTTCAGACGAAAATAAACTTCAAAATACAGTTCAACCTAACTAAACAGATTGCTAGCGTCAATGCAATGACGAATATATTCAAATTTACCTAGTATTGGCAGAATCTACTAAATGTGTACATCTGCCAATTGTCCATTTTCTGAAAATCTGACCCATAAATAGAGTGACCTGAACGTACATAACTGCAGAAGCTTCCCAAATGTTACTCTCAACAAAAGATTTTCGATTGCTTGTCTTTAATTGTTCAAACTACTTTGCACTCAAATGTCTATGAAACCACAGATCTGAACAGAATTGAACATTTACCTATATACATATGGGGTAGTATACTACGATCTATGGGGAATGGAAATGCCATTTGAGGTAAAAATCATTAAGCTGTTTATCCATCTTTATGCATACATCAACCCTTCTCCAGTACCCAACCCCTCTCTTCTACCACCTACCCAATCCCTTACCACCCTCTCTCTCCACCCTCACCCCAACCCCCACCCACCCCTCCTCCAGCACCCACATATCCGTAGAGCTAGGCCCCATATAGTTGGGTCAGAATTTCAGAAAATGTACAATTCAACTTCGCCAATCTTCTCAAATAACCCAAATTTCAGACGAAAATAACCTTCAAAATACAGCTCAACCTAACCAACCAGATTGCTAGCGTCAATGCAATGCCAAATATACTCGAATTTACCAAGCATTGACCAAATTGCAGCCTATTTTAGCATTATTTACTAAATGTGTACAGCTGCCAATTGTACATTTTCTGAAAACCTGACCCAGGTGATCTGCTACCACCCACCCTATACACCAGGAAAGGCCCCTGCACAAATCCCTCCAGCTAATCCTGTGTTAGACACAAGAAGAAGACTGTGAAGGTGCTTAGGAATCAATCACAAAATCTGCACATTAATTGAAGGAGATGGTGAAAATGTGTCCCATGCGACCGCCCCATGTGCCAGCCTATTGGATTATTACAGGCTGAAGGAAGGGTTTGGCCTGAGTCGAAGAGTCTGTTAGATTACTAGTCACTTACTCATAGTATCTGCATGGATTCGCTATCAATAGGACATGCCCCATTGGAGCTTAGCCCTACCAGGGGATATATACCAAAGTATACATCTTCATAGATAATGGCTAAACCTAACTCTATGTATGGGTCAGATTTTCAGAAAATGTACAATTGGCAGCTGTACACATTTAGTAATTTCTGCTAAATTCTGCTAAAAACTTATAAGTTTTGGGTATATCTGAGTATATTTGGTATCGCATTGATTTAACGTATCAGTTCTGTTATGTTAAACTGAATTTTGAAGCTCGTTTTTGTCTTAAATGTGGATTATTTCAGCGGATTGGTTAAGGTGAATTGTACATTTTCGGAAAATCTGACCCATATATATATAGTATACGCACACGGTGTGTTAGAGGTACAATAAATGGGGGTAATAACTGTATGCATATTGCACACGTTCCATAAGAGTTTATTATTAACCCTTTTATAAACTCTGTATGTTTATTTCTGAGCGTTTTATCCATGCTTTGGTAAAAGAATGTCTTCTGTAAGAATGAAAAGAATGACATTGCGTTATAGCAGTAGCTAAACACGGCAGATTTTCTGTAACGGGTTTTCATGAAGTAGACCATCTACTTTTGTATGGTTCATATATGGGTCAGATCTTCAGAAAATGTATACTGATTAAGAGGAACTAATGGTATTCTTTCTGCCACATATCAACATCAGTGAGAAATGGCCGTTGTTTAATTATCCTGCCATATACTATATCAATGCCTTTTTCATCTAGTAAACAAAAGATATCTGTAATATAGATGAAGTGGGTTTGTCATCACCCGAATGTCGTATCTTTCTTCTGGCAGACATTTAAGACAAAACTTATTTTAAAAATAAAGTTCAGCACAACCAAACAGATGTTTTTGGTATAAGTTCTATTTATCATTATTTCAGCCTAATCTAACGAATTTGACATATGGGTCAGATTTTCAAAAAATGTACAATTCAATTTCACCAATCCTCTCAAATAACCCACTTTTAAGACAGAAATGAGCTTCAAAATGCAGTTTAACATCACAGAACTGATACTTTAAATCAATGTGATACCAAATATACTCAGATATACCCGGTATTCTTCATTTTTTCAGCCTAATTAAGCAAAATTTCCTAAATGTGTAGAGCTGCCAAATGTACATTTTCTGAAAATCTGACCCATATGACATACAGCCAAGCATTGGGTGACTGTACTTTAAATTTACCACATTGTAGGTTAATGGGCTATAGATTGTTTATTGGCATAATCCCACATTGACACCAGCTATATGTATAACACCTCTGCACCTGCCCCTGCTGTTGTCCTATCATTAACAACAAGCCCCTATGGAGGGTGCTAGATACACTCCCAAACATACCAGTCCATCTCTATATAAAACATTAAATGGGTCAGATTTTCAGAGAATGTACAATTCGCCTTCACCAATCCTCTAAAAAAACACATTTAAGAGAGAAATGAGCTTCAAAATGTAGTTTACCATAACAGAACTGATGCTTTAAATCGATGCAATACCAAATAATTATACTCAGATATACCCGGTATTCTTCATTTTTCAGCCTTATTTAGGAGAATATCCTAAATGTGTAGAGCTGCCAATTGTACATTTTCTGAAAATCGGACCGAAATAGGCCATAAATTTGCATAGCCGCCATCTTGAATCTTGATTCGCATGGAACTATGGGACTGATGGTACATGTATTTTACATGTTTTCATAACACAAGTCTCCATCCTTCCCATAATGCATTTGGTTGTCATAAATATATATCAATCCATATTCATATTTATCAATCCATCCTATGATGCACTGTAACAGACATGCGCAGTGGCACACGCAAATCTGCTATAGTGATGATTGATAATGTTTAGAGCTTGTATATTTCTGATTACGTCAATGGGTCTAGAGAGGTAGGATCGACCTATTTGAGATTTAGAATAGTGCTAATATGGCTGGTTCTTTAAATTTGAAAGTTGGGTCAGATTGTCAGAAAATGTACAATTGGCAGCTGTACACTTTTAGTAAATTTTGCTTAATTAAGCTGCAATTTGTTCAATACTAGGTAAATTCGAGTATATTTGGCATTGCATTGATTTTGGTTAGGTTGAACTGTATTTTGAACTTTATTTTCGTCTGAATTTGGCTCTTTTAAGAAGATTGGCAAAGTTGAATTGTACATTTTCTGAAAATCTGACCAAGCTAATGATTGTGACTTGGCCCTACGCATGAACGTTAAACGCTAAAACCTTCATCATGTACTATGCAAATTGGATTTTTCAAAATGCAAATTATTATCCTAACAGCTTTGTCTGTTTCTTCAAAACGTTGTGAACAATACTTTACCAATACTTTTTCTATCCCTGGGATGGACTAACCAATAACCCTTATTGAATCTGTTTGAAAACCAGTGAAAATCAACCTTAATGTAACACATGTATCTTATGATTGAGAGTGTGAGAGTGTGGGTTTAAGTCCCACCTATAAACCTCACAAGCAGTGAAAATCCACCTTAAAATCCACCCATGTTAAACCCACATGTTTGAGAGTGTGCGGTGCCTGGGCATGATCTCCGGGTGAGGGAATGCTGCAGGAGGTGTGTTTAAATCAGTGCTTAGAGGTGATAATGAATGGTTGCAAGGGTCACAGCACCCGGCCCTGATAAATGGGGGGTTCTTCACCATTGTTGTATTAGCACGCATACAAGCTGCTGTATCCTGTGTTCTACCACCCTAATCACATCCTACCCATACACACAAGGCATCTGGGCTAATTCACAACAATAGATGTATACGTTATCTGTGTACCATAATGTTTATTTGTCATCCGTTTTAGGAAAATGAGTCATAAGTCGCAAAATATGGATTTAATATATCATCATATTTGAAAAGATGAGATCAAGCCGATTTTAATGATAGTAAACAGTAGGAGATAACTAACCCTTGCATTTATTTAAGCTTTTACTAAAACATTCATCCTTTTCCAACGGTGAGAAGACATATGTATAAGACCGATGTAATAGGTCCCCAAAGCCTATTCCCTGACAGAGCACACATGTTAAATAGAGGAGCCCAGTTTGAGAAAGACAGACTGAGGCAAAGAGGTCTGGTCAGCGTCAGTTCAGTCCTTAGGTACGACTTGACACATAACATCAGTGTATTAGCCAACAATACTCATGTCGGACCTCTTCTGCCGGCTACCAGCTGTTTTATGTCCGGAGCGCTATGAATAATCTGAGCTTCTGACACAGGCAGCTGAATCATTCTATATTCAAGCTCGTCTATATAGATATTATATATATGTGTGATGTGTTACAGGAAAACGAAACCACAAGACGCAGAAAAATGATATTTTTCAAGTGATGTTCTCACAAGAACTCCTGCTCCGAATGTTTTCATTTGCAGGGTTTTTTTCCGTTTTTTTCTTGTTTTATTTTTGCAAATGAATTGCATTTCTATTACAAGGAGACTTGGTTAAACAAAACCTAATCGTCCATAGGACGCCCATAAAGAAAATATGGGAAAAATGGTAATTTTGTACATACTGTGTTGATTCGGTAAAGCTATGAAAGCTATGACCCGATTCGTCTCGAAAGGTAACCTAATCTGATAAAGTTAAAATTCTTAAAAAAATTCTTATGGTATAAGAAAGATCTGAGATATATTGTTGATTATTTAATATGTTTTCCCTTGAGTCTGTGAGATTATCTATGTACCAGCATTGAAATCAGCTCAATACAATTTCTTTAAAAAAAAATCGTCAAAGGTGAAATTCATTGAACACATCCGGGTTGCCCCAAAAGGACTATTCAAACAGAATTCATTTCCCGGTTGCTTAGTTGTTGTTGTTAGTAACATGAAAACATGCACAGAATCTCAAGACTGTGTATTGAATATACTTATGCATCTCTGAGGTTATCCTATGGGGTATTTCTAATTATGTCATTAGTGATTAGCCATCCAGAAGTATTGGTAACTTGATTTTCATCTACACAAAATATACAAACACTTATTAGATGTCCTAATGTTTACCACCGTTGCAATGCCCTTGAGCTCGTCTTTTAAAATATGATGATATCTCAAAATCCATTATTGCGACGTGTGGCTATTTTTCCTGGTATCACATCACATATTTATGGTGCGAGCGACCAGAGACACTGGGGAATCCTGATGTATTGTTTGTTTGTTTGTTTTATTCATAGGCTCATGTATCGAGTACAACATTTTCAGCCTATATAAACATAATTAAATAATAATAATACAAATTACTTTATGAAATCATACATTCACTGGTCAAATTAATTACATAATTAAGTTATAGTCAAGTCATTCATTCTAATGCGACACATAATATCATACAGGCAAACTTTTGTCCTTTTTGGGTATAAAGTAAAACAATGAGTGATTTGAGAAAGATGATGTGAGATTTTAAACGATCATAGACGCCGTGCATTCATACACAGAATCCAAAAAATCACTATTTGCCTACAACCTTACCCAAGAATTACTGTATTCACGTCACTAGAAAAACCATACACAGTTTAGGTCAGTCAACCAATTAACTGGACAATAAACAATCTAAATCAATCCTAAAGGGGGACTATTGCCTGTCTGTATTAAGGTGAACATATTTCTGTGTTCACAGAGCAAAGAAGTGTTATAAATGAGCAGTTGTCTTATACCCGTAGACCATCATTATCTGGTGTTTGAAATATGTTGGCAAAGCCATTTTTATCGGACCTTCAAGTAGGGGAGTTGCATAGCCGCCATTTTGAATCTTGATTCGCATGGAATTATGGGAGTAATGGTACAATATAGAAAACATGTTATTTTTAGCTTAGAATAATCATCAGTGGTCCAATATCAACATCCGTGTGCTTTAGATGTTTCTATAACACACAACTTCATCTTTCCCATCATGCATTTGATTTCTGTAAAGACATGCTTACGGTACTGAAACACTTTACAACATTTCATTTTAATAAATAAATTGTATTGCGAAACATTTTCAGCCGAACCTGATAGTCTCATGTAATACAATTCAAAAGACTTTTAATCAATCATGTTGACCACTGTAGGCCTTACTAATATATTGTTATCATTTAAAGAGATTAATTTATAAGTCTTATACAATCGTAATCATCACATAGGTTACAGAAAGTCCAGGGTCATTTCGACAAGCTCATAAGATATTTTTTAGAATTTCTTTAAACATGATTGGCCTCTACCACTGCCACAACCTATGGGTCAGATTTTGAGAAAATGTACAATCCAACTTCGCCATTCCTCTCAAATAACCCAAATTTTAGACGAAAATAAAGTTTTAAAATACAGTTCAAACTAACCAAACAGATTGCTAGAATCAATGCAATGTCAAATTTATATACTTGAATTTACCTAGTATTGGCCAAATTGCAGCCTAGTTTAACAGAATTTACTAAATGTGTACAGCTGCCAATTGTACATTTTCTGAAAGTCTGACCCCTATAATCCTTCCCATGTCCAGATTGTCATGTTTCAGTGTTTGCTTGGATTATAGTTTGTGGTGTGTTGGCCTAATTGATTGTGATAAGATAGATCGTTCACCTGTTCAAGCCTGGGGTACTTATTGGCGGATATATCGATCACTAGGCAGGTGCTTTGTATTGTTTTTATTCATCCATGATTATAGATCATGGACGATATGAAATGAGCGCTGTTACAGCATGTAAATGTTTTTTAATAGCATATACATATGGGTCAGGTCTTCAGAAAATTTACAACTTAACTTCGCCAATCTTCTCAAATAACCCAAGTTTTAGACGAAAATGAAGTTCAAAATACAGTTCAACCTAACCAAACAGATTGATAGAATCAATGCAATGCCGAATATACTCGAATTTACCCAGTATCGGACAAATTGCAGCCTACTTTTGTAGAAGTTACTAAATCTGAACAGCTGCCATTTGTACATTTTCTGAAAATCTGACCCATATGTGATTGGCTGGTTCGGGGTTTAAGTCTTTTAACCTATGTCTCACTAGCTCCCATTGTTTAGTGTATACCAGGTCCACTCTAGGTCCAAACCCTCAGATCAGATAATAACGGTATGTCAGTGATTAGACGCCTACTTCGCTCATTGGTTTCCTGGCCTAAACACGGTGTCTTAATGGAATTATAACGACATTTTGCGGTCTTAATGGAATAATAATGACACCTTGCGGTTTGAGGCGAGAGGCTTTACCTTCGTTTGAAGGGACTCTCTCAACTTTGGGCCTAGACTGGGTCCTCCCAGTTAATTTGTTATTGTTAATTCCCACCTATAACGAGACGTATAGTCTTACCAGATTCATTCCTATTAAATATCAAGGCCTGTAGTAAACACAAATGGAAGAATAATCCAATATTTTGCTCAAATTACTTTTAGATAGGTTGGAAATAAAGTAGAAAATATTTACTTTTTTACCGACGGGTAAACTTAGATGGTTCTAGTTTGTACCAGATAGTCTGAGCTTTCCATTTGTTTTGGTGTTCATGAATATATCTCTAACAAATAATATGATATTTTCCATGGCCCCCATATGACCATTGCTGAAGTAGTATGGTCGGTAGTTCTAGATATAGTCGTTGGAGGCAGTTAAGCATGCAAGACTTACCATGTGTTGATATCCCCTTATGACGTCATAGTCCTCAGGTAAATGTGTCCAAGTAAGTGTCTAACGAATACGCTGAAAACAAAAGAGAAAAAGGTAAAAATATTGCCGTTGCGATGATATAATAAACAGATATTGAAATGTAAGGCATTGACATAATTTGTAAATGGGTCAGATTTTCAGAAAATGTACAATTCACCTTTAACCAATCCTCTCAAATAACCCACATTTAAGACAAAAATGAGCTTGAAAATGCAGTTTAACATAACAAAACTGATACTTTAAATCAATGCGATACCAAATATATTCAGATACACCCGGTATTCTTTATTTTTCAGCCTAACTTAGCAACATTTCCTTAATGTGTAGAGCTGCCAATGGTACATTTTCTGAAAATCTGACCCATAAATATCATAAGAAATACACTCTATATAGCTGAGTTGCATTAGGTTTTCCACATGATTTACGATCTGTATCATTGTACATCTGCTCAGGAATTATGTCATTTTCTCCGAAATATTATGATACAATTACTGAGTTGCCACTTTAATTGTTGCTGCAGTGAATACAATCATTATATCAATATAATTTAAATCTGACTTTTCTTTGCTGGCGTTAAACCCATTTTATTTAATTTGTTTGAAAACATGTTTGGGTGTGACATTTTGTTTTTTTTATACCATATTAAGGCACATTGTAGTGATCAAGAGACAAATAATACAATTAAGGCCATTGATAATGGCCAATGGGATATGGACTCACGGTATGAGAATCAGTCTTCCACCCATGCTTTGGCTACTTAACAAGCAATCGAGCAAGGCTAGTCTACATAATCTAATAAACAGTAAAATTGAATATTATGCTGTTTCTACAGCCCCAGTGCTCAGTGTATCAGTGCCCGGTATCAGGGGTTTAACCCCAGTGCCCAGTGTATCAGTGCCTTAACCCCAGTGCTCAGTGTATCAGTGGTTTAACCCCAGTGCCCAGTATATCAGTGGCTTTACCCCAGTGCTCAGTGTATCAGGGGCTTAACCCCAGTGCTCAGTGTATCAGTGGTTTAACCCCAGTGCTCAGTGTATCAGGGGTTAACCCCAGTGCTCAGTGGATCAGTGGCTTAACCCCAGTGCTCAGTGCCGCAGTAGTAAAGGATGCAAGTGAACCCTACGTCAGGCCAGAGTAGTCACACAAGGAGGCTGAAATATGATAGTCCTCCTGTACTATGTGCCTCGTCCTAGCTACTCAACTTGTCTTTAACCTTGAGAAGGTGTAAAATGAGTTAGCCCCAGACTTTGGGCCCCATTTCTATCTACTACATCGACACTTTGCTGGTGCTAAGCCCTGTTTCCTTGTACTACTTTGTAATGTTAACCTCAGTAGTTCCATGAGTATGTAGTTATGGAGAGGTGAACATGAGATAGGTCCGTTAAAAACTATAGTGTTTTGTTATAAATAGACTGAACTAGCTCAGGTAAATCAGTAATTGTACCTTTCAGATCTTCTTGTCTTCTTCTCAAGAACATTGTGTCTAAGGCATTTCTACTCATTTCCTTCACTTTAAATTAATTGTCGGCTTAAGTCTGGACAAGTCGGTGGATGGTGAACACAGGACTCTGGCACTATTGCCAGTCATACTTCAACATATTATTACTACCCAGAGAGATCCCGTAAAGCTTTTAGCGATAAACAAGCATATTTGCATTTACAGGGTTAGTTTTATTCATGCTGAAGGATGGCACCCAAAGGAGTCATGACATCCACGGGCATGGTAAAATGGGTCTGAGCCAAAGTCCCATTTTAAGGGAGGTAATATACCATCCCGTACATGCTACCTCCGCTCTGTCATGGCATCGCACATGGGTCAGATTTTCAGAAGATGTACAATTGGAGGCTCTACAGATTTAGTAAATTCTGCTAAATTGGGCTGCAATTTGGCCAATTCTAGGTAAATTTGAGTTCATTCGGCATTGTATTGATTCTAGCAATCTGTTTAGTTAGGTTAAACTGTATTTTGAACTTTATTTTCGTCTGAAATTTGGGTTATTTCAGAGACTTGGTGAAAGTGAATTGTACATTTTCTGAAAATCTGACCCATATGATGAACCGGTCCAACAGAACGTGTGCCGATTACATGTTAAGGCTCTAACCTGGCTTCAATATCTTTTAATCTAATATTTCTTGTCATTCAAATTGGATCATCGACAATGAAGTAATGATATTACATACACATATTAATATTGATATATTACAGCGATAAATGTGAAAACCTATATCATGTCACTAACAAAATAAGCTTGCCAAGTCCTTAAATTAGGTGAAAGTCCATTTTCTTTATTGAACTGATGGGCAAATATTATAATTGGTAATTGCAGTTAGAGGAACATTTATAATATATTTGCATGGTCCTCTCCTAGGTCTAGTTACTTAAACCCTATTCTATATTTGGGGCCAACCTTAAGTCAAAATTGGGTGAAAGATTCTTTGTGTTATTGGACTCATAGGAAAATATCATACTAAGTATTTGGGTCATATTTTCAGAAAATGTACAATTCGCCTTCACCAATCCTCTCAAATAAACCACATTTAAGACAGAAATGAGCTTCAAAATGCTGTTTATCATAACAGAACTGATACTATAAATCAATGTGATACCAAATATACTCAGATACACCCCCAATTTATCATTTTATAGCCGAATGTAGCAGAAATTACTAAATATGTATATGCTAATTGTACATTTTCTGAACATTTGACCCATTTGATGTTAGAAGACTATTTGTAATGTATCTGCTATTCCTTTAGTCGTAGTTCCAGTCAAACCTTGAGCTCCGGTTCTTGGGTGTATACTATATTTGGGGCCAATATTAGATCTATAATGAATAGGTTTAATTTTTTTTTGTATTTTTTTGGAATACATTTTGATCAACTAAAAATACTTTTTTAATCAGCCTCTAAGGTTGACAGGAGGAAGGTACCATGCAGAATCAGAGGGGTAAAGTACATGGGAATAAAAGGCTCCATGGCTGACCAGTCTAGGCCCAAACCCTCATATCAGAGGAGAGTGGTATGTGAGTGATTAGGCGCCTACTTCGCTAATCCGTTTTCTGGCCTTGGACTAGGCTTTCTAATTGGAATATAAAGCCATGTTGCAGTCTTAATGGAATTATAGTGGTACTTTACGTTTTGAGGCGAGAGAGTGCTTTCCCTCTGTCTGAAGGGCCTCGTTCACCTATGGGCCTAGACGACTGTGTCGTTTAAAGGCGACAGTTTGCACGGTATCATAGCCATGTAAACCCAACATCATCATGTTAAGATCATCTCTCTCCTCCTCCCGCTCCGCCCAGCATGCTTGAAGGTTAAACATTTCAGGCTTGAGGCTTGATTTCCCTGGAGTCGACCGTTAAAATGGTGGCCTTAAGAGAGGTACCCTTGGCCAACATTGAGGAATAGAGAGGGGTATAGCTCCCCCAGGTACTAAATCCTCCGGTCGAATGTGCCCGGAGTACTGACACCCTCGTCCTGTAGGTCCAAGCGTACAAAAGCGTTGTGTAGATTTACCAATAGGGACCTAAGGGACCTGACTGTGATGCTTTACAATTTATACCTCAATTTAGACAGGGTCCTTTCCCCGAGCTGGAGAAGACTTTCACGGTACACCCTGGCTTAATGGTGGTGTTGAAGAGTGGTATAGGAGTAGTATCAGGTTTGGAATGTATGTTTGTATATGGGTTAGATTTTCAGATAATGTACAATTCAATTTCACCAATCTTCTCCCAAATAACCCAAATTTCAGACAAAAATGAAGTTCAAAATACAGTTTAACCTAGCCAAACAGATTGCTAGAATCAATGCAATGCCGAATATACTCGAATTTACCTAGTATTGACCAAATTGCAGCCTTTTTTAGCAAGATTTACTAAATGTGTAGATCTGCCAATTGTACATTTTCTAAAAATCTGACCCATATATGAAAGGTGTAACCCAGTTGAGTGTATGATGTAACAATATGAAAAGATAGATCCATGTTATCGAGGTGTTAACATACCTTAGACAAAGTACTAGGGAGGTTCCGCAAGCAAACGTATTTCAATTACGTAACCATAATCATTATTTTTGTGTGAATTACGTCGCACTTTTATGCATGAAAAAGAAAGTTTGAGATAAAACATTTTGCTTCATACGTTACGTTAAGTGTTTCCCGCTATATTTTACTGAACTTCTTTCTTCCTTTTAACATACGTTTGTATATCAGAGATACGGATACGGATACGTTTACGTTTACGTAAGGCTTGCTGAACCTCCCTACTGCTCTCACTATTGTATAACTGATATGGGGAAGTTGGTGTGATGTTTCCATTAGTCAGGTTTCGTTAATTTAGGAAGATATATATATTCCCTAGTAATACGAAGTTCTCAGTATAGCCTGATTATTTATTCAATTTAAACTAATATGTTATCATTATAAGATGAAGAAACAGTAAATCGCTCAGTGTATATATCCAAGAATGACATAGTCCACAAACAAGAAGTGCCAATGTGTGTCAATGTCAATATCCATGTGTTATACATGTCTCCATGACAAAAGTCCCCATCTTTACCATCATGCATTTGGTTGTCATAGATCATTTATACAAGCAATGATATTTTTTAAATATTGTTATTGGCCACATTACATATTGATGAAAACATTCTCGCAATTTCAGATAAAAATGTTTGTTTGTCACATTTCAACAGAATCCATACCATGATGCACTGTAACAGACATGCGCAGTGGCACATGCAACTCCCCTATTAGCGGATTTCTATTAAAAGAAGACATGATCTTATTGAGGCTATTGAGGTGGCATCAATGTAAACAGCATCCTTCCTTGACAAACCTCACACTATGATTTGTCCAGGGAATGATTAAACTTATTTGTAGCTTTTTGTATATGTTAACAGAAATCCTAAGATGTATGAGGCACATGGCATCAAGGCCATGTTTGAGGTAAACACTGTTAATTCCTCAGAATAATACGCAATCAATTCTATGTATATCTTCAATCGTACAACTCTATTAGAGAATGTAAGAAACCTGTTATTTTAGAGATGCCAGTGAGGGAGACAGTTCAAATCAGTTTTGCATAGTGAGGATCATTCATATATTTATACATTTTTTGCGACTTGCGACTGATTTCCTACTTTTATATTCTCATTTCTTGGGTATAATCCATGAACTACTTGAAACTTGTTATGATAATGTTATGTTGAAGAAGTGACTCTGTGTAGGAGCACGGCGTAGGTGAAGGGTTTTTCTTTTATTCTTTTATCTTCTCAGACTTGTATATTCTGACTGTATTCACATATAGATAGACTGTATTTGTCTGTATACTCTTTTATTGAAGTATCGAATGATTTGTCTCATCTTTGATGGTATTTAAGGAAGTATATATATACTAAATGTTATGCTAAAAATACTGATACATTTGTAAACCATAATATCAGGCTACTCTGAGAATATTTGTACTAGATGTATAAAAATGTTTAAATAGTCCTGAATAAAATATTTACAAAATCAAAATCAAAATCATTTTCGTGAAACACATCACATTTTAACTCTATAGACCAGTGAATAGGCCGATGACCTTTAAGTACACGATGAAGCAGGTTCAAGTGGCTGGGCTTTAGAGAGGTTCAACCGATCACCCTCTACACTATGATCTGTTATATGCAATAGACACCGGGGGTAAGTAGGATCAAATAAAGACAACAGAGCGTTACACCTACAACCTGCTCTCCCAGAGAGCACAGGTCTAGTTCATAACACATGTCATGTGTTACAGACAAATGTATCTTAATTCGGAGAATCCAGAGATTTTGAAATAACATCATAATATGATGTTATTTCAAAATCTCTGGATTGGTCGGCTTGGTCGCATTTGTTCAAATATTATTTGAACAAATGCGACCAAGCCGATTCCAATGATTGTAAACATTAACGCATCCAATAAGTGCTTCTGTATACATGAGTTATGAATGAACATAATTTAACAATAATTAACAATATATGTACAATCTCTAGTAAAGTAGGTGGATGATCTCAGTTGGATGATCTCAGTTGGATGATCTCAATAGGATGATCTCAAATAGGCATATTTTCCATGCACAGTCTTGAAATGTGGTACATCTATTCATAATACTACCTGCGCTAAACACCCTAAACATGAATGACACAGCATGAATTCCTATTCCATATTAAACTACCCTTCCTTGCAAAACAGCTGGTAAAACGTTTTTTAGAGAAATAAATCGCTATACACACAGCGTATACACTAGAAATGTAACAGCAAAACAAGAAAAAAACATCTTAGCGAGTAACATTTTAAGTAAGGGATCTCTTTTGGAAAGAGGCCCGGGGACCTGCCAGGCCTATAGTCTACATTTTAACCCCTGTAATGTTCTCGCTTCCTCTTTTTCCTCCAGTAGCACAACAACTATAGTCGGCTATATATGTATATAAATGTATATGTGTCTGTCTCTACCTCTCCCTATACCTCCCTCCCTCCCTCCCTCCCTTAGCCAGTGAATCTGGATTGGTATAGTTAGAAGGGTGACTAGACGGCATAGGCAGAGAGAGCCGACCGATTCATGGGGACATTTTGTGCCTGGGGCCTATTATATAGAACTCTGGCTAGGGCTTTAATGGCCAGGTTTTATTTGTTGCTCTATTGGCGTGATGCAGTAAAAAATAGAGAGACTAGGCTTCCAGGGTCATTTCTCAATCAACGTTATCATTAATGCCCGTGTGATAATACAGGAATATGGCACTAACGGTCTCCAGTCGGTTATATATAGGATATAGGGTGATGTGCGAGTAGACTAATGGAATGACTGTTCACATTAAGTTCATATTACTGATGGGCAAAGGATGGGATATGGAAATGGGCTGCAGAGATGCTGGGAGGTGATTAGAGAGGATAGGGAATGAAGGGGAGTTAATGGGGATTGTGAGGGAGAGAATAGGGATAGTGAAGGGATGTAGGGATTGTAATGATAGAGAATAGGGATAGGGGACAGGTGAGGAAGAGGAGTTAACGGGGATTGTGAGAGAGAGAATAGGGATAGTGAAGGGATGTAGGGGATTGTAATGATAGAGAATAGGGATAGGGGACAGGGGAGGAAGGGGAGTTAACGGGGATTGTGAGGGAAAGAATAGGGATAGTGAAGGGATGTAGGGGATTGTAATGATAGAGAATAGGGATAGGGGATAGGGGAGGAAGGGGAGTTAATGGGGATTGTGAGGGAGAGAATAGGGATAGTGAAGGGATGTAGGGATTGTAATGATAGAGAATAGGGATAGGGGACAGGTGAGGAAGAGGAGTTAACGGGGACTGTGAGAGAGAGAATAGGGATAGTGAAGGGATGTAGGGTATTGTAATGATAGAGAATAGGGATAGGGATTAGGGGAGGAAGAGGAGTTAATGGGGATTGTGAGGGAGAGAATAGGGATAGTGAAGGGATGTAGGGGATTGTAATGGGAGAGAATAGGGATAGGGATTGGGGATAGGGCAGGAAGGGAGGTGAAATGGGGATTGTGAGGGGGAAAATAGGGATAGTGTAGGGATGTAGGAGATTGTAATGGGAGAAAATAGGGATAGGGATTAGGGATAGGGGAGGAAGGGAGGTGAAATGGGGATTGTGAGGGAGAGAATAGGGATGGTGAAGGGATGTAGTGGATTGTAATGATAGAGAATAGGGATAGGGATTGGGGATATGTATAAGGGATTGTAATGAGAGAGAATAGGGATAGGGATTGGGGATATGTATAGGGGATTGTAATGAGAGAGAATAGGGATAGGGATTGGGGATATGTATAGGGGATTGTAATGGGAGAGAATAGGGATAGGGATTGGAGGGTTTGGAGAGGAAGAGGGATGTAATCGGGATTATGAGAGAGAGAATAGGCATAGGGAATGGAGGGGATGTAATGGGGATTTTGAGGGAGAGACAAGGGATTGGGATTAGGCATACAGAGGAATGGGGATGTAATGGGGATGTTGAGGGAAGCGAATGGCATAGAGAATGAAGGGGATGTAATGGGGATTTTGAGGGAAGAAAATAAGGATAGGGATTGGGGATAGGGGAGGAATGGTGATTTATTGGGGATTGTGATGGAAGAGAATAGGGATTGGGGATAGGGGAGGAAGGGTGATTTAATGGGGATTGTGATGGAAGAGAATAGGGATAGGGATTGGGGATAGGGGAGGAATGGGGATGTAATGAGGATTTTGAGGGAAGAGAATGGGGATATGGACTGGAGAGGAAGAGGGATGTAATGAGGACTTTGAGGGAAGAGAATGGGGATAGGGAATGGGTATGGGAGAGGAAGGGGATGTAATGGGGATTGTGGGGGAGAGAATAGACATAGGAATTGGGGATAGGGTAGGAGGAATGAGGTAAGACAGAAGATCATGATATAGAACAATAAGGATAGGGGATGTCGGATAGGAGAGGAAGGAAATCGAATGGAGACTATGATAGGGGATGAGAAATATGGATAGACATTTGGGCTAGAAATAATATAACATTAGACAATGGAGTATGATGAGTGAGGGAACAGGCTAGAGATAGAGATGGAGAACGGTCTAGGATAGCATGGGTATTATGATAGGGGACAATTAAGGACGGTATTGGGATTTGGAATTGGTGATTTTGATGTGACCTAAGGGTGGTCATATGGATTGGGAAAGGGTTATAAGTGCAACTTCATCAATCATAAATTTAGTCGAGCAAGTCAGTAATAAGTTGCTTGGTTCTTTATTATTCCAGATCATTCCGACTCACTAAGTACAAGGTTATAAACTATACCACCAAACTTGTCAATAAGGGACTTGCATATGCCACTGCACATGTCTGTTACAGTGTATTCTGGGATCGATTCTGATGAAATCTAACATACAAATATTTGGCAACATTTTTATCAAAATTGAAAGAAGGTTTTCACCAGTATCATAGCTTTTATACGCTATCCACGTGCATGATGGGAAAGCTGGGGACTTTTTTTATGAAAACATGTATAACACGTGGATATTGACATTGGAGCATTGATAAATAGGCTATTCCATGCTGAACATGGCATGTTTTCTATAGATTTTAGACTATACCATTAGTCCCATTATTCCATGCAAATCAAGATTCAAAATGGCCGCTATGTAAGTCCTCTATACAAAGTAGGATGATATAACGAAGTTCTATATCGCAAAATCTGTCTTATGTCATTTTTTTCGGAAAGTAAAATAAAAAGTTTCTAAAATAATCACATTAGAGTGGTTTGATGTATAGAGGGAACTGGCAGACAACCAAGGTTATATATTCCCTTTAGTCGGAGGGGAAAAAAGGAGCGCGTCGGTTGAACATAGCAAAGTAAGCCTTTAATATGGTCTGCAAGCACCTTACATCAATCTCTGCCAAAGCGTGCATGTATGATACATGAGATTTATCATTCAACTTCACACTTAGCCCGGGGACAGTCTTGGAAAAGCTGAACATATGGGTCTGATCTTGTGAAAGTGTACAATTCGACTACACCAATCCTCTCAAATAACTCAATTTAAAACCAAAAAAAATGTTCAAAATTTGGTTCAACATGGCCAAACAGATTGTTTGAATCAAGGCAATATCAATATATATTCAGATGAACCAAGTACTGGCTATTCGTCAGTATAATTTAGCCAAATTTACTGAATATGCCAATTGTACATTTTTTGAAAATCTGACCCATTTATACTGTCAGCAAGGCTGTACATCATTCATATAAGCTGGAAAATCCTGAACCTATGTAACCAGGGCATTTGTGAAAGTTCACTTTTAATGTAGGGAATTAAGGTTGTCTGGAAAATGGATTGACATCTATTTTTGATGGGCCTTCATGTTCGATTAAAAAGCGATCTATCATTTTAAAGGGGAAGACCGATTTGCCCTGTTGACCCGAATGTGTCTTCCGGAGTTGATATTGATGCGCGCATATGCTTGTTTGAATCAATTTTTAAAAGGCTGCCAAAAATGATTCTGTTTATGTTTTAGTGGTTGCTGGAGCTATGTGAAGTGTTACAGGAAACTGAGTCAAAAGTCGCAAGAAATGGATTTTGAAATATTATTATATTTGGAAAGATGGGATCAAGCCGATTTCAGTGATGGTAAACAGTAGGACATTAACAAGTATTTCTACATCTTAAGTTTGATATTTTCATTTTCGAAAAAAAAAAACAGTTTTTTTTGTGGACATATTTTACTAGTAAAGTAGCTAAATATACTGTACTGGATGACCTTAGAAATGCATAGATATATATATTACACCGTCCTGAAATTGTGTACATGTATCCATGTTACTAGCCGCATTTAGCACCCCAAATGTGAGAACATTTCAACAAAAACATCCTATAAATAAATCACTTTGAATGATATCCATTTTGCGATTTGAGACTCATTTTCCTGAAACACATCACATGAATAATGCAACGTTAAGTCAAGGTGATGTAATGGGATACATTAGTGGAAACCCTAATTAACCCTTAGAGCAATAGGTCAGGCCTTGGAACTGGAGTAAGTGGATCAGTGGGTTGTGCAAGGGAAGCACTTGAGATTAAAAGCTACTTAATTCCCCGTACCCAAATTAAATTGATTCTCCGCTCGTTTCAGTGTACAAACTGATATATATATTCCTAACATTTTGATATTATTTCACTGTTTTAATCATATATTTCATATCTGGATCTAGTTTGTTGTGGATTTATATTATATTAAATTATATATATATTGAATATATCAGCCATTTTAAATCTTAAATTTGTTGTTGTCAACACTTCCATGTCATACCTTAGAATTAGAAGATAAATTAATTTATTATACACGCATTGCTCTGAAAACAACGTATCTAGAGTGATTTACGCATAGTGCGTATATCACTAGTGATTTACGTGGGTTTTTCATGGCAACCAATCTGTTTTTTTAATAAGATTACAAGTAAAATTCAAATTTATGACTCGATTTCTTTCTATTTTCATGATTGAAAGCATGTATATTAAATCTGTTAACTAACTTGTTAGCTTCAGTCGCTTAGAATACTGCACTCGTTGCTACGCAACTCATGCAATATTCACGCTCCTTCAACCAACTCGTATTATATCAACTTAACCTGTATGTATACATGGAGTTCTTCTCTGTCCAATCCTTATAACCAACCGACTTTACATTCGTATAATTTACATTTGCAATATTTCGCCAAAAACATTGATTGAATCTATATGGACTGTGATTGTAAGCATGTTTTATAACTTTGTCATTGTTTATATAGAGCACTTTGTATGTAGAAACAATAGAATATAGATGAATACGAATAATTTCATCATTTTATCAACTAAGGAAGACCGCACAGCCTCGTCAAAACGTTTAATGTATCAACCCACGCCAACAATAAAAGCAAGATACCGAGGTATCGGGAGGTGTGGTGTATTTTACCGTCAAATAGATAATTTATCCAGTAAATCAAGCCAATTCACTAGCATTATGTATTGCGAATATTATTATTATAAACATAGGAAAGTAGTAGGGTCAGATCATCAAAAAATGTTCAATCGGCAGATCTACACATTAAGTAAATTCTGCCAAATTCGACTGCGAAATGGGTAACACTTGGTATATCTGAATATATTTGATATAATTGGCTTGATTCAAACAATCTGTTGGGATATGTTGAACCAGATTCTAAACATTATTCTTGTCTTAAATTTGAGTTATTTGCGACGATTGGAGAAGGCGAATTGTATAATTTCGGGCGATTTCACCCATTATCTCCTTTTCTATCATATTTCTTTCTGAAAGCATCATTTATATATTCTTTTTTAAATATTTTATTGGCTGAAACAGTTTAACAATTATCATTTGTATAAAGAAAGACGCATGACTGACAAGATGCAGTTATATTTCGTGCGTTGCCATGACCATTGCATGTGCTATATCGTTCACATTCACATTAAAGAAAGCTCCAAATTATACAGTCTTACAAATATATGTTATTATTCGTCAAGCTTTTTTCTATATTTCCATCTCATCTATACCTTAGACCCTTTATATTAGATCATAGGAATCACCTGCAGATTTTTCAAGGTTGCGTTCTATCATCGCCGCAATACAATAATGTAATGCTTTAGCTGAACAAATGGTTTTAAAACTCAGACCTCAGGCTACAAAAGCATCCATTCCATTCAAAGCTAGCCAACATACTCACCACCTAAACAAAGGCAGCATCATCAACAAAGGGTTGGATAATTAATTACTCACCACAAGATATATGAACCTTTTTTTCCCCTCAACACTTCATTCTCTTCATCTTCCTCAGAAAATCTGAGACAACAGTTGTTGTGCGAGCATATGACGGCTTGAATAATGGGAAACTGACAACAAAGGTGGGTGTTGTGGAGGGGGAGGGGGCGGGGCAAGGGCAGGGGCAGGAGGGAAGAGTGGGAGCGTGAAAGAGGGCAGGCAGGAGGGGCAAGTACATATTGAGGGTCTTGAGGTAGGTCCTCGGGTCTGCCTCATCACTGATCCTAACTTAAAGTGTTCATTGATAAGCAATTCTTCTTGGTTTGGTGGACAATGTATACTGAAGGAATACAAAATAGCAATTTCCTTCCATACAAGTCACAAATAGCAACGTAATATAAAAAAGTGCTTTTCATGAAACAGGTTCTTGGTGTCTTCCGAAAGTTGGGAGGTCGGGGAGGGGGCAGGCAAATCTCAAAATTAATGCCCCCATGTTCATTTGTTAACAGGTGGTTGAAGTATTAGTTTATTATTAATGGTCCCAGTATTCAATATCAATTCCATATTCTATATTTTGATGCTGCACTATTTTTTCATGGGTGCATCCCCCTTACCCCCGCCCTAATAACCCCAACTCCCCCTATTATCGCTCCTTTCCTCCAGGATCCAACACTAATACCTCTGTAAGAAGGTGTTTGGGCGAGCAAAAGGACCAAAGCAACAAGGAGCAGTAGCGGCGAGCGAATGAGCACCTCTCCTCCTCCTACTCCTGCCCACCCCCACCACCAGGGTGTCAGTTGGTGGGATTAGCTCTTGCTACCACAGGTGCATATCTAAGGCCTTGCCCTCAGTCAGAGCAGCTCTCAGTGAGCAGCTCTTGGCACATTGATGATTAAGCTGACCCCTGTATAAGACAAGTGAGGGGAGCAGGTGGCTTGTCTTCCCAACAGAAATTAACTCCAGGTAAACTGCTGAGCGGTTGACATAGCGGGGTAGTTTTATCATACCGCACATGTGTATACGGGTCAGATTTTCAGAAAATGTACAAATCGCCTTCGCCAATCCTCTCAAATAACCAACATTTAAGACAGAAATGAGCTTCAAAATGCAGTTTAACATAACAGAACTGATACTTTAAATCAATGCCATACCAAATATACTCAGATATACCCAGTATTACTCATTTTTCAGCCTAATTTAGCAGATTTTCCCAAATGTGTAGAGCTGCCAATTGTACATGTTTTAAAAATCTGACCCAACTGCGCAGGCAGCTTCCACCGCCTCCACCACCGATACTTGGTATAATTCATATTTCATTATTCATAATGGATGAAGCTCATCCTCCCCCACACCTCACTCCACCCCATGTGTCCCTATGAAAGAAGACCCTACTCCTACTCATACCCAGGATGTATTAGGGTGCATGTAGAAATTGATTTAGGGGTGGTGAGGCACCAGGGAGGTGGGAGGGTGGTGTATTGTCCAGGAACAAGGTCAAAAGCAGATAATCCTATCGTGAGCCTCATCAAACTCTTATGACAGGGTTTACTGCAGGGCTTAGCGATTTACATTTTGGAGGACTCCATTTTGTACTCCATTTTGTTGCAGCCATTTGAGTTATTTTCACTCATTCTCACTCGTTTTGTCCTGAATTCCTGTGTTTCTTTAAACATAGCCTTATATAATTGCACACCATATAATAGTGGCAGTTCTCACCTCAGCAGCAACTCGAAAACCTTGTTGTCATGAATAAGAAACTTGTTCTCATGCTCAACATTGGAGAAGCTGTCGAAATAAAGTCTTAAAAAAAAATTAGAAAAAAATAATGTCACACCTTCATGATATTCATGAATTCATGATACCGGTTAATCTGAAATACAGTTCTTTTTTGAAAAATGTTTGTGTATAACATAAATTTAAATTGAATCCATCGCAGCATGCAATTTCAATACAAGAGGCCTGCGAAGTGGCACATACATGTATATCCCCTGCAGTGTAGGTTAGAGAGTGGAACAAGGGGAAGTTCATTTGTCAACAAAAAAGAACTACTGTTGGCCTACATTTTTTATTATATGGATGGGGTCAACAGTCCTCTCAAATAACCCACGTTCAGGTCAAAAATGATATTCAAATGAGAGTTCAACATAAAATGAAATACTTTTCTAGGTTGCCTGCAAACCAATGCTGTTCCGGCTGAGACTTTTCGGACGACTGTAAAGTCATACCGGCGGTTGAATCATTTCGCTACATCTCCACAGAGAATCTAACATTTGAATAACTCATAACTATCTATGCTTACAGAAAACGGTGCCTGTCTGGTTTCAGAAATAGGGGACTTGCATAGCCGCCATGTTGATTCTTGAATCGCATGGAATTATGGGAGTAATGGTACAGTGTAGAATCTATAGAAAACATGTCATGTTCAGCATGGAATATTTATCAGTTCTCTTATATCAATATTCATGTGTGATACATGTTTCCATGACACAAAACCCTATCTTTCCCATCATGCATTTGGTTTTCGTAGATCATTTATACAAGCTCAGATATTGGTGAAAACATTTTTACAATTTTCGATAAAAATGTTGCCAAATATCTGTATGTCAGATTTTAACAGAAACCATCCCAACATGCACTGTAACAGACATGCGCAGTGGCACATGCAAATCCCCTATTGCTCAGAGTTAAAATAAAAAGTAGGTTTCCTTTCATTAGGTTTACATACGCCTGGCTACAGTCACCTATTCACTTTGCAAAGATATAACAAAGTCCAAATATAATATCTCATTTTTTATGATAGGCTATTGTGCTATATGGCTCAGATTTTCAGAAAATGTACAATTAGCAGCTGTACACATTTAGTAAATTCTGCTAAATTAGGCTGCAATTTGGGCAATACTAGGTAAATTCAAGTATATTCGGCATTGCACTGATTCTGGCTATGTGTTTGGCTAGGTTGAACTGCATTATGAACGTTTTTTTCGTCTGAAATTTATTTATTTCCAGAGAATTGGTGAAAGTGAATTGTACATTTTCTGAAAATCTGACCCATATACTAGGCATATACTGCTGTTTCTAATTACCTATTGCCTGTCCCAAGTGTAGGCTACCTTTGGTCTGCATTATTGAATAGAATAGAGGCATAGCTAGAGATGTCACTTTTGATACAAATGTAAAGTCTTCACATTATATTTTGGATTCCTACTGAATGCCTTTGTCTCTGTGGTAAGATCGTTTATCCATGGTCTAGAGTATACATGTACATGTACAGTGGAACCTCGCATATAGACCACCCCTATATAGAGACCAACCCTCTATTAAGACCAGCTTCTCTCAGTCCCGAGTAGTTTTCCTCAACTAATTTAGATATGTTGTTATTATTCCATAAAAAGTGAAAAAACACATTCTCTCATAAGTTCCCATGGTGAACCACCGTTTTTTTTTCAAGTGACTACCCAAAAACCCAACAGGGTAACATACCTTTTTTTTCATTTATTTGTTTCTTCTGTAGTAACGAACACTCCCTGAAAGCTTTATGGCAATTGGACTGGTCGGTTGTTTTTCATTAAACCTTTAAGAGACCACCTCGCTATACGACCGGAAATCGTTCAGTCCCACGGGGGTCACAATAAAGAGGTTTCACTGTATGCATAACTACGTTCAGGTTGAATGGAGCCACAGTAACCCCTTTCATTAAATGATCTCTGATCTGTTGTCTGAAGGCCTACACAAAGAGAAAAGAATGTTTATTTCAAAGGACTGTGCCTATGGAATAAAGAGGCCACCAGGAAAACATTTAGAAGACAAAGAAAGTTTGTGGGTCAAATAAATAATAGCCTGCATTGGGTAAAATCCAGAGCTGATGAAAATACATTCCTGGGGAATCACTCAGTTGCCTTGGCAACAATGGCAAGTAAGTAGGAAAAGTCCATCTAAGTATAAAATTCGCCATTTCTTAATATAAATATTATGTTATTTGGTACAGTTCTGACGAACCATTCTTATTCAGCATGAACTTTGTTACTCTTATTCAGCATGAACTAAACTGTCTTAGTTTTGAAACTAAAGTGAAAAGATACAAAAGTTAACTATAAATATACCCCAGTGACCTGTTGTATAAGTTGAGCAAAAGACTTAAGTAGAAATGGCCTATGTGTATACACGCAATGGTAGATAGGCATTTTTGTTCTTTCCTATCGAAGTAATGGGGAAAAGTGTAAAACTTCTCTCAAAATAATTTTCTTTTCTTCAGCTTGTGTTGCCTCCAATAGTGGTAACCGGTACAATATATGTAATATTACAGACTTTTACTCTGTTCGAACAGATATTACACATACCCAAAATACATTACTAAGACACCTTTTCCTATTACTAACCAGGTTTTTCTATTTCTGGAACAAATATTTGCATTGCACCAAATATTTCCCCAATACTAACATCTTATTTCCCATTACGAACCACCGCAACGCGATTACAAGCAGCTTGTTTACTATGCCCTACAGCACCTGCCATTATTACTGATCTCTGCTACCTTGTGTGAACTATTACACATGGGTCAAATTTTCAGAAAATGTACAATTGGCAGCTGTACATATTCAGTAAATTCTGTTAAATTAGGCTGCAATTTGATCAATTCTAGGTAAATTCGAGTATATTCGGCATTGCATTTATTCTAACAAACTGTTTGGTTCGGTTGAAATGTATTTTGAAGTTTATTTTCGTCTGAAATTTGGGTTATTTCAGAGATTTTGTGAAAGTGAATTGTACATTTTCTGAAAATCTGACCCACATGTCGTTGAGACTTAGTACTAGTCTACTAGCTAATAGTCAAACACTACCTAGTAGTATATACAAATGATGGAGTCACTCAGGCATATTTGAGATATCTTTGTGTAAGATAGAATATCCAAATCCAAGATAATATCTGTCTTGATAATAAAATATCCCTTACTTCCATTGAAAATGTGTAGGCATATCTTGGAAAAGGTAAACAATATTCCAAAAGGACTATGTGGATATTTCCTATTACACATATCCTTAATGATTTGGGACGAAACAGCTTATGGGTCAGATTTTCAGAAAATGTACAATTCAACTTCACCAATCTTCTCAAATAACCCAAATTTCAGACAGAAATAAAGTTCAAAATACAGTTCAACCTAACCAAACTGATTGTTAGAATCAATGGAATGCCGGATATACTCGAATTTACCTAGTATTGACCAAATTACAGCCTAATTTAGCAGAATTTACTAAATGTGTACAGCGGCCAATTGTACATTTTCTGAAAATCTGGCCCTTACACAACAGGCCCCAGTATTATAACCACAGAGTAAAACACGCAGTCGTATCACTACATAGCAGCAATACAGAAACCGAGCCAACAAAGCTGGAGTCTAGAGGACAGAGGGGTTATTTCCAAATCCACCCAAACAAGTAGAACTAGACATGAAATAAATTGCACCCACTGGATAGCCTGTCAACGAGACAAGCGAATTGTCTGGTTTTTCAGCAAGAAGAATTGCACCATCAGGACTTTTATCCCAAAGACAAACATCACAATAAGCCCGATCCCGTAGTGATTAGATACCGCCTAGTAAAACCAAAGGCCAGCGAGTGATTTGTTTCCAGCTTTGATCCTGATAGAATATGCAGATTGCATTGTAAACTCTCCTCCGGCATCTGTTTCGGCTCCGTTGCATTGGAGGCCTGTGTTGGAGCGCATACTGAAAGACTGAGTCGTTTTTTAATGGTGGTGGTGGTGGTTGTGGTGCTAGGGGTGGTGGAGGTGGTTGAGGAGGTGGGGAGGTGGTGGAGGAGGTTGGGAGGTGAAGGTGGAGGTTGAGAAGGTGGGGAGGTAGAGGTGGTTGAGGAGGTGGGGAGGTTGAGGTTTTGGTAGAGGTTGAGGTGGTTGAGGTGGAGGAGGTGGTCATCGGGTGGAGGAGGTGGTCATCGGGTGGAGGTGGTGGTGGAAGTAGCCGTGAAGGAGGTGGTGAGGGAGGTGGTTGAGTATGAGGTGGTCATGGTGGTGAAGGTGGAGGTGGTCAAGGAGTTGGTGAAGGAGGTGGTTGAGTTTGAGGTTGTGGCAGTGTTGGGGGTGTAGATTGTGGTGGTGGTTGTGGTGGGGGAGGAGGATGTGGTATGGAGGTGGTAGGGGTGGCAGTGGTGTAGGTGTAGGTTGTAGTGTTGGTTGTGGAGGTGGAGGTGGAAGTGGTGGTGGCAGAAGTGGTGGTGGTTATGGAGGTGGTGGTAGTGGAGGTGGTGGTGGAGGTGGTGGCAGAAGTGGTGATAGTGGAGCTGGTGGTTATGGAGGCGGTGGTGGTGGAGGTGATGGAGGTGGTGGTAGTGGAGGTGGAGGTGGTGGAGGTTGTGGAGATGGGGGAGGTTGTGGTGGTGGAGGTGGTGGAGGTGGTGGAGGTGGTGGAGGTGGTGGTGGTGGTGGTGATGGTGGAGGCGGAGGTGGAGGTGGTGGAGGTTGTGAAGATGGGGGAGGCGGTAATGGTGGAGGTGATGGAGGTGGTTGAGGTGGTGGTGGTGGAGGTGGTAGTGGAGGTGGTGATGGAGGTGGTAGTGGAGATAAAGGTTGTGGTGGTGGTAGAGATTGTGGTGGTGGTTGTTGTGGAGGTGGTGGTGGAGATAGAGGTGGTGGAGGGGGAGGTAGATATTTAGATGCATTTTCCCCAGAACAGAATATCTGATTAATCAATTCCCGGAGGTAATTACTTGTATATCTGAGTTTAATACTGCAGACAGGAGGTAAACATCCTAGGGTCAATAGCACCATTAACCCACTAACTGATAATGCAGTTCATCCTCCTAATCTAACCCCAACCCCAACCCTTTCAATCGACCTAAGATGTTTCAATTATCGAACCACCGGACCACTATATTCCCAGAGCGACGTGAAAGAGACCATTTTAACTATTCATTACTTCAGAAAAACGACTGCCTTCAGTGTTTGCACCGATGGTTTTCCATGGTTAAACCCCAATACCCATAGTCCATCGAGCAGTCCAAAGGGGAATACCCACAGCAGAGCTGCTCTCAAATGAAACAGGCAAAGATCAAATCAAACTGGGGCAGGAGCGGGGCTTTAGGTTAAAGTGTGTATCCCTCAATTCCCACCACTGAGATAGGGAGAATAGGGAGAGCTGATATGTGTTCACGAGGGTAAACAGGGATACTATTCTCCTTGTCGTCAATACTCTAGTGGTACTGGTTTGTAGGTTGTATAGCTGGTTCTGACATTGATAACCATGTCGAAAATGTATGACAGAAACAGGTATATGGGTCAGATATTCAGAAAATGCACAATCTACAGCTCTATGCATCTATCAAATTCTGCTAAATTAGAGTGAAAATTGATGAATACTATGTATACATAGGTGAATCTGAGCATATTCTGTATTGTATTTATTCAATAAAGCTGTCTGGTTATGTTAAACTGTATTTTGAACCTGATTTTTGTCTAAAATTTGGGTTATTTGAGAGCATTGGTGAAGGCTAGTTGTACATTTTCTGAAAGTCTGACCGATATATCCTAGTTTAAGTCGGTTAATTAGAGATATGGCGAATGTGATGGATATGCTTAGGTCATCGGGGATCTGTGTGTCCACAATCTTGAATCTCGATTCGCATGGAATTACGAGTAAAAAGGAGCCTATATTCATATTGTGCAACTACCACCTATTACATTTCGTGTGTAGTATAGAGCACCCCCCCCCCCCATCCCACCCCAACCCCGCCCCAACTCGACCATATGGGTAAGATTTTCTGAAAATGTACAATTGGCAGCTGTACACATTTAGTAAATTAGATCGACATTTAGTAAATTAAATCGACCTAAGACCTAAATTCGAGTATATTTGGCATTGCATTGTTGCTAGCAATCTGGTTGGTAACGTTCAACTGTATTTTGAAGTTTACTTGCGTCTGTAATTTGGGTTATTTGAGAAGATTGGTGATGGCAAATTGTACATTTTCTGAAATTCTCACCCATATAGTAACCCACTGCACGAAGTAAGGAGCCAAGGCGATGGCAATTGTGCCATGCATGCCTTGAAAAGGTGACAGGTGATCTAATGATCTATGACCATGTCATATTAGGGCAGTATTTCACGGTGTATGCCTGTAAGTATGATTTATTGGATGAGTGTGATCTCAGCTTAAGCATTCAATTCGTATAGAGTCATTGAAATGAATAAAGATTCATATGCATCGATGCCAAAGCCGTCATAACCTTGTATCTCAATTAGTATTAAGACGCTCTGTCGAAGCACCACAGTTCGGAAAGTAATTATTGAATGAACCGTTGTGAAATTAATAATGTTACTTAAATTGCACATAAGAAAAAAAACTGATATCATGATTCCCCTACTAATCACTGTTAATCTCTTGTTCCATGTACTTGAGCAATGATAGTTCAAAGGTTACTTGTACTCTAATTTTCCAAAATTCCGCATTGATAATTCCATGTTTCCCAATCCCAACCCACCCCGAGGGCATATTTATTGATCATAAGTGATTTTCGTACACTCAGTGTACTTCGATTAAACGCATACGATTCCCAGTGATAAAACACTACCAAGGCATCTCTTGGGAAGGTGTCCTCACGAGGTAATGAAACCGAAAGTCATAAAACAATGGAGTAAATGTACCAGAATGAATCCAATGTTTATATCAGGCGATAGACATACAACACACACTGCCCCAGCGGGCATTGTTTAGTCAGCATTCAATGTGGAGCCTACTCGGGGACATATTGGCGACTAGTTGATTGTTCCCGTAGCTTTGCTATTGAAACCCGCTCGCCCTCGCCTCCTACTTCCTTCTATTCGGGTCTGATCGTCAGAAAATGTGCAATTGGCAGCTCTACACATTTAAGGAAATTCTGCTGAATTAGACTGAAAAATGAATACCGGGTATATCTGAGTATATATGTTGTCGTGTTGTTTTGTAGTGTCTCTTTTGTTATGTTAAACTGTATTTTGATGGGTTTTTTTGTCTTAAATGTGGGTTATTTGAGAGGATTGGTGAAAGCGAATTGTACATTTTCTAAAGATCTGACTCATTCGGGCTGTGTAGGCAGGGGGAGGTACTGGTGCCAGTGATGTGCAATGATGTAGTTCCATCCAAGTGTAGGGTGGAGAACACGAGGCCAGCATCTAAGATGGTAGAATAACCTGGGTTATCACGCCCAGGCGGGCAGGGTGGAGGAAGGGAGGGGAGGGTTGATGTCCGGGAGAGGGAGAGGGAGAGGTGAGGGAGAGGAGAGAGAGAGAGGGAGAGAGAGGGGGGAGAGAGAGAGGAAAAGAGAGTGAGAGAGAGACGAGTCAGAGAGAGACAGAGAGAGGGACAGAGAGAGGGAGAGTGAGTGAGAGAGTGGGGAGGGTCAATGTCTGGGAGAGGGAAACAGAGAGAGAAGAGGGAGAAGAGAGAGAGAGAGGCAGAGGGAGGAGAGGGGAGAGAGAGGTGGAGAGAGAGGGGAGAGAGAGGTGAGGGAGAGGAGAGACAGAGGGGGAGAGAGGGAGAGGTGAGGGAGAGGGAGACAGAGGGAGAGAGAGGTGGAGAGAGATGGGAGAGAGAGGTGAGGGAGAGGAGAGAGAGAGAGGGAGAGAGAGGGAGAGGTGAGGGAGAGGGAGAGAGAGGGAGAGAGAGGGAGAGGGAGAGGAGAGAGAGGTGAGGGAGAGGGAGAGAGAGGGAGAGGTCAGGGAGAGGAGAGAGGGGAGAGGGGGAAAGAGAGGGAGAGAGACAGAGAGGAGTCAGAGGAGGGAGAGTGAAAGAGACATAAATGATAGAGGGAGAGATAGGGAGAGAGAAAGGAAAGGGAGTGAGAGAGGGAGAGACAGGATGAGAGAGGGGAGGGAGTGATAGAGAGTGGAAGAGAGAGTGGAGAGGCGAAGGGAGACAGAGAAAGCAGGGTTGAGGAAGGGAGGGGAGGGTTGAGGAAGGGAGGGGAGGGTTGATGTCCGGGAGAGGGAGAGGGAGAGGTGAGGGAGAGGAGAGAGAGAGAGGGAGAGAGAGGGGGGAGAGAGAGAGGAAAAGAGAGTGAGAGAGAGACGAGTCAGAGAGAGACAGAGAGAGGGACAGAGAGAGGGAGAGTGAGTGAGAGAGTGGGGAGGGTCAATGTCTGGGAGAGGGAAACAGAGAGAGAAGAGGGAGAAGAGAGAGAGAGAGAGGCAGAGGGAGGAGAGGGGAGAGAGAGGTGGAGAGAGAGGGGAGAGAGAGGTGAGGGAGAGGAGAGACAGAGGGAGAGAGAGGGAGAGGTGAGGGAGAGGGAGACAGAGGGAGAGAGAGGTGGAGAGAGATGGGAGAGAGAGGTGAGGGAGAGGAGAGAGAGAGAGGGAGAGAGAGGGAGAGGTGAGGGAGAGGGAGAGAGAGGGAGAGAGAGGGAGAGGGAGAGGAGAGAGAGGTGAGGGAGAGGGAGAGAGAGGGAGAGGTCAGGGAGAGGAGAGAGGGGAGAGGGGGAAAGAGAGGGAGAGAGACAGAGAGGAGTCAGAGGAGGGAGAGTGAAAGAGACATAAATGATAGAGGGAGAGATAGGGAGAGAGAAAGGAAAGGGAGTGAGAGAGGGAGAGACAGGATGAGAGAGGGGAGGGAGTGATAGAGAGTGGAAGAGAGAGTGGAGAGGCGAAGGGAGACAGAGAAAGTGGGGTAGAAGGAGCAAGGACAGGGGGCAAAATGGGAGAGAGAAAGAGAGAAACAGTGAGAGAGAAGCAGAGAGAGAGAGGGAGGAGTAGAAGAGACAGAAAGAGAAGGGTGAAATAGAGAAAGCGATTGCAAGACAGAGAGAAGGAAGATAGAAGAGAAGGACAGAGAATAGACGAGAGACTGGGAGAGAGTGGCGGGGAAGAAAACAAGAGAAGAAATTGATTGGGAAGGAGGTAGGAATTCTGAAAAGAGGCACACAGGCCATTATATTAGAGAGAGTGACAGGAAGAGAGGGGCATATAAAACGAAGAAGAGAGAACAAAGAGGGATGTGTGCTAGGAAGTAAATAGATGGAACATAGCAAGGGGGAAGTCTGTATACACTTGTTAGCGACCGAGAGAGTGTGGGAAGTTAGAGGGCGTTAGCCCGAGATCTTCCCCGCTCCTGAGGTCACTAACAAGTGTACAGATTTCCCCTGAGCTTTGTTCCATATTTATTACACCCCATTAATGAATAAAAAATATAAAAAAATAAAAATAAAAGAAGTAATTTCAGTTTTTGGCGGACCTACTTGTTGTATGCGCCAAGGGTGGCATAATTTACATGTTATGCACCACCTTGACCAAGTGTGACATACAATGCTGAAGGTATAGGCAACTACAGCACAGAGGTGTAATAAGAGAGTTCTGACCACACATGTCCTCGCCTGGGTTCCTACCCATACAATCAACACTATCTCTCCCTTCAGGCCAGTCCCACTCTATGTGAGTCAATAGGGAGTGACTCACACATTACCCTTATTTATGGGTGCACTGCTGGAAACGCAAATCCAACCTGGAAATTGCTCACGGAAGTGTTTACCTCCTATTTCACTTCATTTATCAATAGATTCACTTATTATATAGATCCCTTATACCCTGCGATAACTTCATTTATCAATAGATCCACCTATTATATAGATCCCTTATACCCTGCGATAACTTTATTTATCGATAGATCCACCTATTATATAGATCCCTTATACCCTGCGATAACTTTATTTATCGATAGATCCACCTATTACATCCCTTATATCCTGTAATAATTTTATTTATCAATAGATTCACCTATTATATAGATCCCTTATATCCTGCAATAACATGCATCCATGTGGGTCCAGGTTCATCATTCCCGTAGTTTGTTTGTTTGTTATACTTTATTCGGCAATGCCATGTCAGCGAATCTTAATCTCCCCAGCGATGGGAGGTTTCCAGACTCTGCTGTACACAGTGGTCAAAAGAACAGAAAAAATAAGGGTACAATCTACTACTAAGTCAACGCCTTAGCAGCAGCCCTTATTATGATATTGTTATTCATTAAAGGTTAAGATAATACAATATGGCAGAAGAATAATAGGGATTATATCCCTGAGAAATCAATATATCAGAACATAATTACGTTCGAAATTGAATTAATCAATCATGGTCATGGAATCGTTTGTAGAGTGTAAAGAGGTTCCTAAGTGGTTCTGTGTCTTCCCTTTAGTTATTCATGTACGAACCTGTTGGCCCATGAATGTCATTATTAGATTGCCTCGAGACAGTATATGGGTCAGATTTTCAGAAAATGTACAATTCGTCTTCACCAATCCTCTCACATAGCCCACATTTAAGACAAAAATGAGCTTCAAAATACAGTTTAACATAACAGAACTGATACTTTAAATCAATGCGATACCAACTATACTCAGATATACCCGGTATTCTTCATTTTTTAGCCTGATTTAGGAGAATTCCCTGAATGTGTAGACTGCCAATTGTACATTTTCTGAAAATCTTACCCATATATAACCATTTGTCACGATCTTTGAAATATTTTAGAAACATTACAAATTATTAAAACTTTGACCTTGCATTTTCTAGATAATTGAATTAATGCTTTTTTTTCATGAATATTTTTTCTACAGATTGTATCACATGAAAAACTACATTATAATCGAGACAGAATCTAATGTCTCAAGTCATAGTTACTTGACTTGGACCATATAGTATAGTTTGAGAGAAAAGCAGCCTATTTTAAACGTTCTAAAATGTCAGGGTCCCCCGTATACAATCTCCGAGTGTACTTGCTTGCCTTGATAGGTTTTATTGTAAAGTTTGCTGAAGAATTTGGGGGAGTAAGTGGACCGGAGAGGTGGACGGTGCTGCTGCTTCCAGAGTTGGAGGGTGAATGTCCTCTATGTAAATGTGATCTATTACTGGAAGGGATACAGGAAGGGTAAGACGATACATGGACTAAAGAACCAACTTCCTAACCGTAAGTATCATGGGTCGAGCTTGTGGAATGTATACAAGTGCCAAAATGACATAAGTCATAATAAATCTAATTAATGAATAATTTATTAATAAGATGTTCAGATCACACTATAGACTCCACCAAGATACAGAAGTAGTTATTGTAAACGCAGTATTTGTACTAAATTCTGATTTGGGAGGAGAGCAGGAGAAGGAGGGAGGTGTGGGAGGAGGAGGAGAAGGAGGAGAAGGGAGGGGTGGGAGGAGGGGACTGGAGGGGTGGCAGGAGGAGGAGGCGGAGGAGGAGGAGGGGAGGAGGAATTGGGAGGAGGATGTTAAGATATTGTATTTAAATGATTTTATTTAGCCAAAACATGATGTGAAGCACATTATTCACAGTTGAAGCTAGATACATAGCATCATTTATAATCAATTGTACAAAACTCGACATAAGGCCTTCCATGACTACGTCCAGTTTAACGATATACGTCATTTATTAAAAACAAATTGAAATCTAAGAACAAGTGCACAAGTCATTGATGAATTAACATCGGCATGGTTGAGGGCGTCGACACATTTCAATATCATGACAATCCAAGAACGCTTCACTTTCAGTAAGAAACAGAACAAACATAAAATCTACCAAAATTGACCCATTGGGTGGCTCGTATTAATTAGTAGGGTAGCTAGGAGAGAAACAACGGGATAACAGCAATTTAAAACTTAGTCTTGCTAACAGTCAAACAAGTAAGATGAAGGAAGAGAAGGTGGAAGACGAGGAAGAGGAGGAGGAGTAGAGAGCAAGAGGAGGGTGCAAGAGTAGGGTGGTCAGACTTTCAGAAAATCTTTAATTGGCAGCTGTACACATTTAGTAAATTCCGCTAAATTAGGCTGCAATTTGTCCAATACAAGTTAAATTCGAGTATATTCGACATTGGATTGATTCTAGCAATCTGTTTCGTTAGGTTGAACTGTATTTTGAACTTTATTTTCGTCTGAAATGTGGGTTTATTGAGAAGATTTGCGAAGTTGAATTGTACATTTTCTGAAAATATGATCCAGAAGGTGGGAGGAAGGCGCATTGGTCAAGCAGACCTCGCCTACGCAGTATACAGGCATTCCCGTCACCAGACCCATATCTGCATAATATATATATTATATATAGCCCCCATAGGAAGAATACATGATACCAACTGTCACCCGAAGGTCCTTTATGGCCCTGTATGTCATGGCAAAGGAAGGCCATTGAAGCAATATTTATTTATGAGCATAGTTCAATACCTAGGACAAAGGTTCAATATATAGAACGCATGGAACGATGGATTTCTGATGACTATAGATCAATCAACCTTGTCTTATTGTTTTATTTCTTTTTTAGAAATGCCTGACATGGATTGATTGAAGTCATTATTGGCAGTCATAATAGTGCAAGTAGTCTTGACTGCACCTGAGTTCCCTAAGCTATGTCTCATAACGGGGACTTGCCTATGAATTTTTTTTTTTTTTAAAGTGTGTCCTTGCTAAGCAGCTGGTAAGGAACTTCATTACAGCCCTGTGCTGTAGTTGCCTATACCTTCAGCATTGTATGTCACACTTGGTCAAGGTGGTGCATAACATGTAAATTATGCCACCCTTGGCGCATACAACAAGTAGGTCCGCCAAAAACTGAAATTACTTTTTTATTTTCATTTTCTTATTTATGAATGGGGTGTAATGAATATGCAACAAAGCTTGGGTTAGTCTGTACACTTGTTAGTGAACTCGGGAGTGCACAATATCTTGGGCTAACGCCCTCTAACTTCCTGCGCTCAATTGGTCACTAACAAGTGTACAGATTTCCCCCTTGCTATGTTCCATCTATTTACACCCACACCCACACACACATCGGCTCTAGCTGCCAATGATATATCAGTGACATTTTTTTAAAGCTTTTATTTATACTTGGTGGATCAAGTCCCTTCAATCGTTTTTTCACTCGCCCCTCGTGTCCATATATGGGTCAGATCTTGATTTGATTGATTTATAAAATATCTTTATTCAGGACTTAAGACATTACATCAGAAAATCTTCAGAAAATGTACAATTCGTCTTCACCAATCCTCTCAAATAACCCATATCTAAGACAAAAATGAGCTTCAAAATGCAGTTTAACACAACAGAACTGATACTTTAAATCAATGCCATACCAAATATACTCAGATATACCCGATATTCGTCATTTGTCAGCCTAATTCAGTAGAATTTCCCAAATGTGTAGAGCTGCCAATTGTACATTTTCTGAAAATCGGACCCATATGTATAGAGTAGTTGTCAGTATTTTACACAGTATATACAACATCAAGAATCGCTCATACAAGCGAAATTCAAAAATCACAAATACAATAAATAAATTTACAAAACACTGCTGACCTACACCTCGTCTCCCACTCACAAACATCAAGGAATCATTAAGCATTTCTCACTCTAGGCCCAAAGCCTAAGAATAGTATGTCAGTGATTAGACGCCTACTTCTCTAATCAGTTTTCTTGCCTATGACTAGGCATCCTAATGGGATTATTATGGCACTTTGCGGGTTTAAAGTGAGAGGCTTGCCCTCCGTTTGAAGGGACTCTCTCATCTTTGGCCCTAGACTGCCTTGTTCACTCAATATGTTGCTTTGTCTGGGGGACATTTATGTTTGGTGTTTATCATTGATGATTCCAGGGAAACAATAAACATTGAACAGATGCTTGTGGAATATAAAGGTAGACTGTCATGAGGCACAGTCGGACAACATCCTCTCAGACTTTGGCCCAATGACCTTTTATCTTTGGGCCTAGACTGTCTAGTCACAACCACTCTACTCGGCTTCATAATAGGGGATTTGCATGTCTCACTGCGCATGTCTACTGCAGTGCATGCTGGGATGGATTCTAATTTTTTAAAAAATGCTCGGTTATGTTAAACTGTATTTTTTAAATGGTATTGTTTTAGAGCATTGATAAAGGTGAAAAGTACATTTTCTGGCGATTTCACCCAATTATACTCCTGTATGCCATACCTATGTTATATAGTACTGACCATATTTCTGTCTAATTTATCAGAATAGGGGGGTTGCATGTCTCACTGCACATGTCTTCTGCAGTGCATCATGGGATGGGTTCTGTTGAAATCTGACATACAAATATTTGGCAAAATTTTTATCGGAAATTGTTTTCATCAATATCAGAGCTGGTAAAATGATCTATGAAAACCAAATGCATGATGGGAAAGATGGGGACTTGTGTTATGGAAACATGTAAAACACATGGATATTGACATTAAATCATTGGTAAATATCCCATGCTGAACATGGCATGTTTTTTTATAGCTTTTAGACTGTACCACTTGTCCCATAATTCCATGCGAATCAATATCCAAAATGGCGACTATACAAGTCCCCTATTGTTTCTTCAAAATCTCCAAATCCTATTTACCAAGAAAAAAAGACGATTTAAATATAGAATCTTTAAAGCCAACCTTGGTCCGAGGTTATAGTTCTTAAAAACACTTTCATGTCATCTATCTCAAATTCTCACTTCAAGGATGTCTCAATTTTAAATATCCCAGTCTGGTTACTCAAGTGATCTTTCAAACGCGTAGGCAGGTTATGAAAGGATTCCTCAAAATTGGATTTTGATATTGGACAATATTTCCTTAACACTTCTTGGATTTCTAGCTTCAGACTCTGCCCGCCCCCTAGTGGGATATGCGATGACCTGTTCATGTATCATTACCGGATATTCGCATCCAATTATTTCTCACTTCATAAAAAATACAAAAATAATTGATGTTGGTTTGAGCATTGGAGCTGACTAGCAGGCAGGCAGGCAGGGCCGCCCTGAGCTGTGGAGTAAATTCCTCCCAAGGTCTTAGGACATATGGGTCAGATTTTCAGAAAATGTACAATTGGCAGCTCTACACATTTAGGAAGCTTTGCTAAATTAGGTGGATAAATGATGAATACCGGGTATATTTGAGTATATTTGATGTCGCATTGATTTATAGTATCTGTTTTACTTTGTTAAACTGTATTTTGTAGCTCTATTTCTATCTAAAATGTTGGTTATTTGAGAGAATTAGTAAAGGCGAATTGTACATTCTCTGAAAATCTGACCCATATAGTTCTAAGAAGGACCTGTTCATGTTCTAGGACATTCTTTATTGATTGTGATGTGTTACAGGAGATGAGTCACAAGTAGCAAAATTGCTATTCATCAAAGTGTTTTATTCACAGGATGTATTTAAGTAAATACTGTCATTTTTGGGGTGTTTAACAGTTTCTTTAGCATGAATAGATCAGGACTAATTTCAGTACAGTGTATAACATCCATGTATTTCCAAGGTCATCTTATAGAGTATACTTAGCAACTTTAGTAGTAAATGTCCACCCAGAAATAGTGCAAACATGTTTTTTTCAAAAGTAAAAAATTAATATCAAACTTGAAATATAGAAATACATATTACAGTTTACCATCATTGTAATTAGCTTCATCTCATCGTCTGACTAACTTGGCAACGCATGAACGCATAATCACCATTGTGGTTATGCGCATTCTGTAAAGAAGTTAAATGTACAAGGACAATCATAGTTTTAAACGAACAAAACAAGAGGGGCCCGGCAGTTCTTAGAGTGTCCGCCCTTCACCCCGACCCGGCAGTTCCTAGAGTGCCTGCCGCCTCCGCCCTTCACCTCGACCCACGACCAGGAGGGTTAGATTGTCAGAAAATGTACAATTCAACTTCGCCAATCCTCTCAAATAACCCACATTAGGACAAAAATGAGCTTCAAAATGCAGTTTAACATGACAGAACTGATACTTTAAATCAATGCGATACCAAATATACTCAGATATACCCGGTATTCTTCAATTTTCAGCCTAATTTAGGAGGATTTCCTAAATATGTAGAGCTGCCAATTATACATTTTCTGAAAATCTGACCCAGGAGCTGGAGAACGGGAGGACAATTTGCAACATGGAGAGGCAATGGTGGTGCATTGAAGCGTACATGCAGTAGGAATGATCACTCCACGGTCCCACTCTATATATGCCCCGTCATGTAGACTCCCTCCTGTCCTATCTTTCCACTGAGCTTCAAGTCAATGCTCCTATTTCAATTCAACATATCCGTCGTCCTCCTCCCCCACCCTACCACCAGCACCACCACCCCTGTAAACCCACCGAGGGCAAAATAAACTCCACCTCCTGGCTCGCTGCATTGAGAGGCTGCAATTGGAAAGGCCCTGAGAAAGGAAGGGCACTGAAAGGGCACTGCCCTTGCGTTTGCAGCTCGCCAGCGACTGCCCGATGGACTGACTGACTAACTGATGGTTCGGCAGGCCCGGGATACCAGCACACAAAGCCCTTTTCTACACAGGCAGAAATTGAAAGGGCGTCCATATGGAAAAGTATGTATACACATACCATAGGCTTGATGAATTTCAATCCCCTTGCCACGGCTAGTTTGGGATTGGACGTTTTCGTTTCGAGCGACAAGATCATGTCATGCGGTAGTCTTTTAATTTTCTTGGTGTCATTTGTAACCCGGGTTACCACCCCTCCTGGGGGCATCCATTACAAAATGGGTCATTCTACGACCCCCCAAGCGTACTAAGGCTCCATCACAAGCCTTCAAATATCCTTCCCTTGTGGTATTTCTAAATGGGATTCCCTTATTGAAGGGGGCCTTGTGCCATATAGACAGATGTTTTTTTCGATGAATATATAAACGCTTCCGACGGCGTAATGCTGCCCCTGAGATATGATATGGTAAGCCTCTTTCTTGAGGAAAAACGAGAGGCTTTGTAGAATAACATTTGTAAGAATCTCATAGGAATACTGAGAATTTATAAGAGGTACATCCAGCTGACATACAATTGCCAATGTGCTAGAAAAAATCATTTGATAAGGTGTAATAAATCGAGTTAAAACCTGTGGTCACATAGGCTCAGCCTTTCTTGCAGTTCCCTCTCGCTGGGGATGAGAATGATAAAACATAGATGCCCCAAACATAGATGACTCAAACAATGGGTTTAGATTTGTTATCAGAATTCCCTATGGGAACATTTGTTGTCACGGACATATCCATATATGCTTAAGAAATGGGGTAATACAGCCAATAAAATTGGGTTGATAAATATAGTAATTACCCCTTGTTTTATGATTGATAGTTAAAGCTTCACTCTCAGCTAACGTCGGTCTAAATTTAATTATTTTCTACCTTTTGTTCCATTCTTTTTCAACCCATCTGAAAGTCATTTGATCAAAATTGTGAAGGATTGTTTCCAGTTGTTTATCCTAGAGGACTGTCACAACGTCCTCATTTGTGATGGCTTTCAGGAAAATCTGTCACAAGTCGCAAAATTGATATTTTTCAAAGTGTTTTTTTCACAAGATCTCTTTTTTTAAATGATCTGATTTTTGGGGCGTTTAGCACTTATAGTCATATAAATCCATGTGACAAATTTCGGGACATTGTATTAAATATGTCGTTGCGTTTTGAAGGCCTTCATATGGAGTATATTTAGTTACTTTACTGGTAATTATCCACCCAGAAACATTGCAAACTTTTTTTTTCAAAAATAAAAATACCAAACTTAAAATATAGAAATAGGTGGTAGGTGGCCTAGTGTTCACTATCATTGGGATCGGCTTGATCCCCTCTTTTCAAATATGGTGATATCTCAAAATCCCTAATTTGCGACGTATGACTTATTTTCCTAAAACGGATCACATTTGTATTTGGAGGACCCGCCCAAATCCCTTTCTACGGTGACTTTATTTATTATCGCTCACCAGCGGCAGTTTCTCTCGGCGATTATACTTCAAATTCGTGTATAAACATAGAAGAACAGTAGAATATTGATAAATTCAGTATCACAAATCATAATAATATGGTTAGTTTGGTAAGATATGTTTTGTCGTAAAAGCTGAGAATACAGCTTTAAGTGAATTCGGCGGAATTTCACCCGTTGGTGCTAAATCCATTGCTGCGGTTGTTTCAGTTATTATCGCTCAAGGGCCCATGGTTACGCTCGTCCGATTATACTTCAAATTTATGTATGAACAGGAGCGAAATAATGATAACTTCAGTCTTATAAGTGAAACACAGATTCTTCTGTCATAATACATGACTTGGTTGACCTAACAATTTAAGAGGAGCGTTTTTTTATATGAACATAATGTCTCAAATAGAATTTAAGGATAAATTAAGAACTTTATAGAAGGTCATAGTATGACTGACATTATCCATATCTTTACGTTCAACAAGCTTCATCAGGAAGCGTTCAAAATGCAAACTTGGTGTCTCATAGCATTGCGATTGGAGGACAAAGGGAGAACAGTTGCATATCCTTCTGATTGTCTTCACTCAAATGTATCATTTTGGTATTGAAAACGTTATTCATAGACATAAACATTTGTTTCTGAGGTTAAGAGGGATGGGGCCGATTTAATCATCGCTATTGGGAAGTCCTGTGCTTCATAGCAGTACAGCTACCTCAATATAGAGTCCTGAAAGTGTACGAGCACATACTTTAAAAACCGATAACAATACAATTTTTCTTGTATAATCTTCTACATCATATGTCGAAGGTCTTTTTTCAACTTAAATGGCATCTATAGAGTGATGTACTCGCTCATGCTTTCTTATAGTTGATTCATAATATTTCTAGCAAGTACTAACGGATGGTATTTTTTTAGTCTATCTTGCTTTGTCTAAAACTGAAGTAGACTCCCCTATATGTGTGTATTTCATCGTCTTTTTGATGATAATAATAATAATATTTTAATAGTAATATTTCTTTTAATAATGTTTCACCTTATTAAAGTAATCGACTGCTCTGACTGCAAATAATGTATCATCATAATGTCGTGGTTGAATACAAATATTTAGATACAATACCTACCAACTAAGAAACATATATATACACACACCACGGTAAATGTATACGAGTATACATACATGTACACTAGTCCAACTGGTACAGAATGCTTCAGTAAAGAAGAAGACGAATATGTTAACACAGTTGCAGCAGAGGTAATGCGAATTTTATGCAAGGCCCGACTCCCAAAGCCAGGAGGAGCACGCAGCAATTTCGCCATTGAGAGAATATTGTTTATCAGTAAAGGCCCTACTTACCAACTCCTCCGGGGAGCGGTCATAATTCCTACCTCTTTTATGGGGAGCTTAACATTTATCAGGATAACTAACCGCTCCCATACACTTAGATAGGGAGCCTAGGCTAATATGTAAAGCAGCACTTGCTGGAGTGTCTGCTCATCGGGCCATCAAATCATAACACTAATAGCCCCTATTTAGCATGATAAGCTACTGCTATATTACCTCATCACTGTGATGATGCATATATACATGTACGACAGGGATTGCTTTTTGGAATTTAGTGATCCCCAGGGATGACTCTGGAGGGATTGGTGGAAGGCAAATTGGGGTCCGTAAGGGTCAGGGGCTTGATCCCCGTCTGGCACCATGAGTTGATATTAACATATCTGTCCTACTGCACAGATGTCATTTAAAAAGCATTTAAGCAATCTGAATTTGGCAATGGGTGGCGGGGGGGGGGGGCGAGGGTACGCATTGGTGTATTGGGAAGGAATGTTCAAAATAAATGTTCAATTTGGTAATGAGAACTATCACGGTAATGTGGAACTTTATTAAAAAAAGAAAAATTTCGCACCATATGAGTTGATTAGCATAATAAGGGATTTGCATAGCCGGCATTTAGAATCTTGATTCACATGGAATTATGGGACTAAAAATGAAAAGGAAGGCAATACTGTTCCCACAGACTTACCCATTCATATTCCCACTATTGTTCTGGTGGCAATTAGTTATCATACAAGCATTCAAGACTCTTCATCGCCTAAAGATGCACAGGTGTTCCTTCACATGAAGTAAAAACCCACTGATAACTGTTTAGGCGTGCCATGTTACATAGACATAAGATATCTACAAATGTTACATAGGTAAACGCCAGTTATCCTCTTGTAAAAACTCTTTCACGACCAAGTTGCTGTTTCTTAGCAGGCAACCTTATGTACGGTATTTCTTTGGCTTTTGTAACTGTCTACTGCTGTCATTATATTATGAAGGGACAAGTGCATAGAAATAAAATAAAATGTAAAAGGGATTTACGTGCTGAATGTTTTACTATGGAGGGAATGAAAGCAGTATGAATACACATTCAATGTGGTGATGTCACTGTCTAGACGTATAGTTATTCAGCAGAGACAATACATATGTGATGTGTTATTGGAAAATGAGTCACAAGTCACAAAAATAGATTTTGAGATATCATCATATTTGAAAAGATGAGATCAAGCCGATTCCAATGATAGTAAACTTTAAGGGCATTTAAGTAGTATTTCTACATTTTAAGTTTGATGTATTTTTTCGAGAAAAAAATTTGCAATATTTCTGGGTGTGCAATTACCAGTAAAGTAATTAAATGTAGGCCTACTGCATATAATGACCTTCAAAACGCAAGGATATATTACATACACTGTCTTAAAATTTAGTAAATATATTCATAGGACTTAAGGCGCTAAAAGCTCTAAAGATCATAACATTCCTACAAAGATATCTTGTAAGTAAATGACTTTGAAAAATATCTATTTTCGACTCATGACTCATTTCCCTGTAACACATCACATATAGGGTATGAACCTGTTTTAAATCTGCACTCTTGGTTAGCCTTGGTCAAACACTAAAGATATTCTCACTTTTGTTCCAGTTTTCATCCAAAAGCCATTTACCAAAAACATTGGAGGATTTTATGCACTTGTTTTTCCTACAGAGCTTCATAAAAGTCCACATTTACATTTCGGAGCTATGCCGAAATCCTTTCCTGCGGTGGCTTCGCTTATTATCGCTCACCGGATGTTGTTTTCTCATGGTCGATTCTTATTCGAAGTCTATAACATCTAACAGCAGCAAAATATTGATGAATTCAGTCCTATAAGGCATAATAGGAGTAATTTCGGTAAGGCATTTATGTAATGGCTTAAATTGCCACTTTACTACTCAGATCAACTGTCGGTATATTTTACTTAGATTCATTATCAAAAAGCGGAACCTTGTTCACATGCAAGCATGTTAGGCATTATTGAGTGCATGACTTATCACAATTGACCAATTGACTAATTGACCAACTATATAGTTTGTTTATGTGTTATTTACCGCACCGATTTACGTCAATTCCCCCAAATGGAGTGCATTATCAGCGTTGGTTGATGTACATATTTAGGAGAACGGACGTGTCCCATCCAGCCCCCCCACCTTTTCACCGCCCCCTCCCCCTCCCCCACCTCTTCACCGCCCCCTCCCCCTCCCCTCCCCCTCCCCTCCTCCACCCCTCCACCATCCCCACCTCTTCACCGCCCCCTCCCCTCCCCCACCCCTCCCCCCTCTTCACCGGCTGCCTCTCCCAACCCTCCCCCACCCCTCCCCACTGTTCACTGCCCCCTCCCCCTCCCCTCCCCTCCCCCCTCTTCATCGGCTTCCCCCCCCCCATACCCCCGGGCGCCACACCCATAACTTAGCCTTTTCTTGAATTGACATTATAGTTTGTTCAAATACAATTTATGCCACCGATTTACACCGATTTACACAAATGGGGTACATTATTAGCGTTGGTTATACACAGTGGGCAGTACGGACGTGCTGCCCTACCCCTTCACCCCTACTTGCCTCATACACATCTTTCACCTATCCCTGAATAGGGGATTTGCATAGCCGCCATTTTGAATCTTGATTTGCATGGAATTATGGGGCTAATGGTACAGTGTAAAATGTATAGAAAACATGTCACGTTCAGCATGGAATTTTTACCAATATTCGAATGTCAATAGCCATGTTTCCATAACACAAGCCTCCGTCGTTCCCATCATGCATTCGGTTTTCATATATCAATAATACAAGCTAGGACATTGGTGAAAACATTCTTGCAATTTTTCGACAAAAATGTTGCCAAATATTTGTATGTCAGATTTGAACAGAATCTATCCCAGCATGCACTGCAGTAGACATGCGCAGTGAGACATGCAAATCTCCTATTGACATTATAATGTTTAAATACAATTTATAGCACCGATTTACACCAATCTCCCATAATGGAGCACATAATTAGCGTTGGTTATGTACGTACATACCGGGCAGAGTGGACATGTCCCTCTCCTACCCATACCCTACCCATACCCTACCCCCCCTTCCCCCCCCCCTTCCCCCTTCTTCCCCCCGCCACTCGGGTGCATGTCAGATACCATGGAAGACCTTTAATAGCGGACATCAAGACATTAATGTTTCCTCCACGTGCTGTGAATCCGGGCTAACACCTTAGTCTCGGGTGTCCTTGCGGTGGAGGACAGTCGCTTGACAGTCACTTTATATTGGCACATTTTCCCACTAAACGTTCAATCAAGACCTATTGATTTCTTGTCACTTATGCCAGGAGGAGGACCACTTCTGCTTAAAAGCGCAATTTATTTCATGCAAAAGATTATGTCAAGCAAGGCCCAGGAAGGCATCCCTCATATAAGGGTCAGATTTTTAGAAAATGTACAATTGGCAGCTGTACACATTGAGTAAATTCTTCTAAATTAGGCTGCAATTTAGTCAATACTAGGTAAATTCGAGTATATTCGGCATTGCATTGACTCTAGCAATCTGTTTGGTTAGGTTGAACTGTATTTTGAACTTTATTTTCGTCTAAAATTTGGGTTATTTGAGAAGATTGGCAAAGCTGAATTGTAAATTTTCTGACATCCTGACCCATAAGGTTCTTTACCGAGGCAAACACTCTTCTACTCAGCCTAGCTTGCTGGGCCAGTTATATACACACTAAAGCTTGCTGTATTCGCGGCCATTAGGACCAAACAACCACAGTAAATGTGGTAGTGTCAATAACCAAATCTACTCAATAGTTGAACCTGATAGGACTAACGTTATCAATATTATGCTGCTGGTTGTACATGGGTCAGATTTTCAGAAAATGTACAAGTGGCAGCTCTACACATTAAGGAAATTCTCCTCAATTAGTCTGAAAAATGAAGAATACCGGGTCTATCTGAGCATATTTGGTATCACATTGATTTAAAGTATCAGTTATGTTATGTTAAACTGCATTGTGAAGCTAATTTTTGTCTTAAATGTGGGTTATTTGAGAGGATCAGTGAAGACGAATTGTACATTTTCTGAAAGTCTTGCAGGAGTTTGATGGTGGATCGTCTGAAAATAACCGAGCGCCAGCGGGCGATAATAGGTGAAACAACCGCAGTAAAAGGTTTTGGCGTGTCACGGAAAAAGAAAAAGATCAATACAACATATTTTATTGCACCCTACATATCTCACCTTTTAAGTGGAATGCGAATATAATAAAAGTAGATAAAGTATGGGTAGGATGCCATCGTTTTGATCCAATGTAGTGTAATATTACTAAATGAATATTTAATATTTAAAGCTCACAATTGGGACTTTTCTGGCGCTTGAGTTCATAAAGTAGAACAACCTGGAGCTTCAGTCAGGTTCTCTGCTCTATAACAGACTCACAGTATTGCCTGGAATCAGCAATGCAGATCATTCATCTGCCAAGCGGAGGAAGCCTTCAAATATTCATTGATTCAGAAGTATGTTACGAAGCACACGGTCTGACAATTGCAAATGTGAAATCTGGATTATTACGATCTGGCAGCTTCCTATAGCTAGTCCCAAATTAGCTCGATTCCGATAAGCAAAATGTATCAGCAGATCTATCTATTGGCCTATCTAAGAGTAGCATTGGGAGTAGGATGGGCAGAATCAGTAGGATGTATATATATGTTTGCCAGATGTTGACTTAATAGGGGAGTTGCATGTGCCACTGCGCATGTCTGTCACAGTCCATCATGGGATAGATTTTGTTGAAATCTGACATACACATTTTTGGCAGCATTTTTATCGAAAATTGCAAGAATGTTTTCACTAATATCAGAGCTTGTATAAATGATCTATAAAAACCAAATGCATGATGGGAAAGATGGCGACTTGGATCATGAAAACATGTATAGCACATTGATATTGACTTTAGAGCATTGATAAACATGACAAGCTGAAAATGACATGTTTTCTATAAATTTTACACGGTACCATTAGTCCCATAATTCAATGCGAATCAAGATTCAAAATGGTGGCTATGCAAATCCCCTATTGCATGTGTCACTGCTAAATGTGCTAACGGTGCAAAATCGGATGAGTTTATTTCAAACCTGACCAACAAATATTTCATAATTAGATCAATATTGGGAAAATAACGTTACAAACATTAAAGAGTCTACAAAGGAACAATTTCTATAGCTCCTATAGGAACTATTCACATTTTGATAAATAACAAAAGGTCAATGCATTATATAAATTTTTAGAATGTGCTAAGTTATTTCAAATTAAAATATATAGTTAGAAATCAGTGCCTTTCAAGGGCACCCAAACCAGTGCACCCACTCGCTACGTAATACTCTTGAAAAGTTTGCAATTTACTTACAACTTGACTATTTTAATATAAATACACCCTGAAGAAGGAGTAACGAGTAAGTAGGTGAGTGAGATTGGTTGCTTTACGCCTTTATCAACACATTTAATAAGGTTATATCAAGGGCGGGAGAGCTGGGAGTGAGTGAGTGAGTAAGATTGGTTGCTTTATGCCCTAATCAACACATTTAAGATGGTTATATCAAGGGTGGGAGAGCTGAGAGGGAGGCAGTTCATGAACATACCCAGGAAATAGAGATAGAGAAGGAGGGAGAGACAGACAGAGAAAAGAGACAGAAAGGCACTTTATGATCATACCCAGGATATAGAGATAGAGAAGGAGGGAGAGAGAGACAGAAAGAGACAGAAAGGCACTTTATGGTCATACCCAGGATATAGAGATAGAGAAGGAGGGAGAGAGAGACAGAAAGAGACAGAAAGGCACTTTATGGTCATACCCAGGACCAATGATATTTGTAGAGATTGTGTAGATAATGTGTAAGTAATGAGGGATCATGATGAAGAACTTTCATGAAGAAGGATAGGACAATTGATGTCAGATCTAAATGTTTTAAGTTAAACCTGGCTTTTTGACAGCTTTCAACATGGCTAAAAATGTATCATAATGTATAGCGCTCTAAGGTTTATTGATAAAATTCAACCATCTGTTTCTTTATTACCTCTTTTTTCTCTCCACAACCAATATAAATATCGCTAACACTCCATCGCTAACGATCTGAGTGGCAAAGTGCAACCTTCCCATCAACATCAACTTAGTAAATCTATATATTTTGTGTCTAAAACCATGTATGTATATACCTATATAACCTCTACCTATGTATACCTTCCCTGCTCAGTCTCCGTATGTAAGACTGGGACAGGCGAAAAACCCCGTAAAGGGAACTTCGATCCCCAGTATAAATAAAATCTTTAAAAAAAAAAAAAAAAAACCAAAACGAATTATTAGAATTACAAACTTAAGTTACCAAATTATAGGATTATAGAGATGTGAGTGAGAGAATCATTAAACCCATGACAACATTGCCTTCTGCACCAGATCCTCTACAGGCTCTTTCTAATATCAGTGAATTAATAATTGTAAGTCAATACTGGGAATTGGCTCTTTATCAAGCAGCACGAATACCAGTATCAGATTTTCACAAAATGTAAAATTCAACTTTACCAATCCTCTCAAATAACCCAAATTTCAGACGAAAATAAAATTCAAAATACAGTTCAACCTAGCCAAACAGATTGCTAGAATCAATGCCATGCCGAATATATATACTCGAATTTACCTATTATTGGCCAGATTGCAGGCTAAGTAGCAGAATTTACTTAATGTGTACAGCTGCCAATTGCACATTTTCAGAAAATCTGACCCTCATAGGAGCAAGGGACACCTCCATCCTATGGAAAGGCCCCCAGTGAGCAAGACAGGAGCGAATAGCAGAGCAGCTCAGACTCCGGAGCGAAGCAGTCCTAGTATTGCGTCTGGAGAAAAAGGCCCCACCACCACCACCACCATCAGACAGACCGGCTGCTGTCGCTAGACCGCCTGTGAATGCAGATTACCCCATACAAGTAGATCAGGGTAAAATCAATTTGGAAAAATTGTGCTGGGTAGTACGTGAGCCCGGTAAAGGATTGCTTGATGTAACTAGGATATAATGAAGGGTGGAATTGAAGCACATACACTGAGTTAACCCGTTAGCCCCTCATGCATATATGGCAACTGCTCGCGGAGGAATTCGGATCGCTCGCTGAATACAGCTCACAGCTGCTTGTGGTAACACAGTGGCAATGGCAATATAATCTCTGATACAGTGTGATGAATGCACGAGCTGCTCTTACAACTCTTTACCTTCAGACCTTCCACACAGTGCCGCTAACTAATCCCATCCGTGTTATCTCTATTTATCACATTGCATTGGTGTGATTCCATCTACTCCTATTGTAAACAAGCAGCGGGATACACGCTGTGACAATTCCATTTTTGTGCCCCAGGGAATTTCCCCCCCTCGCTTTTCTTCTTCGCCACCTCCGCCTCCTCCTCCTCCTTCTCCCTTCCTCTGAGGTCTGCGCGTGGAACAGCGGCGAGCAATACCCGAGCGGAATAACAAATGTTATTTGCTCTTCATTAAACAATGGGATGTTTTCTATTGCTCCTATCTCCGCCTTACACGGAACTTACGGAATATGGCAAGGACTAAAGTTTAAAGATGAAATAAATGGGCAGATAGAGGAATTTCTTAAGGGGATGGTTTCCGATAGGATTAGAAGCAGGGTTGGCTGAGCAGATTTTACTATTTCGTTTTACGCATTTAGAAAGACTTCAAATCCCCCCAGTTTAATTCTCTCTTCTCATTTATTTAAGATAGTACCTACATATCATTTCCAATCCATAATCCTAAAAATACTAAATAAATAAAAATACTAAAGCTGAAGTCAGAATCGAAGTTATTTCAGGGAATAAAGACGCCCACGCAAAACCCAACATCCTCTTTTAAATCCACCAGAAAAAGAGATAAAATGAGAAGTGAATTTTATGAAGGCTTGCCAATTGCACTGTGATGAAAAACGTCGCCACTTATAATAGGCGGGTTCATCGTCGGAGCCAATGCCATGTCAAAACTCAATAGATTATATTTCTTTCCGCCGTGATGTGACAGCAGAAAATAGATTCCATTTGCCTTTTCTATCCCACAGAGACAAAGGAAGGGATGGAGAGGGGAGCAGACCAATTCTCTTCCTATTTGGTTTGAGAGTCTAGCACAAATAACGCAATTAGAAAAAGCGATATGTTGGGACTCTTTTAATCAAGCTCTCTAATTTGCCTTTATCTCAGTACTTGGCTGCATTAGCAAGAATTCCACCGTGCAGTCTCTGCAGGGGCTGGAGCACCTTGGAAAAATCAATTTATATTCGATAAGTAAAAACAAGGAAACTCTATTAACTTGATTGGGCGGGCCTGTGTTGTTGGGTGGCCTGGCCGGCTGGTGAGGCTCAATCAGTATGTATATCCAGTGGGAGCATTTTTCCCAGATAAAACATAAAACTATCCACTCCTAATAGTTCTACTGTCAAAATCGTAGCCACCAAAAGCACACTTGCCTTGTTTTTACTAGGAGAACGAGATAATAGAATGGGATTCAGTTCTCAAGAGTGAATGCCTATATCTTGATAGTGACCCCGCGAATCGATACGCGGAAGAAAGCATTGCCAATTTCTCCTCCGACTCCGACTCCGACACTGGGTGTGTGCGTTCTTTACTAGAGATATATTCCAATGTGACCGACTTCCACGTCTCCAGTGCCTTTATTTGTGACAATTTGCATTCAGATAAATTCCAGTTGGAAAAACATTAAAGTCAAAGGGATCCCCTGAGGGATGCCACTGTAATATACTGCCATTCCTCTGAGATGAGATATATTGCTCGAGTAAGAGATACTGTGATATCATTGTATTCTGCGATGGCCTTGATCTTACCCCGCGATTGAGTTTGAGTTGGCTAGTGTCCGTGCACATGGGTCAGATTTTCAGAAAATGTACAATTCAACTTCGCCAATCTTCTCAAATAACCCAAATTTCATATGAAATTAAATTTCAAAATACAGTTCAACCTAGCCAAATAGATTGCTAGAATCAATGAAATACCAATATTCACCAATTAACCTAGTATTGACCAAACTGGAGCCTAATTTAGCAGAATTCACTAAATGTGTACAGCTGCCAATTGTACATTTTCTGAAAATCTGACCCACATGGAGTAAAAGAGTTATTGGACAGGACTGGGTGCCCAGTTCTAAAATGGATGACAATAGAATTGGCCAAAAGGTTTATGTTAACATAAACAAGTTCAAATATAAAAAGATTGTCCACCTGGCTTTTTTTACAGCATAAATGAAAAAATACCTATCAGAAATAAAATACAATGTGAAACAAAACTTTTCCCACGCCCGACTCCAATTCACATCCCCTCGACATAACCAATTCCTTAACTTATATACCGAATGTACATAACTTCTAATGGTATTAACACATTAAACACCAGCTTTAAGCGTGGTCCTGGGTAAGACCTTAAAGTGCCTTTCTCTGTCTTTTTCTCTGTCTCTCTCTCCCAGTCTCTGTCTCTCCCTTCTTCTCTATCTCTATTTCCTGCATGGGTATGATCATAAACTGCCCCCCTCTCAGCTCTCCCGCCCTTGATATAACCATCTTAAATGTGTTGATAAGGGCATAAAGCAACCAATCTCACTCACTAGCTTTAAGCCAAGTGGTCGGAAGACCGCATCACAGCCATGCCATGTTCTGCATTTACTGCCGAAATCTTTCACAAAAAAAAGAACAAAAGTGCCATAGGTGGCTTAAAAAGTATCCTCAAGTATGGTGTATACTCTTCTGAAGGAACCTCTTTAGGTTAAATTAGATTGAATTTACTAGCTTATAATTTCACAGTGTCGTCGACCTCCTGAGTAAGGGTCAGATTTTCAGAAAATGAACAATTGGCAGCTCTACACATTTAGGAAATTCTCCTAAATTAGGCTGAAACATGAAGAATACCGGGTATATCTGAGTATATTTGGTATCGCATTGATTTAAAGTACCAGTTCTGTTATGTTAAACTGCATTCTGAAGCTCATTATTGGTCTTAAATGTTGGTTATTTGAGAGGGTTGATGAAGGCGAATTGTACATTTTCTGAAAATCTGACCCATATACCACAGATCAGTCAAAATGGCATGGCTGGAGGCTGCCCATTATTGACTCAGAGCACAATCTGCACAGCTCTCTCATGTCAACTTTGTGCAGTGCATAGCCACCGCAGGAGGAGGAGTAGGAGGAGAAATGAGCGGACCTCGAGCCCTGAGGGTATTTTCCTCCTTTTAAATGGGCTGAAGACGGGTGTCATGAAATCAGCTCTGGGGCGTTTGTTAACATCTGCTTATAACCCAGCCTGCTCGATCAATACTGGATTAATGGAAATCTATCTATTACAGTGAAATTCTCCCAACCTTCCATTCCACCAGAAGCACCACGTCACAGACGCTTCACAGACGCTTCCTTATTTTAAATTTTCCCAGTGGCAATTCTCATGGGAGAGTGAATCGGTTATAATTCGAATTAAACATTGGGCTTTTTTCTGTATTGTTTGGCTAATCGTAATTATTTCTTCATAATGATATGTACAGCAATGTTAGGGAGACGTGTGGAGCTGTTACTTTACGTTACGGGGCTCAAACATAATCCATCTAGAATCTGAAGTATACGATCGGTTAAAATCAGTCCACTTAGCCGATTCTCATGCGATTTTGCGCTGCATAGGACTCTTATACATTAAATCATCGCAGGAGAATCGGACTTGTGGACTAGCTCTTAAAGGAAAGCTATGTGTAGGGAGTTTGAATCAAGGTTTTGGCTACTAAATCTACTCATATCATGACTTATATTATATATGAGGTATGATCACAACAAATATTACCAAATTCAATTGACCCATCAGGGTTAAGAGATATATATCTTGGGACCTTTTTTTTATGATTATTCAGGAAATTGAACTTTAATCAGCCAGGAAAAGAACAACCACCAGTCGGTCAAAGTATGTCAAACACCTTCAGGGACGGATTTCAGTGGTCAAAAAATCAAAAAATCAAAGAATCAAAAAATCAAAAAATATGAATGGGGACTTTTATTAAGCCCTGAGGCAAAAACAACAGCGTAAATACCACACAAATTGCCACCACAAATTGTCCAAAACGTTGGTTAAATAACCTTTAAATGGTGAGAAAAAGAACGTACCAAATAGTAGAAAATCTTTAGATTTTGATGGACGTTAAAGGGCTTATCCACTAAGCCGATTCTTATGCGATTCTCATAGAATTTAGTGGTAAAGAGTCCTCAGCGGCGCAAAATCGCATGACAATCGGCCTTAACTGAGAAAGAAATGTCAAGGAATTCCTCCATCCACCATCCACCAAGGTACCCCTGGCTCCGCCAACGGCGACATGAAACATCACCACTGAGAACCACAGTACACACAGAATGCCTTTTCTTCGACATTAGACTTCAAGCTCGGGATAATTGTAAGAGTTTATGGGTCAGATCTTAAAAAATATACAAACGGCAGATCTACACATTTAGTCAATTCTGCTAAATTAGACTGGAAAATGGGCAATACTCGGTATATCCGAATATATTTGATATTGCATTGATACAAACAATCTGTTGTGCTATGTTGAACCACATTTTGAACATTATTTTTGTGTTATGTTTGAGTTATTTGCGACGATTTGAGAAGGCGAATTATACAATTTCTTATATTCCGATGCCGCAGTAAAGTTAGGAGTCATCTGGGGGGAAATTGAGTTGGCTATGCTCGTTTAGCTGGGCTATATATACGCATTATCAATCTGACCCGTATCAAATAGCACTGAGGATATATCCCAGCGGCGCTATGACCGAGCTCATCTTTGATCACTTCTCCAGTAATATCTAGACCCCCAACTCGTAAAAACGCCATCACTCTAATTGCTCTCCTAAAACGGGAAATCGTCCTAGTCCCAGAGAGCTAAGAATTTGTCATTTGAACCATTTACGACTAATTTAGGGGACCATTTTTGTGACCTGATTTCCTCTGGCCCCGGGGCCGTCAGTAGGGAGGAAAATAATGTCTTTACGTCGTCGCTGGCCTGATTAGTATTGGTGCCTTAACCACAGTCAAGCTTGAAGCTGTATTTTCCCAATTCAATCGATTGGAAATCTTCTTTAAATCTCATGATTGATTGATCAGTTCTTTATTGTATGTGAAATTTGGAACTAAAGGTTAAAGACATGTTACTTTAGTAGTAATCACATGTTCTTGTGTGTGTGTGTCCGGAATAGTAATTGAAAATGGTCAGCTCAGAACAGTTTGGTTTTAAAGATTATAGAGAGAAAGACAAAATAAGACTGGACGCATTGGAATAACCCGGGTAACTGGGAAATGTTTCCCCAGTGGGAATCAAATCTTTAAAAAAACAAAAAAAAACAAAAAAAACCCCTGTGGCATGGATCATGGCTACATGGACCTACTGCACTGTATTGAATGACACAATACAATAATACTTACCAAACATTGATATATATAATGTTGGGGTGTTCATTATCCTACCCAACTTAAGCACATCATCCCACCCGACCCACTCAAACACAGTTGTGGTCCTGGGTATGACCATAAAGTGCCTTGCTCTCTCTTTCTCGGTCTCTCTCTCTCCCTTCTTCTCTATCTCTATTTCCTGGGTATGTTCATAAACTGCCTCCCTCTCAGCTCTCCCACCCTTGATATAACCATATTAAATGTGTTGATAAGGGCGTAAAGCAACCAATCTCACTCACTCACTCAAACACATTTGCTACGGAGAGCTATGTGTCAGGCGGTTAGTCGGCAGCGGTACAATTCTAGTCAATTCTGCTATTTTAGCCTGGAAATAATACATACTATTGGTGACAGCGAGTTAAAACAATCTGCTCAGTTAGGCTTAACTGCATTTTTTACCCAATTTTTGTATCAAATTTGGGCTTTTTGTGAGAATTGGTGAAGGCAAAGTATACATCTTCTGACTACTCCACCCTCATAGGCACTGAGCTATACTATAGGACCATAAAAACCCAACAAGATTTCGGCCTCCAGAAATGCAAATCAGAACCTTTATTGGACCATCGCTGGAGAGAATAGGGCTAAACCGTGTGAAGATTTCCAGATAGGTAGAACACGAATGGAGGAACTTTAGCGTAAAGCAATTTATGCAACTTTGTGGTTGTGCAATTGAGAAGAATCTTAGAAATCACCCCTAGTTTGTACATAAAACATGACTTTTTCTCGTAAAAAAAGGATCTCTACTACTGCCACAGATTGTTAAATCTATCTTTTAAAAAATATTTTACTATTTCAACATTTATTAGTCCAGGCTTATAATTATTTCAAGTGGTGAATAGACCAGAGTTATATTCGGGGCAGGCTTATGTTCGGGGTAAGAATTATAATGTTTTTTTACCATGAGAACATATTTACCTCCCGGTTTATAAACGGGGTGGGCTTATAAAGGAGGAAATACGGTATAAGCTGTACTAAATATAAAAGGAGAGTGGATGCCTATACTAAGTACAGGTGACTTTTATGACGACGACTACCGAAAATATTACACACAGGCACACCCGTCTTTTAAGTCAAATACAAAAGCGACATAACTAATGCCTTCACAATATGTTTCATGTATCCTTCAGGCGAACCCGCTTCACTGTAATTATGATCCTGAAAACAGTTCACATAGACAAGCGCCAATCTTTTAAAACAAATACCTAAGCGATATGAAAGCTCTATGGAAATTTAGAGCCAAGCCAGGTTGATATATGCTTGCTTATTATAGGATATGGGGGGAAAGCTTTGCTATCGTGACGCATATATATAATGGGTAAGATTTTCAGAGAATGTTCAATTCGCCTTCACCAATCCTCTCAAATAGCCCACATTTAAGACAAAAATGAGCTTCAAAATGCAGTTTAACATAACAGAACTGATACTTTCAATCAATGCAGTACCACATATACTCAGATAGACCCGGTATTTTTCATTTTTCAGACTAATTTAAGAGAATTTCTTATATGTGTAGAGCTGCTAATTGTACATTTTCTGAAAATCTGACCCATATATTTGCTAGCACCGGGCCCTGCCATGCCGCCTTGTGTAAACACACGATAAATCCAATATTATTAGACTAGAGGCCCAGAGTGTATGAGATTCGATGTTTTTAGAATAGGATGCAACGTTATTGATGGTTAGAGAATAAATGAGGGCCACCGCCTTAGATATATCAAGTGTGGAAAGAAGGGTGGCATAAAAAATATAGTCATTCCAACTCAACGTGAGTTTGGATTATGCGATATATATCTTTATATGTCTTTATGAATATTCATTCATTCAATCATTCTACTCTTACCAATGTGCGTATTTGGGTGAGATCTTCAAAAAAATTACAATTGGCAGATCTAGACATTTAGTAAATTCTGCTAAATTAGACTGAACAATCGTCAATACCCGGTATATCTGAGTATATTCTTTTCTTTTTTTTCTCTTTTATCGAAATACATTTGATATGGCCTTGATTGGGACGGTCTGTTAGGATATGTTGAACCAAATTTTGGACATTATTTTTGTCATGAATTTGAGTTATTTGAGGATTGGAGAAGGCGAATTGTACATTTTCAGGCAATTTCACCCGTATATATATATAATATAATTTAGGTCTGAGAAAATGTCGAAGAATTGTTTGATTTTGATAGTGTCACATAAAACAGGGTTTTGAGTCGTCAGAACGAATGCATTATATATTGTTATAATAGTACATACACATGAATGTAGAAGGTTACAGATTTGGGTTGTGTGTACACAATTATATCATATATTCGTGAAAGTCGTAAAAAGAAGTTACACCTACAACAATCACCCCAAATAACCCAAATATTTTCCTTTAAAGAGATAAACCACAGTTCAACTGGGAAAAAAACTGAAAATAACATTTTGTTTAAACTTTGCCTCGTGAAAGAACAAGGTTATGTGAATTCAAAAAGCCAATAAAAACAATATGTGACCGGGTTAGTTTTCATTTTAGGGGGCCTCAAAATTTATGGTTGTTCACTATAGAAGTCGATAAAAAATGGGGGTCACCGACCTTTTAAAAAGCATCCCGGTGAGTTAAAAACAGGAATATTGAAGATTTTCAATGTTAAAAAATATATTTCAAAATATGTTGATACCCTGTTCATTCATACATGAGGGTAAACATCTATAGTGGTTATGTTTAGAAGACATTTCAATTGAAAAATGTTATTTGTCTGTCTGAAATCTTGGAAAAACTGAGAAAATATCCATTTTTCCCACATACTTCAATACTAAACTTTGCTGGTCTCTAGAAAGAAAAAAAATATGCTGAGATCCATTTTTTTTTGCTTTTTGTTATCCTCCAACCATGTACTTTCTCAAGACAAAGTTTGAAAAAATTACTGTCAATCCTTTTTTTTTATGCATTAGTTCCTTTAACTCCCGCCTGCAGCAGTGCGTATAACAGTGGTTTATCTCTTTAATCAATCCTAAACCAAATATAATCTGATATACCTAGTTTTATCATTTTCAGCCTAAGGTAGTAAATAGTACTCAATGTACACGTAGAGCTGCCTATTGTAGTGTACTTTCTTACGACCTTATCAATATTCAAAGACCTATAAAGTATGGGTGTTTATGGGGGGTTCTTTATGTCGAGGTTCCCATTATAAGTCTCTTGTGTCATGTTTCATTATTTGTGTATCATCATACGTATCTCCTTGTGGCTGCGGTAAGCTCTGCGGTAAGCCTTGCAATGGTTTGTGCTGGTTCTGTAGGTGGTGAGGAATGACGAGATCCTTGCCTACATGGTCAGTGAAGGATGTAGGCAGGACCTCGCCACTCCTAAACATCACAGCACCATTGCCTTACCGCAGGGCTTACCGCAGAGCTTACCGTAGCCAGTGGAGACCACACTTTATATTTATGCAATGATTCCCTGCGACACGGGATTGAAAATAAATTCCTAACAATATCAGAAATATTACTAATTACTATTCCGCTGCCTAAGCAATTGTGTTTTATTATTTATGAAAAGGTAGAATAACGTTAATTCTTTTTAATGATGAAGCAATACAGTAACAAAGCAAAATAGATTAGGGCTGTACTTTGTTTGTCAGAGACGGGCCAAATCAAACCTTTCTTCTCTTTTTCAGTGACGGGCCGGCTGTCGCTCATATTGGTCAGATTTTTAGGAAATGTACATTATACAATTTTTTGGAAATGTACATTGTACAATTCACCTTCACCAATCCTCTCAAATAACCCACATTTAAGACAGAAATGAGCTTCAAAATGCAGTTTAACACAGCAAAACACATACTTTAAATTAATAACATACCAAATATACCCAGATACACCTGATACTCATCATTTTCCAGCCTAATTTTGCAAAATTTCCTAAAGGTGTAGAGCTTCAAAATGTACATTTTCTGAAAATCTGACCCATATATTGATTTGCTCGTATCTCTGGGCCTACTCCCCGCCCCCCTCCCCCCACCCCACCCCCCCAAAAAAAAGAACACACACACCCTCCCCCCTCGCCCACCCCAATCCCCCTCCTACCTCTTTACTTGTGAACTTCATTATAGGAAAAGGCATAACGTCTTACCTGCAAAGATAAAAAAGAAAGTGTAAATATATTGTTATACAAGACATAAATAATAAATACTAGTACAGGTAATGGTAAAGATAAAGGATAATAATTTATCACATTAAACTTGCCAAGAGGAAAACAGTAATCTATCAACATCACCCTCACCCTCATTTATGCAATGATTCTCTGCGACTTAGGATCGAGAATCAACTCATAACAATGACAGAAATACTACTAACTACTGTTCCGGCGCCTAAGCAATTATATTTTATGATTTATGGAAGGTTAAGTTAATGTTCTTCTGAATGATGAAGCAATAGAATGACAAAGCAAAACAGATAAGGGTTGTGCCATATTTGTCAGGGCCTCTTAATATTGGGTTCGACACTTTGAGTACCTTAGCCCTTTATGAACATAGTTTTCCCTTCTTAAATCCCAACTTTATTTCAGGTCCAGAACCGGCCTTCTTCCGCCTCAAATGCTTTCCTTCCGTCGACATATTTTACTATGATATCATAGGAAATTTCGACTTTCATGCAGCCCAAGCCTGGGTGGTGCTTAATAACAAGCACAACAACCGGGGGAAATCGCCAGAAAGTGTACAATTCGCATTCTCCAATCTTCGCAAATAACCCAAATTTAAGACTAGAAAAATGTTAAAGAGTTGGCTCAACATAGCCCAACAGATTGTTTTAATCAAGGCGATATCAAATACATTCAGATATACCGAGTATAGCCCATTTGTCAGTCGAATTAGGTAGCATTTACTCAATGTGTATATCTGCCAAAAGTACATTTTTTAAGGAACTGACCCAACTACAACATCAACCGTATCGCGTAGACATTCAAGCATTAGGACATACCTACATATGTACTTTGACTATGAGGCGAATTTGTGTTTAGAGTGCGAGCTGAGAGGCAAACTACACGAGCCAACAGTTTCCACATCTCATACAGTAACCTAAAGCCATGTGCGATTTGTCGTTGCTTGTGGATGCAATTCAAAGATGGGAGGAATCCCCTTCAAGGCACTTAGACTTTTCTACTCGAGAAGGGAAGTGACGTCACCAGCGAGCCAGCTAAGCGTCCCACACTTCCTCAAGCATCCGTTTGGGGAGCTGGGGTCCGTTTTAATTGGGTTCTGTATAATTTATGAGCGTATCCTTCGTCTTAAGAAGCGGAAGGCCTTTGGTGATATGGCACATGTACATATGCTGTACTAAAGAAGGCAAAGATGTCCTTGTATGGGTCTAGCGTAAACATAACGTACATTTGGAGATTGTAGCGTATAAAATATTTGAAAAGTTGAGATCAAGAGGATTCAAATGATAGTAAACATTTAATCTTTATGTCTATATTTCAAGTTTGATATTTTTATTTTCGAAAAGAATCTGGGTTGATATTTGCTAGTAAAATAGCTAAATATACTCTAAAGGATGAGCTTAGAAATGCATGAATATATTTATTACACAGTCTTGAAGTTTTGTAAATGATTCATGCTACAGACAGTGTTGAGCACTCCAAAACTGAACACATTCCAAAGTGATCTTGTGAATAAATCACTTTGAAAAATATCAGTTTTGCCACTAGTGACTCATTTTCCTATAACACATCACAAATAGTTGTCTAACTATGGCTCAGATACCTACAAATGCATTGCTTCTTAGTTTGTATGTTTTCCAATCACTAAATCATACCGATTTTCCGAGAACTCATTTTGATATAGACAAATTGTAATATCTTATAAAATTGTATAAGACACATTTTCAAAAAAAACACACTCGGCAGCTCTACAAATTTGGTTATTTCTGTTAAATTAGACAGAAAAAACATAAATAATGGGTATATCAGAGTATCTTTGGCATTGTGTTGGTTAGAAATATCTCTTTCATCGTGTTAAACTGCATTTTGAACGTCACTTTTCACTTAAATCTAGATTATTTGAAAGGATTGGTGAAGGTGAATTGTGCATTTTCTGAAAACTTCACCCATTTGCTCCTGCCTAATAGGTCCATTTCCAAATGATAGCCTTCTCCTCTACTCATGCCTTATGAGTATCAAGCCTGATAAGGTAAAATACAGAAACATACACTTAAAGGCTTCATCATCCGCCTAGGGAGCTGGGAGGAGAAGGAGGAGGGGAGGGGAGGAGGAGAACTAAGTCCTTTTACTTCCAACAGTCTGGGACAGCCTTTTCAAAGAACATCTCCCAGGCATATCAGTGAATATAGCTGTGTTGTATGCTGAAGGGATTTTAACAGTTCCTAACAGATCGTAATAAAACATTCATATATATATATGGGTCAGATTTTCAGGAACTGTACAATTGGCAGCTCAACACATTTAGTAGATTCTGCTAAATTAGGCTGTAATTTGGTCAAAATTCGAGTATATTCGGCATTGCATTGATTCTAGCAATCTGTAGGTTAGGTTGAACTGTATTTTGAACTTTATTTTCGATTGAAATTTGGGTTATTTGAGAAGATTGGCGAAGTTGAGTTGTACATTTTCTGAAAATCTGACCCATATATGCAATGAACTGATCTTTTTCATAGGCTAGACGAGACTTATTAGCAAGATAAGATGAAGTCCTTCAAATGCAAGATCATTTGAATGTAAATTGCATGTTATGTCGGTATAAGGGTCAGATGTTCAGAAAATGTACAATTGGCAGCTGTACACATTTAGTAAATTCTGCTAAAATAGACTGCAATTTGGCCAATACTAGGTAAATCCTAGTATATTTGGCATTGCATTGACACTAGCAATCTGGTTGGTTAGGTTGAACTGTATTTTGAAGTTTATTTGCGTCTGAAATTTGGGTTATTTGAGGAGATTGGTGAAGGCGAATTGTACATTTTTCTGAAAATCCTACCCATAAAAAAAATATTCCTTGATCATAGGGTTCTGCTTCATAACAGATATCGTTCTCTTTCCTTTGGTAGGAAGGTTCTAATATAGGAATAACCTTCTAAGGAAATGGTCCTGGGTAAAACCATAAAGTGTCTTTCTGTCTCTTTTCTGTCTGTCTCTCCCTTCTTCTCTATCTCTATTACCCGGGTATGATCATAAACTGCCTCCCTCTCAGCTCTCCCGCCCTTGATATAACCTTAATAAATGTGTTGATAAGGCGTAAAGCAACCTCACTCACTCCTTCTAAGGAGCCCAATGCATAGTTATGTTTTATGTCTTATAGGCCTTGTACCACCCTTTTAAGTTACGAATCTGAGGGCTCTATGATACGAAAGTTGTTGCATTGAAACTCATGCATTTTAGCTAGGTAAGAGGTCTGTCGGAGGTCTCTCAGAGAAGAATCGAATAAAGATGTACTAACATTGTAAATAAACTCACCTCAAACATTTGATAACTTGATAACTTTAACTTAGGTACATCATAACATATGATAACAGCAACAATTATGATATGAGCCGAAAACAGGTGGCCCTCATCTATAAAAAAAACATATGTCATTCAGAGAGTAGTTTATAGAAAAAACAACAAATAAATAGAGAGTGCAAACAACATTTCAAAAAAAGTTAGCATATACAAATTCCAAATATACACCTTCTGGCGCTTTGACCCATGATAAACCCATATTTTGCTTAGATGAAAAGAAACTGTGCATCATCTAATGAGGCACTCCCAATGTGCTCACTCCTTAGTTCACCTCCCCCACCGCCCCAAACACACTAGCAGCCCTAGATGTGATTAACCCACTACATGCTTAGAAAGTATCTTAAGCTAATTGGATTTTGTTTGTGTTAGCTCTCTCCATTCAAGCTTCTCCATGTAATATTGGGTCAGATTTTCAGAAATGTACAATTGGCAGCTCTACACATTCAGGAAATTCTGCTAAATCAGGCAGAAAAATGATAAATACCGGGTATATTTGGTATCGCATTGATTCAAAGTATCCGTTCCGTTATGTTAAACTGTATTTTGAAGCTCATTTTTGTCTTAAATGTGGGATATTTGTGAGGATTGGTGAAGGCGACTTGTACATTTTCTGAAAACCTGACCCCATCATCCATCCATAGGCTGCTTCTATTGACAAACCCTGATGTTAGTGATACAGGGGTTAAGCTAGGGGAAGCTAGGGTGGATCTAGAACACACAAAGGGGGTGGAAATGCAGCCGGCCCTTGACCAAGTGTTGAGGCTGTGTATATGAGTCAATAGACAGTGCCTGGGGTTTAATGGATGGAGCTGCTCATCCCAGTGTGCTTAGAGGCAATAGAGAGGAGGGGCTCGGAGCAGAACAAATTTACCCTTTTTTTTCAAATTTAGGATGTGTATGCAGCGAGTCAAACAAGACAGTGAAACATAATTGTTATGTGGGCTCATGGGTTTAATTCAGATACGGATTGCCATGGTTTTCTGCCCTTTGCTGTGTCTAGCTATTTACTAAAGTGTTTTTGCACACTGCTGTGATAGTTATATTTACCAAAGCTACCACTAGCATTTTTAATGCTAAAGTAAGATTTTCCATAGTTGTGTTTTCTTGCTAAGCAGTGAGTATTCGTAGGGAAGGAATTTCCTCTACACAACAGGTCATTTACCTATTCGTAGTGGGTAATTTCTTAAAGTTAATTAGCAAGGGCAAATTGCTTAGTAAGGAATATGTTAAGTAAGGAATTTAGGGCGGAAAAAATACGTATAGTTCTACATATTATCTGTATTCCTCGTGAAGTATTTGTAGTTTAATATTTTTTATTCAGCTACTACATTATGCAACAGGTAAAATATTCTCAGTAAGGGGTGGGCTAATAATGTGATGAGACAAACTTAGTCACACCTTAACAGTAATCCCAAAGTAATTATCAAGGATGGTCTCCACTGGCGGTGGTAAGCTCTTCGGTAAGCCTTGCGATGGCTGGTTCTGTAGATGGAGAGGAATGGCGAGGTCCTGCCTACATAGTTCACTGGCCATGTAGGCAGGACCTTGCCACTTCTCACCAAAACAGCACCATCACAAGGCTTACCGCAGAGCATACCGCAGAGCATACCGCAGAGCATACCGCAGAGCTTACCGCAGCCAGTGGAGACCACCCTTTAGTAAACAGTCCAGAAAGTATCCGCACAAGGTATTTATTTGTAGGAAGTAAATGGGTTATATTTCAATGCTTTTAGATTGTTTTCATTTTAAATTTCCAACGAATTACCCTCCACCCACCTGTCGCATCACCCCACGTCCCACCCGGGCCTCGGCGCTGTTTATTCAGTCAATAAACAGCGCTATCCATTTCGAATCCCATTTGCCGGTTACGTTGATTAGAGTGAACGTGACTTCCGGCTCGTACGGAACGGAACAAGGGATCGGAATGGTCAACGCGATAATGGCGTGGATGTAGCTGTGTTGGTTGAGTGTGGAGGTTGAAACGAAAACCAATTGTGGAATTGTGAGTACCTGAATCGACAATCTAAGTACGCTAGGCTGTAGGCAACAACCTAAACTAAGTATTCCATGCGTCAATAGACATTCTCAGTGGGGAAATTATTGAATGCAGGCAGAGAAGTAACCACATGGAGTAAGAGGAAATTCGTTGGACACTAGTAGTCTGTGCACCGTTCGAAATTGTAAATAGAGTCATTCTGACTTCTTCCAAGGAAGAAGCGGAGGGTGCCGACCGTCCAGGTTCACAGCCTCTCAGATCAGAAAAGAATGGCATGTCAGTGAAAGGACGCCTACTGCGCTAATGACTTTCCTGGCTTTGCAGTTGCCGCTCTAATGAGATTATAATGACATTTTGTGGTTCGGAGAGAGAGGTTTTGCCTCAGTTTGGAGGGTCTTTCTCACACTCTGAGCTTAGCAGTACTAATACCTTCTTGAGTTTGCTAGGAGATGTGCATGGGAAATATTCCATTATAACATGAGTGCAGAATCAGAGGCATCCATTAGTGGAATTAAATGGGATTAAAACGAAGGAGGAGATTAGTTAATGGGGTTAAGGAAGGCATTAGTACCTGACCATGCATACAGATCATTCCTAAGGAGCGAAGAAAAATATCTTAAATGGTTGAGGTCCTGTCAGGGCAATTAACCCTCAAGGTTAGAGGTGTCTATTAGGGCAGTGAGCAAAGGCTTAATGGATTGTAACCTTGCGTAACTAAATGGCTCCCGTCAGTGGTTTTATCATAACCCTTTCTGGACAGAAGGTTGTGGAAAGGGAAATGATTCCATTTAATAAAGTAATTTTTACAACATGTATGCTCATACGGTGCCCGGACAGCCCCCTGCCGGACATCTACCCGCAGGACATCTCCCCGCCGACCTTCACCCGCTGGACAATTACCATCCTGGACATTACCCTGCTAGGACATCTACCATCCAGAAGATTCATTATTACTATGTAAGACATATGTTGATGAATGATTAATGACCGACATTGAGGGACTGCTGGTTCACTCCTTGGTGCATAATCCCGAGGCGAAGCACAAACAGTGAACCTGCAAGCCCAAAATGGAGGTCATTAATATCATTAGTGTATGTCTTAGGTTATTATAACCCCTGGAATATAAATAGTTCAGTCTTTCTGTGTCACCTTTCATGTGTTGTCGTCAATATGTTCACCTTGTATACTGTCAGTTAAATCACTCACAAACTAAAGATATTCCACTTGTTCCTTTCTTTTTCTATTTCCAATTCAAACGTCGTTTGACCAAGACTTTGAAAGATTTTGTCCGGTTGTCTTTGCTTCTGGGCTCCATAAAAGTCCGTAATAAATATTTCCTGCGGTGGCTTCACGTATTATCGCTCACCGGTGGCCGTTTTCTCTGAGTCGTATTGCCTTCAAATCCTTGTATAAACATAACTATAACAGCAGGAGAATATTAACAATAGCAATAATTTAAGTAGATTGGGTGATATTAGTTTAGTTGTAAAGGCTGACAATGAAACATTAAACTCTTGTCTGTTCAGTCTAGCAACAACACATTCAGCTCTGACGTTTCCGAACAGAAAGTAATTAACTCTAATACGATTTTTGACCAGACTGACATGTCAGGTTGAGACGATGTCACGACTCTGATGCGACAGAAAAACGACGCCGTGATTACGAAATCTAATCTTTGTTCGTCTGTCAATTTGTCGCATGTTTTCCTTTGGAGAGGAAGAAAATTTCAATTAGGAGGAATGTTTTGAATAGAGGTCGTAATTGAAAGATGTCAACATTTATTTTTGGTTTCCTTTTGTTTCCCTGAAGCGGGGAGAAGAGGGGCGGAAGGCATCTGATATTGGATGTTAAGAAAATGGAAAGGAAATGCCGGGATGCAGAATTTCTAAATGCCAATTGTTTGAATAATAATCGAATTTGTAATCGTACATGTGACCCAGAAAGCACCGCAGGAAACGATTGTGCTTAGACAACAGTTGCCTAGACCTGTGGGTCCATGTACAACGACCTGCCATTTTATGCAGGATTTAGCAGAGGAACATTGTCTTTAACAAATAATTATTATCAACCAATGTCTAGATATATTTCCATTTGTACGATGTTCAGACATTCGCCATTCCATTTGTATATATGTACGTATGTGATAGTACATATTATATATATGGGTCAGATTTTCAGAAAATGTACAATTGGCAGTTGGACACATTTATCAAATTCTGCTAAATTAGGCTGCAATTTGGCCAATTTTGGGTAAATTTGAGTATATTCGGCTTTGCATTGATTCTAGCAATATGTTTGGTTAGGTTGAATTGTATTTTGAATTTTATTTTCGTCTGAAATTTGGGTTATTTGAGAAGATTGGCGAACTTGAATTGAACATTTTCTGAAAATCTGACCCATATCTCAAGTAATACATATTACGAGTTTGATTTATCCTAAACGAGGCAAATCCTACTCTTGCTAGGGGTTTGTTTTAAAAAAAGAAACATTTTCCAAGAATATAAATAAAGTTTTTATTAATTCTATATCCAAAAATAGAACCTCAAAATATGTTGGTCAAATGACTTTAAGATGGAAAAGAATGGAATAACATGTAGAACATGTTCAGTTATTGATCGATGTAAACTGAGAGTGCAGTTTTAACCACATGGCAGTGATGTGTGGGATGGACCTGGCCACCATACCTGCACATGGGGGGGGGGGGGAGGGGAGGTAGGGGGAGGAGTGGGAGGAGTGGGAGGAGGGGGAGCAGTGGGAGCAGTGGGAGCAGTGGGAGCAGTGGGAGCAGTGGAAGGAGGATTGGGATGATGGGGAGGAGAGAGGAGGGGGGGAGGGGCAAGAGGGTGAGGGAGGAGGTTGAAGGAGGAGGGGGAGGAGTGGGAGGAGGAGGGGGGTGAGAGAGGGGCAGGAGGGGCAGGAGAGGGGGGAGGAGGGGGAGGAGGGAGTGGGAGGAGGGTGGAGCAGTGGGAGGGGAAGGAGTAGGAAGGGGAGGAGGAGGCAGAGAGACAGGCCCAGGTCCTAATGCAAAGTAAAACAGACGCCAACCAGCAATTGTTCCCATGTTAGACCACCACCCATACATTCACACTTTATTACAGGTCGTGCGAATTGTATCCAATTGTTCGCTCTGCCCACCGCCGCTACGCTCTCTTATCAAGCCTCACAGCCCGGCTGAAGCACCAATTGTCGCCGGTCATCCACTATCTACCCCATGGTGGGGGTGGGGGTGAGAGGGGCTATCCAGGAGGGAGGGGGGTATCTAAGCTCCCCACCTCGCTAAATCCTCAAATACAGAATAGTATTAGAAAATGTCGAATACTAGTAAGAACAGAAGAAAAAATAGTTTCCTCAGGAAAATGTTTTTTGTAATTGCGATCTTTGTTTCATAGCATTTACTTGAAGGTAACAATTTATTTTCTTCATTGTTGATGAACTGTAACCGTACAATGTTGTTAGATAAGTTTTATATTTGTTAAGTTCTATGTTTTATAATGTAGGTTCCTCGAGTATTTAGAGTCTACACTATATACTGCCAGAAGTGGCACACCCTGCAGTCACTCCCTGGAACACTAATACTGTCAGATGTTTACAACTCTGTTATGAACTATATAAATTGCAATACAATAATTAAATCAAAGTCATCAGGCAAACGTTACAGGTGTTGGACATGTAGCTAAATATGAGTTCAGTGGGAAAATTGACCATCAGTCTGATATAGAAGTGGCATATAAAGCCACCTTCTTGCCTCTATATAAGACCCACAAAGTCAAAAACTCAAGCCCCTGCTCCCCCCCTGTTCCCCCCCTGCCCCCCCCCCCTGCTTCCCCCTCCCACACACACTCCTCTGGTGTATACTAGACGAATCAGGGGTGGAGCTAGTGTTTCTCTTATTTAAGCCTTATGACAATTGTCAAGCTTTTACTTCTATGACAGAACGCGCTCTTCCTCCCTCCTATAGCAGCTACTCCCTCCGGTACGTTGGGATGAATACTGGGGCCTGTTTCATAACAAATACCGGGGCCTATTTCATAACAAATCCTTACTTTTAATTGACTTTGCTTAGCTATTAGTCCTTGCTCAAGCTGGTGAGGAACACTTAGGAAAGACATCTGCTAGGAGAGAGTTCATTTTTTC